>CM077152.1:28267390-28363947 GCA_039583875.1 Platanthera guangdongensis | reverse complement strand
GGTTCTTCCCAGTCATGGTTGTCCTACGACACGACCAGAAGACCTGATTAATTCAGATGTCAGATTTGAAAAGATGGAGAGCGGACCTAGTCATCACCCACTACAGTCAAACCGTTTCTCGAATGTCCAATCAGTCGTCTGCGAACCAGCCTCTGATACCACTTGTTGGGATATAATGCATAAACTATACTCAGGTGCAACAAAATATTTACATGGTGTACAAGAACATATAAATCTGAATAAACTCTGCAAACATAAATCATGTAACTACAACAATAAAACATGAAGAAATGTACCGACGACCGTTATAGAAAACACCACGGAGGAGCCGAACTCGCTCGATCAGCGGGAGAGAGAATTACTGAACTGCAATCCGCTAGCACGGCGGACGCACAAGGTTCTCCCAGAACCTTCGTCGTCAGATGACGACCAAACCACCTGCCACCACCAGAGAAGCACCGTCGAGGCCAATTGCACTTGTGCACGCCATCGACGCCGAGCCGCACCACCGGAGAGAAACTCTGTCAAGGCAACTGCACTCTCGCATATCCTTCGCCGCCACGCCCGCACCGTCAGAGAAAAATTCCGTCAAGGTCACTGCACCACCGCAAGACTTCACTGTCATGCCCGCACGACATCGTCTCCTCGCTTTGCCGGCGTTGCACGGTGTTGCACCCACGACAACCACCGGCGGCATTCTACAGGGGTCTCCCACCCCTCGCGGCACTAAGAGCAAGACGACGACGGCGGCGGCGGCGACTCCGACCTCCAACACAAGCAAAGACGACTTTCTCTCGCGCAAAAGAAACCCAGGCGGCTATTCTTCACGTGTTATCTCTCCAGGCTCCTGTTGCTCCCTCTCATCAACATGAGATCTTCAATAAATATCAGGGTAAGAGAGCTCTCTCTCTCTTTAAGGAAAGCAAATATCACCGTTGATATTTCTCTTTTTCCAAACAAGAGGATCCGAATCAAAAATAGCATACATCAATTAATATTATTCTCTTTACCAGTGGCCCCGTCGCCGTGGCGGAACTAGCTCTTCACCGCCTGTAAGCAGGAATCTCACCTACAGAGCTTGTCGAAGAGGGATGGATCATGGATGTCACCACTTACAGAGCTCGTCGAAGAGGAAAACGAACAGCCGAACTGCCGAAGAGGGATATACAGATCTCGTCGTCGTCGGCTGCTCGTCGTCCGTCGGCGTCGTCGCGTGCAGCGTCGTCGAAGAGGGAAATGCCCTAGCGGCCTAGCACCCGGTGGCAGCGTGTAGCGTCGTCGTCTCGTCGAAGAGGGAAACGAAAATCGAGAATGCCCTATAGGACCCCGGCCTGGCAGAATTTATCGCGATTTATGGTCTTCAGCTGGGTCCGCCCCTGAATATTCCCGAAAACGAGTCCGTCTAAGCCTCCTGAAGGCTCTGTTTTCCCTGTTTCAGAGACCGACGGCTTTTTGGCGAGGGAGCAAACGCCATCTGGGTGTCGGGGTGGCAAAACCGAGAAATCTTTCCGTTCATGAACCCAGCGGTCTTCCATCAATCCGACCCGACGGTGACATTTGCTCCCTCACGGAAAAGGCCGGGGGACTCCCAAGTAGAGCCGTAGAGGGAGGTCGTCAAAGCTTTGTTGAAAAATGAGGATGTCCAATTGTTATATATTTCATTTTATTTAGGCGATTGTTAACCGCAATCCATAATTGGCTAATCGAACCTCAAAATCTCTCAATTTTTTTGCGCATTTACGAAATACGCCTTGTACATACAATTTCAGGAAAAATGTTCAACACTAAAGTTGTAGATATCGACGAGATCTACAACTTTCGTGTTGAACACTTTTCCTGAAATTGTATGTACAAGGCGTATTTCGAAAAGGCGCAAAAGCTGAGCATATTTCCAAAATACGCCTTGTACATGCATTTTTAGGAAAAGTGATCACCACGAAAGTTGTAGATCTCGTTGATATCTACAACTTTCGTGTTGAACACTTTTCCTGAAATTGCATGTACAAGGCTTATTTCGAAAAGACGCGAAAAATTGAGAGATTTTGGGGTGCAACTAGCCAATAACAGGTTACCGTTAACAATCACCTTTATTTATCATTTGATTGATGACGATAAGTAAAAAAGAATATTCAAAATTTAAATCAAGGAGGGGAAGAGATACCAACTCTGCTGTTTAATCAAATTTTAAATCAAAATTTATTTAATGCTCGAAAGAGATCATTTTTAATAGGACCCTAAAACTTAATTTAATAGGCTTGATTTAATAAAGTAGAAAAAATATGGGACTGATTTTACGACTTACAGCATTCACGGTAAGAAGATGAGCAAAAACTTAATTAATTTATTTATCGGGATTGTGTGCAGGTTTTGGACATGCAGCTATTCACAGTGGTGGTGCTGACAATAGTAGCTGTCGGCGGTGGCTCGGCGCAGTTGATCAAGCGCGTCTACCGTCCCGAAGACCGGTTCGTAGCCTATAAGAGGCGGGCCGTCCAGTTTCTGAAGAGGGACGGCGAGCTCCGCATCCTTGCGTGCATCCACGGCGAAGATCACGTGAATGCTGTTCTCACCCTGTTGGAAATTGCGCGGCCCAGCACCGTGGCCCCCATCTCCATCCACGCCATCCACCTCAAGCCCCTCGCCGGACGCTCGGCCTCCCTCCTCCTCCCTTACACCCGGCACAGCACCCCCTACGATGCCCCCTCCTCTTCCGACACCGACCACATATTCAACGCCTTCTTCCAAGCCGAGCAGCAGCACCACTCGTCCGGCTTCTCCATTCTCCCCTATGTCTGTATCTCCCCTTATGCTACTATGCACGAGGATATCTGCACCCTCGCCCTCGACAAGAAGGTCAGACAATTATTTCACTATTCTCGAATTCTATATTAAACTATATTATTATATTTTGATTGAAATGAGAGTGATAGTACACGGTGAACATCGGATCATCGGGTAATCAAATACTTTTTGAATCCTATTCAAATTTGACATGAAATGTAGGCTCTATTTGGTTCGGCGTTTCCCTTTTTTGTTTGGGGCAAACGTCGCCGGAAGGCGGGTAAACAAACGAACTTCCGGCGGCGTTTGCTCCGTTTCCACCAGCCCGCCTTGAGAAACGCCCCAAAAAGCTCTGTTTGGAGCAACCTCCTCCCCCCTCCATTTTGAACATTCCGTTTCCACCCGCCGGATCGACCCGCTACCGCCGGACCAAATGAAGCCGTAGAGAGATTTGGATTCTGATTCGCTCAAATATTTGATATTGGATTTGAATTCAGATTTGTCTTGAAATATTGGATTTGAATTTACATTCGTACATCCGAATTCTAATTTTATAATATTTATTAAATATAATGCTCAAATATATTTATATTTAATCACCTATAATAATTTTGATTAACTAATATTCAAGTATTCGCAAACTATTCACGAATCTTTTGAGCAGGAATAAAATTATTCGGATACGGATTAGAAAATTATTCGAATCTAAATTTTAATTCGGATAGGGATTCGAATTCGAAAAATATAAATTTTAATCAAATATTCACGAATCGAATTCCGAATTATTCATAAACTATACTATTTGTGAACAATTCTAGTCGCGACAGTACCTCAATCACGACAGTGTCGTGGGGCGGCTTAGCTCGTTCACTACTCCGGCTATCGATCAATCTTCTAATGCGTTCCAGGGATGTGAGTGGAGAGAGCGTTGTTGCGCCCCCAACACTCTCATGATCAGGATACTGTCACGGAGGCACATGAGGCTGTCACTAGTACACATATATATACACATAGACATAGATTCTACTTGATATATATATACACACACACATGTAGATTTTTTAAAAATAGAAAATATACCCATTACGATCTAACGGCTAGAATTACTTTACATTTACATTATACGCGATCACAAGTTTTTTTATATAAAATAACGAAAAATAATAATTCATTATGATTTATCGGGAAGGATGGATGACAGCTTTTTTTCCTAATTTTGACAGGTCTTCCTAATCATCGTTCCGTTCCACAAGCAACTCAACATTGATGGTTCCTTCAGTAGCCCCATCCCCGCCATTCAGGCCGTCAACTCTTCCGTCCTTCGCTTCTCACCTTGCTCCGTGGCCGTCCTTGTGAACCACGGCCTGGTCAAGGAGAACATCATGACCTTTCACTCCGGCGCCCACCCCAGTCCCGCCGTCTACTTCTTTGGCGGGCCGGACGATCGCGAGGCCCTAGCTTTGGGGCTCCGGATGGCGGAGGACCCATCCGTGGGGCTCACCGTTGTGAGGTTCCGTCATCCCGAGGCGTCGCTCGACGGAACAGAGGAGAGGCTGGACGAAAGGATGCTGGAGGAGGTGAGGATGAGGGGGGACGGCGGGAGCAGGGTGGTTTACAGGGAAGAGATGGTGAGGGACGGCGAGGGGATCGTCGGAGTGATAAAGGAGGTGAGCGGTAGGTTTAGTTTGTTGTTGGTGGGAAGGGGCGACAGGAAGGAGATGTCTTTGATGTGTGGATTGTCGACGTGGAGCGAGTATCCGGAATTGGGGATTGTAGGGGATATGCTGGCCTCCACCGATTTTGGGGGCAGGGTCTCTACATTGGTGGTGCAGCAACAGAGGTGGGTGGCCGGAAATGGGTTGCCGGAGAACATGAGCATGGTGGGTAAGCATGTGGTTCTACTGGAGGAGGATGAGGACGGCGATGATTAATTAATGATCCCCGCTGCATTTCATGTTTAATTAATTGGAGATTAAAATTGCATTCTCCTCCCACTCAATAATTATAATATCTCAAAACTAGACTGCATTTTTCAACTGAAATAAAAATATAAAATTAAAATATCATTATACTTAGCACAAGCCCATCTTATCATAAGGGAAACAAAAAATCATGATTTGTTTTGTCAAATATTTCACAAGAATTTCAAATGCATCAATATGATTACACACACACAAAAACTTGCAACTTCCAAAACAATTCGCAATGTTGCATTTAAACATAAGGGAAACAATGCTCGTGGTGGCCGTCGCAAACGTAAGGATTTGTAAATTGTCATTTGTTAAGAATTATCTAACGAATTTTATCTGTTTGTTTAAACATAAAAATAAATGAAGTTATTTAGGTGAGCGTTAACAAATGACAGTTTAACACCCTCATGTCGTTCATGACCGCTACCATCGTGTCAAACGGAGTCTAAACTTGCACTTGTTATGCTTGGTGCATGCTCAAGTGTCCGTGCATTCTCTCACAATGCTTAAATATTTGTTCATTGCAAATTACTATGTTAACAACTTGTTGATTAATTTAGGTAATTAATTTAATGTTTAAGAGCATGTAAAACAAATTAACATTCAAAACAAGCCATTTGGATGAAGGGTGGATCCTAAACTTGTAAAATCTGAAACTCACACAAATTTGAATATTTGGTAAGTCCTCTTCTACCTCTTGTAGGTATTCCATCAAACTGTTGAGATTTCTTGGTCCCGATCCTAAAAAGAGTTCTGGAAGTTTTTTTTTTCAAAGTCTTGCTTAGAGAGACCTCTCTCGGCGAACCCCGGGCGGCCGGTGGCCGGCGAGCCCGCAGCCGCCGGTTGCCGTCCTGGCCTGGAAGCCAACCGGCTGCGGAGGATCACGCGTCTCTTTGCTGGACGGCGGAGATTGGTTCTTCGCAGGTGATCAAATGCGAATATATTCGCATTTGAACACTATATATGGGGGAAGTATTTAGTGTGGGCGTACGGACATACGGGCAAGGGTCAAGATGATTTCAAATTGAAAAGTGATCAACATGAAAGTTGTAGATCTCGATGAGACGAACAAGTTTCATGTTGATCACGTTTTGATTTGGAGCCGTCTTGACTCTCGATTTGGGCCCCAAAATTTGGTGCGGCGAGATTGCTACTGTAGCACTCTGGCCGCCCCAGAATTCGGGGCTCAAATCAAGCGCCAAGACGGCTCCAAATCAAAAATTGATCAGCATGAAACTTGTTCGTCTCGCCAAGATCTCCAGCTGTCATGTTGATCACTTTTCGATTTGAGACCATTTTGACCCTCCAAATGGCATGTATGTACGCCCGCACGCAAGCATGCCCGCATGATACACACACACACACACACACACACACACACACACACACACACACGAGCATTTTCGCACGGGCTACGTTCGAGCTCAATGCTCTCGAGCGGCCTTCGTCCGCCTGTGCCCGGGCTTCACCGGTGCTTGATGCTTCGGGTGTTCTTCAGCCGCATAGAAGCGGGATTCGCTCGCTTCCACACAATCCACCATCTCGGCGCCTCACCCGCCACTCACGGCCCCCGGAGCCCTATGGTTATTTGATTTTGCAGCGGGGGTCCGTGAGTGGCGGGTGTGGTGCCGAGATGGTGGATTGCGTGGAAGCGGGGGAAGCGCGCTTTTATGTTACTGAAGACCACCTGAAGCATCAAACACCGGTGAAGCCCGGGCGCAGGCGGGCGAAGCCCGCCTAATGCGGTTGAAGCCCTCCTGATGCGGCCGAAGGACGCCCGAGAACATTGAGCACGGTCGTAGCCCGTGCGAAGATGTTCGCGTGTGTCTATATACATGGAGGAATATATATATAACAGCATGAATAGAGATATGACCTCCTGTTCACTGTGAGAAGAAGTACAGTCTGGGAGAAAACCTATTCTTCTATTGACATGAGAAGGAGTGTAACACCCCAAAGCCCATTTTTGGTTCAGGTTTGGGTGACACGGCCTGGGACACGGGTGTGTCCCAGGGCGTGTCCTTCTTGGGTTAAGGAGTTGGTGGTGTGGTCGACGAATTTTGGTCGACGATCGTCGAGTGGAGAGTACACGGCCTGTGACACGGGTGTGTCGCAGGACGTGTCCCTTGCATGATTGTGTGTACTAATGGACACGGGTGTGTCGTGGTGTACACGGCCTAGGACACGGGAGTGTCCCATGGCCGTGTCCTTCTCGGGTTGAGGGAAGCTTGTGTTGTGTGTTGTACATGCCTGGTAGACACGGGCGTGTCAGGCATGAAACAGGCGTGTAGGGTGTGACACGGGCGGGTCACACGGCTGTGTACTGGTTGGATTTAAGTCAGTTGACTACCGCTTAAGTGACACGGCATGTGACACGGGCGTGTTACGGGGCGTGCCAGGCCGTGTTCAGCCTATTCTTGTGCAAATCTGAGCCGTTCATTTCTCTTATCCTGGATCCAAGGGTCGGGCTTCTTCCCTGTGGATATAAGGTCGAGAATGAGGTGTACATTCCTCATTTTCATCATCATCATCTTCTTCTCCTCATTTCCAAGAGTGAGAAAGAGAGAGAGAGGCCAAGGGAAGGAAAGGAGGAAGGAAACCAACTGCTGAAGGAGCTGCGGAGTGCGGATTGAAGGTCCGAGAGCGGATTTGTGAAGGCAAAGCCGAGGCGGTGACTTCCATCCGACTACTTCATGGCGCCGAAGCGATCTTCAAGGGTAACGATCTTCTTCTTGGACATCGAAGTCCTTTCTTTGTGCATGTGCATGGAATCCTCCACCAAGAGGTGGATGTTGCAAGTGATTCCTTGGTTGAGTTTGCATCTAGAGCCGGAAGTGTGGAGTACGGCATAGACATGCTGTGTGAAGCCTATCTGGACGGGTAGTCTGGATTGGTGATAGTTATGAGTAAACCGGAGAAGACTCGGTGGATTTGATGATATGAAAGGGTTATGTTTTATGCTATGGTTGTATGCTTGTATGGATGTTGATGATGTATATATGGAGGCTTTGTTTAAGCTCCTGATTGTGATGAAAGATCAATTGGTAGCACGCCTGGGGAGCGCGGATAAACCCGACCTGTTACACCACTATGGTGGGTTGATCTGGATAGATGAGGGATCGATTGGTGGCAATGCCTGGGGAGCCGAGTTAAACCCGACTTGCTACACCACAAGGGTGGGTCGATCAGGAATAGGTGAGGGGTCGATTGGTGGTAATGCCTGGGGAGCACTGATAAACCCGACTTGCCACACCACATGGTGTGGGTCGATCTGCTCTGGTTGTGTTTATGGATGTTGTGAGGTAGTACCTCTGAGTGGTATGGACGGGATGTCGGCAGCCTACGGGACTGGTGGACTAGGATTGAACCGCCCAACCAACAAGTGAAGAACCTCTGATCGGCGGTGTACGACTGGGATATCCGGTACACCAAGAAGGTTCCCTGAGTGCACGGAGCGTCTGGTGGATACCGACGTTTGTGATATGCTTGTAATTGGTAGATTTGATAGACATGATGATGACAATGCATACAGGGAAGGAATCACTGCCCCGGGTAAGGGGTAGGGTCGTTATAAGTGGTCAGCTAAAGTTGGTCGTTACTTTGTTTGCCGCTCTCGGGTGGATAATGAATTGCAGGTATTGATGCTTGAATGGAAGTGAGCAGAATGGAGGCTTGCTACTAAAGGCCCTTGAAGGCCATGTGAAGAAGCGTGTTTGGATTTCATATGTGGCCGGCCTGCGTGCCGATGTATGAAAATGTATTTGTGTAAAAAAAACCTGTAAGGCCTTAAGGCCATGTGTGAGTGTGTTGTATACATTCCTGTTATGATATATAAATGTGAAATTTATATATTAGTGGACATTCATTGAGCTGAGTTCATTCAACCTAAAATGTTGCGCTAGAATATTTTGAGTTAGTGTACGAGTAGATTTTGATTTCCACACGTAATTTCATCGCCTGTCTGTGATATATGGCGTGGGGCCCCGACCGGACCCACCGTTATATGCCATGTGACGAGTGGGGGCGTTACAAAGTGGTATCAGAGCCAGGTTGAGATTGTTTAGGAGGAAGAACATATGTGAACTCACGAATGTCCACTAGGAATATTATTCATGCACGTAAAGTGCGTGAGTGTGTAGTTAATGTATAATTACCGTTATGACATGGCTGATTAATGGTGTTTTGTACATTACTAGGTGGCGAGGAGTGGTGCTGGGCAGTCGGAGCCCTAGCGCTCCGATGAGAGTGCAGCACCCGTTGAAGCGCCTACGCCTCCCTCGGCGGAGACCATACAGATTGTTGAGAACTAAGGTCCAGCGGGAATGGGTGTGTGTGAGACCGCATATTTGGGCTTCCCCATCGCGTTCCAGGTCTGGGTGTTGACCCCGATGGGCCCCCCCGTGTGGCGAAATATCCCCGTCATCCCGTGGTTGGATTAGTCCCACATTGCCTGCAACGGGTGGTCCTTGGTGTTTATGTACCCTCGTCCCCCCTTACCATCACCTCGGGGTTTTGGGAAGATGTGTGATGACGGGTGGTTT
This sequence comes from Platanthera guangdongensis, assembly GCA_039583875.1. Classification (NCBI taxonomy): domain Eukaryota; kingdom Viridiplantae; phylum Streptophyta; class Magnoliopsida; order Asparagales; family Orchidaceae; genus Platanthera; species Platanthera guangdongensis. Next base: position 28,354,655 of record CM077152.1, on the reverse strand, counting down.
CCACATGGTATCAGAGCCAGGTTGCTGCGGGGGTGTGTTGAGAACTAAGGTCCAGCGGGAATGGGTGTGTGTGGGACCGCATATTTGGGCTTCCCCATCGCGTTCTAGGTCTGGGTGTTGACCCGGGTGGGCACCCCGTGTGGCGGAATATCCCCGCCATCCCGTGGTTGGATTAGTCCCACATTGCCTGCAGTGGGTGGTCCTTGGTGTTTATGTACACCCGTCCCCCCTTACCATCACCTCGGGGTTTTGGGAAGATGTGTGGTGACGAGTGGTTTCCACACGGATGGTGACGGAGACTGTGCTTGTCGTGCTACAGGCACAACCTCCTACTGGGCAGGTAACGCCTGCAATGGTGCCAGTACGGGCTGGTGCAAGGCAAGAGCGTGTTGAAGTTGTGGTGGATGAGCAAGCAACGGATGAGTCATTAAAGCACTTTATGGAGTTTCATCCACCTACGTTTAGTGGGGCGACTTCCCCAACGCAGACGGAGGATTGGCTGGGAAAGGTGAAACGGATCCTGACGATAATCAGGACTACGAAGGAGCAGAAAGTGAATTTAGCCACTTTTCTGCTGGAAGGTGATGCGAAACTGTGGTGGGATGAGATGGACAGATGCCGACCTTTCGCGGTGGTTTGTCCCCAATCGAGACGGAAGACTAGATTTTACGGATTGAGACGATATTTGATACAATGTTGTGCCCAGCAGAGAGGAAAGTAGAATTGGTCGTTTTTCTTCTGTAGGGAGAGGCTAAGCGATGGTGGGTGAATTTAATGAAAGGAAAGTTTCAGATGTAAGGTTTGGCGAACGTGACTTGGACAGAGTTTGTTCGCGAGTTTACAAAATGGTTTGTGCCGCGACCAGAAAAGAGACAACTGCAGGGGAAGTTTTTTGCGCTTAGTGGACGGAAATCGCTCTGTCATGTAATACGAAGCAAAATTCTCCAGCATAACATATTATGCAGAGTCCGCAGTGGCAACAGAGGAAGCTCGATGTTTACGGTTCCAGGAAGGGTTGCGGGATGATATTTGTGCTTCAGTGGTTCCGTTTGATATCACAGATTATATGCTATTGGTGGAGAAGTCTCGATTAGTCGAGCTGGACAATGAAAAGAGACAGTGGAGAAAGGAGATGAGAAAGAGGTTCAAAGAAGCTGCTAGCCATGATAAATCGGGCAGAACAGGTGAAGCCCCGTGAAAAAAGAAGAAACAACAACAAGCGACATCAGCACTGAGCACCCATTTGTCCCAATCAACGGTGACAAAGTGCGTCAAGTGTGGCAAGATGCACAGAGGGGAATGCTTGACCAGAGTCTACTTTTACTGTCGCCAACCGGGCCATCATCGAAGAGATTGCCCACTGCTAAAAAAGGATGAAAGTTTGAGGGGAGCCCCAGCCTTACCGACCCTGAAGATATATCATATTGGGACTTCCAAGGAAGGGGAGTCGATTGCATCGGCACACGCCGAAGGGGCCAGAGATAAGAGGTTGATTCAGGCCCGAGCTTTCAATCTCGATCAGCAAGAAGAGGCGAAAGTAGATGATACTGTTGTGACAGGTATGTTGCATGCTCATGATCAAGTACTGAAAGTTTTATTTGATACAGACGCTAGTCACTCTTTTATTTCATCATATATTATCAATACAATTGCTATACAACCATATCAAATTGCAAAACCATTGAACGTGTGGCTACCAACTAATATGATTTTGATGACGCAAGAGCGAGTCGTGGTCTTGCTGTCTTTTAACGATAAATAAATTGAAACCGATGTTGCAGTCCTGTCACTGGTAGAGTATGATATCATCCTCGGTATGAACTGGTTATCAAATAGAGAAGTCGTTATTAATTGTGTAACATCCCATTTCCAACTAGACCCCTATGAGTGGTTTTGTCCATGACTAGGTCATGACAAACCCTATGAAGCCAGAAATGGGCCAAGAGATAGGAGGCCAAGGTGAGGATCACCATGGTCTGCAAATAGTAGAATTCTGAACAATAGTTTAGGATGACCATGAGGCTTCACCATGACCCCAAGACCCTACCACAGCACTCCCAAACATTTTGGGAGACCCATTAGAACCATAAGGACCCATTGGGGTCAATCAAAGAGACTCAGTTGACCCAAGTCAACCCAAACCCTAAATGGGTCAAACTAGCCTACTTAGGGTCAATTGACATACCCCTAGCCAAGTGGACCCCACCTATGCCCTCCTAACCCTAAAGAGAGGACATTGGGTCACTAAGGACACATTGGGGTCAGCCCTAGAGGCCAAGTTGACCCAAGTCAACTCAAGCCCCTAATCCGGTCAAAGTGCCCTTACTAAGGGTAGGTGACCTCTAAAGTGTAAGGTAACCCTACATAACCCCACATATGCCTTAGGGGAGGCCAATGGGTCACCAAGGACCCAATGGGGTCAACCCAGATGATCAAATTGACCTAAGTCAACCCTAACTTAAGCCAAGTCAAACCTAGCCCAAATGGGCTAACCCAAGCCCAAGTCAATTCTCCCTTATGCTAACCTCACTTTTCATGATCATTATGGCTAAGTGGGCTGCACATAGCCTATGGTGTTGACCAGTCAACATGGGTGATTAGGAGAGAGAAGGGAGCTTTCCTTCATGATAATGGTGGAGAGAGAAAATTGGGGGAGAGGAAGGGAAGGGTGGGAGTCGGCCAAAGGAGGCCAACAACCACTCTTAATGGCTGCAATCAACTCCTCTAGGGAAGAGGAGTTGATTCCAGCCGTTTCCCGGCCACCAAGAGGAAGATTCAGCCCCCCCCCACTCAACCCGAGCCAAGCTTTCAAGAGAATTAATGGTCATTGATGGTTGGCCTCTCCCCTCCCCCAACAGATGATTTAAACACCATCAGGGACTTGAGAGGAACCCTTCCCACCATTTACCTGAGGAATTCGAGCTACTTGACTTCACTGTTACAGATATCCGGCCGGTGGCACCACTACCATGGCAACCCGAAGATCGACTCGCATTCAGGCCGCCAGGAAGGTCCTCCTCCTCTCCTTATCTCACGGGTAAATCATAGGTTTCCTTAGGTTCAAGGTTCAGGCTCAATTGAGCCCGATCCAAACCATGGTTTTCATGGTTTTTCGGCAAAAAAAATTCCTACTAGAACTGCCGGAAAACACCCCTCTGGCGGCTGTGCCGCCGCCTGGCGACAGCCGCCACCTCAACAGAGGTGGTGGTGGCGGTGGCCGGCCGGGGAAGGGGCTGGATCGCCGGCGGCAGAGCTTGGAAGTGGCTCCAGGCGAGATGAATCCTGGTCGTCGGCCCAAGGAGGAAGATGAAGGGATTCCGTCCAGGGGTGCTTCAAGATTCGTGCGGAGATGATATTAAACTATAGGATATCTAATTATAATAATTCTATTTTGTCACATATTTTGGTATTATTGGTTTTAAATTTTAAAAATACTTAGACTCACCTGGTGGGAAAACCTTCAACATGAAAGTTGTAGCCCTTTGGGTCTACTTTATTTTAAAATTTGTTTGAACCAATTTGGGTGCATGGTTTGACCAAGGCACCCATTTTGGTGGGGCCTATACCTAGGGCTAGGCAGTTATTAAACTGAGTGCCCACACTTCATCCTTGGTCCAAACTACTTGAAATTTTGGCAGGGAGTCTAACCTAGCTATACCTAAGGCCTGCCCAAAACTCAGAATTTTTAGAGACACTTTGCCTAAAGTTTTTTACTTTTATTTAATAATGCTAGGGTATTTTAATTAAGTGGTCCAATGACCTCCAAACCCTCCCAAATTTTGGTGAGTGTTCTCTGACATTAATATCTAGTTCTGTACAAAATTTTAACTCATTTGGATAAGTTTTGGCTAGGGAATCACCAAACCCTAGTTAGGCTTTAAGGTGGTACTCTTGATTAAAAGTGCACTATGGACTTAGGGTGGTCCCCTCCCCTCAACAGAGGCTGAGGTTTTGGACACTGACTTGGCATGGACAATGTCACCCTCTTAAGGAAAATGGGATGAGAAGTGAAGGAACTCCACAGTTAAGCGTGCTTGGGCGAGAGTAGTACTGGGATGGGTGACCTCCTGCGAAGTCCCCGTATGGCCCAACTGAACTATCGAATTCGCTCATCAAAGGGAGGCTGTGACCACCAACAACCCGTCAGTGAGCTGGAGAGGAGTTGGGGTGCTTGGGATGCAGCCCGGTAGCGTCGCCTAGAGCGGAGCCGTGACACTGTCACGTTTGATCGGCTAGGGTCGCTACAATAAAAAGTGCACTTTTTATAACGGTCCAGGCCCATCCCATGGGAACCCGCTGGCACCGCCGGCCTACCAGGGTCCAGACCCGGGCCCACCACTAGTAGTCAGCCTTTCATATTCAAGCCTGCAGGCCATGCACCCCAACCCCTATCCGACCTGTTTATCAGCGCGGCAGGTTGTTGCCACTGGGTCTCGAACCCAGGACCTTGATAAGAGAGCTTTCCACCACTCCCTCATCACCAACTGAGCTGTAGCTGATGATGAGGGAGTGGTGGAAAGCTCTCTTATCAATGTCCTGGGTTCGAGACCCAGTGGCAACAACCTGCCGCGCTGATAAATAGGTCGGAGAGGGGTTGGGGTGCATGGCCTGTAGGCTTGAATGTGAAAGGCTGACTACTAGTGGTGGGCCCGGGTCTGGACCCTGGTAGGCCGGCAGTGCCAGCGGGTTCCCATGGGATGGGCCTGGACCGTTATAAATTGTAAAACGAAAGAAGTAACATTCAAATGCCTAGATGGAAGTTCGATGATATACATGAGCCTGTGCAAAGTTGCAAAAATTAGAATCTCGACAATGAAAGCCAAGAAAATGGCGCGAAAAGATTATGAGGCCATTTTGGTGATGATTAAAGAAGTGAAAGAAGAGAAGAAAGAAATTACGATTGTGCTCGTAGTGCGGGAAAACATTGATGTATTTTCAAAAGAGTTACTGGGTGCGCCTCCAGCCAGAGAAGTCGAATTTGAAATTAAAGTAATTGAAGGAGCTTTTCATGTGGCAAACACTCCGTATCGGATGACGCCAAAAGAATTGACAGAATTGAAAGTGCAATTGCAAGAATTGCTTGATAAGAAATTTATCCGACCGAGTACCTCATCTTGGGGAGCTCCAGTGTTATTCGTGAAAAAGAAGGACGGGTCTCTCCGGCTATGCATCGATTATCGCGAATTAAATAAATTGATAATTAAGAATTAATATCCTTTGTCGCGCATTGATGCTTTATTTGATCAGCTGGTGGGCTCCCGCGTATTCTCAAAAATTGACATTCGATCAGGATATCATCAACTGAGAAATTTGGAGGAAGATATTTTCAAAATAGCATTCAGTACCAGTATGAGCATTTTGAATTTGTCGTTATGGATTTTGGCCTAACAAATGCTCCTGCAGCTTTTATGGCCTTGATGAATCAGGTTTTTAAGGCATTTCTGGATCAGTTCGTGATTGTGTTTATTGATGATATATTGATCTATTCAAAGACACGAAGAACATGCCCAATACATGCATCTCGTCCTGCAAACGCTGAGAGAACATCAGTTGTATGCTAAATATACAAAGTGTGCTTTTTGGCTGAACGAAGTGGCTTTTCTGGGCTACATGATTAATGCAGAAGGGTTATATGTTGATCCAGCTAAGATTGAAGCAATAATCAATTGTGCCCAACCAAAATCGGTGACTGAAGTACGAAGCTTCTTGGGCTTGACGAGTTATTATCGGAAATTTGTCAAGGACTTCTCGAAGCTAGCACTCCCCTTGACACAATTAACTCGAAAGAATGTGTCATTTACGTGGGGAGATGATTGCCAACAAGCATTCGAAGCTTTAAAGGAAAGATTAACAACTGCTCCTATGTTGGTGATTCCTAAAGGCTCAGATGCTTTCCAAATTTATAGTGATGCATCCTACAAAGGGTTAGACTGTGTATTGATGCAACGTGAAAAAGTGATTGTCTTTGCTTCCCGACAATTAAAGGAAGCTGAAAAGAACTATCTGACGCATGATCTGGAACTAGCTGCGGTTGTGTTCGCTTTAAAAATTTGGCGCCACTACTTATATGGTGTTCGATGTGAAATATTCACGGATCATAAGAGTTTAAAATATATATTCAATTAAAAGGAAATAAATTTGTGCTAGAAAACATGATTGGAATTTATTAAAGATTATGATCTGAATATCCAATACCATCCTGGTAAGGTGAATATGGTCGCGGATGCCTTGAGCAGAAAGAATATTGCTGCGCTAACAGTGATACCGCAGTACAATAAAAAGCTTCTAGACATGTTACATGAGATGGAGATTTGTGTGATATCCACGCCTGAAGAAAAGCACAACTATTCTAGCTGCGGATTCAATATTCAATAAAAGAGAGGATTCAGAAGGCGATATTGCAGCACCCCTTATTAATAGGTATCTTCGAAAAATTGAGAAATGGAGAAGCGAGTGTGTTTGTTGAAAAGGACGCCTTATTATTCACGAACGGCAGACTATGTGTACCAGATGCTGATACTTTGAGGAAGGATATCTTGTATGAGGCGCATAATACACCTTATTCAATTCACCTGGGTCGGACAAAGATGTATCACGATTTGAAACAAGTTTTTTGGTGGCCACATATGAAGAATGATGTTATTCAGTACATTGCTCAATGTCACACCTGCCAGATAGTGAAAGCAGAACATCAGAAACCAACTGGATATCTTCGATCTATTCCCATCCTAGAATAGAAATGGGATGATGTTGCGATGGATTTTGGGTTTGGCCTTCCACGCATTAAGACAGAGAATGATGGAATCTGGGTCATTATTGACCGATTGACAAAAATCGTTCATTTTATACCGATCAAGCAAAGCGGGCCGACTGAAAAGTTGGTGGAACTTTATGTAAATATGATTGTGAGATTACATGGTATCTCATATACGATCGTGCTTGATCGCGATGGATGGTTTACGTCGAATTTGTGGCGAAGGGTGCATAACAGAATGGGAACAAGACTTCTATGCAGTACAACCTTTCATCCGCAAACCGATGGTCAATCCAAATGCACTATCCGGATACTTGAGGATTTATTGTGAATGGGTGGTTTTGGATTTGAAAGACTTCTGAGAAAAATATTTATCGTTGGTTGAATTTGCTTATGATAATATCTACAAAGCAACGATTCAAATGGCCTCGTTTGAAGCTTTATATGGGAGGCGATGTAGGACTCCGTTGAGCTGGACGGATGGTGGAGAGAAGAAATTGTTTCCACAGAAGAAGACAGATAAGATAGAGGAAAAAGTTCGCATTATCCAACAACGAATGAAGATCACATAGGATCGTCAACAAAAATACATTATGCCTGACATTGTCTGGTGGAATTTGCTGTGCGCGATCAAGTGTGTTTGAAGATTAAACCGTTTAAAGAGATTTAACGATTGCGACGAATTGGAAAACTGAGACAAAGATATATTGACCCCTTCCCAGTGATTGAAAATATTGGTGAGGTGGCGTATTGCTTAGCTCTGCCTACTGAATTACAGAAATTGCATGATGTCTTTCATGTATCCGCACTCTGACAGTATATTCTGAACCTAGATTTGATGATATCTGTCAGTGATGTGCAGATCGAAGCTGATTTGTTAAGTCCGACGACACCTTATCAAATTGTTGATTGGCAGAGCAAGAACCTTCAGAATCGACATGTGAACTTTGTCAAGGTCTGGTGGACCGGCCACCCCACAAAGGATGCTACATGGGAGAGAGAGGACTTGCTGATGAAAATCTTTCCCTATTTCTTTGGGAATCAAGAAAATGCTTGAATTTTTGAGGAAGAAAATTCTGATAAGGAGGGGAGGATTTGTAAGACTCGAATTTATAAAAGTATTTTCGCAATATATATAAAGAAAAAGTTATGTAAATAATCATCGATGATGAAAAATGGATTTTAGTGCCGATTCGACGTCGCACATTAATTTTGATGTTCGAAATTTCCGTTTGATTTTTTCGATCGTCGTTTCGTTTTCGTTTAATTTTGAATGACTTAAGTTGGCCGGATTGTATATGAGCGTGAATGAACTTGGGCTTGGTTTGGTTTTGATGGTGGACCGGCTGGATGTGAGCATGGCTGTAGCTGTGCACTATGTTGAAACTGGTTAGATCGGTGGTGTGACTGATTGCTTGGGTTAAGTGGTGGCCTAATCTCGTGATATACCATTATGCCTTGTTCGTTCTTCTTCATTCTCGACGGAACGAACCTACGGAAGCCGCCCGCGCCGATCGCTCTAGCCGCCTCAAATCTCCTCCGTTTCGCATGATTTCTTCTTCATTATGAAGGTAATCTCTTTCTCTTCAATCCTCTCTCTTCTTGTATGAAGTTATGGTATAGATTAGAGAGAGCTTGAAACCCAAGGTTACGATTTTTGGAGTTTTGTGTTCATGAAAAGCATATAGAATGTTCCTATGCAGTTTTGTGCCCTAATCTATGAACTTAGGGCTGCTGTCATTGTGGGAGTGTGGTGCTGGCCGGCTGTTGTTGTTGTGGGAGTGTTGTGCTGGCCAGTTGATGTGTTGTGAGGGTGTATGTATGTTGACCGATTTCTGTTGATGGTGGATATCTTAGATGGAATTTACACTCTAAATAAGCTGCTATTCGAAGCACTTGACATTGCCGTTGTGGCAACTCTTGCGGCTGTCTGTAGGAGCATATCGAATTATTTCTTGTGGGCCTAAGAAACCTTTGATAATCGCATGCTGCACCGTTATTTTGAGTCACCCCCGCTAGTCCTTTCCTAGACAACTCCTAGAGGTCGTAGTTGTGACCATCGTAGGAGTCCTCTTGTAACTATTTACAGCGCAACCCTAAAGTAAATGATGGCGTCCAGCGATAGACGCAACGTGAACCCTACGGGGGATATAGGCAAAGGAAAAGTTGGGGTGAATCCTTACCGTTTCTTTTATACATCTAATATTCTATTTATTTTTGAAATATTTGATATCATTAAAACTATAAATCGCTAAATACGCTAACGTGGATTAGCGGGCGATAAAACTCTAAGGGGAACCAATAGAAATAATTTTTTTTTTTGAAATGATGAATGAACTGAAATGAATCGAATAAAATGATTCAGAAATGAACTACTGAAATTGAGAACGCGTCGACGCATTAAAATGCTAAGGGTCGGCCTGGTAGGGGCGATGCTTCAGACTCCTACACCTCGTGAGAGGGGTAGAACTCTCACACATCGTAGGAGGGGTAAAACTCCTACAGAATATGAATCCAATTTAGGAGGCGTTGAAACATGTTGCACGTGTGAGCGCCCTAAAGAGGATATTGATGTGAAGGGTCGACAGACCCAGATGTTTGAGAAATTGAATGACCCTCAACATTTTGAGAAAGGAATTATGAATGAACAAACTTTGATATAGCATGAACGAAATATGATTTGATATCCGATATAGAATTGTTGGTTATACCTGTTTCATAGCTTAAAAATATGATCATACTGATATATATTTGATTGCTACTGACTCTCTTTTTGCTTACAGTACGAAGCTACAGGTAAGTGTAAGGAATTCACTTAGTTTTCAAAACTAATTGGTTCCTGATTTCTCTTATAGGAGCCGAGCACCAGCGTACCAGACCCCGCTAGACGGACTTAGGCAGAGGCAGAAAGAAGATCAGTCGAAGACGTGGCTCGTCTACGGGTTAGCATATGTGTCTACTTTTTGTATATATTTTAGGTGTTTAATACATGTAGACACTCTTGTACTAGTATTTTCGTTGGACAATATGTATATTCTGTATAATAATGAGATGTAATTTTATATTTTCTCCTGGTACACTTTTCTTTTATTATAACTGCTGTGCATATACCTGTGAGAAATCTACTCGAAATGAATATGTAAATTTTGGCAGATTTTGGGCCGTTACACCTTCACCCCGTAATCAGTCGCAAGACCGTCTCCCCATCCCCGATATGTTCTTCTGAAACTTTTGCTATTGTTAACTCAGTATTCGCGGAGCAAAAGTGAGCTCGTGCTTCATATTTTCACAGTCTAATGTTCCTGTTGGAGTCATGGAGCGCCAAGGGGACGAGGTGCAGGGGACGCCTGCGAGGCAAGGCAAGTCGGACACTCGCGCGCAGATCCCTGGTTAGTATTCTTGTTCCTTATTCTGCTCGCGCCCTAGGGCGATCACCCCTCTGAACCTCCTCGTGTTTGCGCCGTGCCTCCCTTCATTGATGTTACTTTGAATCCCTTGCCGATTAGATCTCCAACCCGCGACCTTAGCCAATACCTCGTCAATCCCTTGAAGTCTCTGTGGCAAGTGGGGGTGCGGCATCCTCGGTGCCGCACGTCCAATCCCCCGAAATCCTGTCATCCCTTGAATGGGGTCGGGGAAGTCACTGACGCTACCCTTCAGCGACCCCTTTGGTGGTCAACTATGCCTTCCTTCGCACCGCCCAGGTAAGGAGGGCACCGCCCAGGTAAGGAGGGCGAGACCTCACTAAGTAATCTACATATACTCGCAATTCTGATCGACATCTCGATAGGTGTCGATCTCGACGCCACCGCGACGTACTCAGCACCACCCTCTCCTGATATGATTCGAGGTTTCCTCGGTGATCCGACATCTGTCGCTGAGCTGACCGAGCGAGTTGATCATTCTGTAGAAGCTAGCAAACGACGGCTTCTCTCACCTTCTCGCTCTACAACAACGAGTGGAGACGTTGGAACGCGAGTGCGCCTTGCTCACGAGTGCGATGCAGAGACTACTAAGAGGGAACACAACCTCTTTGGAGGTGCATCCGAAGAAGATGGAAGAATGCTGTCAAACGCTCCACCATGAAGTTGTCGTTGTTCGCGAGGAAGTCACCCAGAGGAGAAGCCCGCAAGTGAGGACACGAGGGCAGGGCTCGTGGAAGTGGATCCCTCACTAACTCGGTGGGAGCGAACATATCGGGATGTACTTATTTATTTATCGTCTTATATGTTCTGCAAGAACTATCCGAACAATCCTCATTTATTCATAAGGTTGCGAGAGCTTATCCTTCTTTAGTATAGGTATCGTATATTTTGCTGCGAGTGCACGACTGCAATGGTAAGCAGACTTTACTTCTATGAATGAATGTGTAAATGCTGTGGCCAACGAGTGAGCCAAAATAGAACGTGTCGTGGGGGTGTATTGCTAGTACACGAGCGACAAGTGGGTTCGCGCCAGCTAACTGAACCATTCCCCCCGGCTTCTATAAATACCACCCCTTGGCCCAGTCCTTACTGACCATCATAACTGCTCCTCCCCCTCTTTTATTCATGAATTCTCTAGCACTCGCCCTCCGTGCTCGCTAGATGGGTGGTGGCGGCGAAGGCGCGGAGGGGCGTCAGAACTACGTGGCTCACTTCCTGGACTATTGCTTTCCCGATGACTTGGTCTCGGAGGATGAGATGCCCGAGATAATTGCCGAGTACATGCCAGCAGGATTCGAGACTCGCACACCTAAGGAAGGCGAGTCCATTAACTCCATAAAGGAGAATGAACTCGCCATCCCTCTCGCCCACTTTGAGATGAGACTTCGCCTCCCACTATGGCCGGAGGTGAGACAATTTCTCAAGTACTTCGGGTTGATGCCCTTGCAGGTCTCTTCTAACGCGATCTCCATGTTGGTGGCCTTCACGTGCTACCTGCACGAGAAGCAAATAGAGTTCAACTTGACGGTCTTCCACAAAAAATGCGGAACGTTTCGAATTAGCGAATGAAAGCGTGGGCCATGGTATTTATGCATGCATGGAACTTCTATGCGTTATACGCACATAAAATTTTTGCCCCGAACAGTGATTGCTCATTCAAATTGAAAGCGTGATCGAATATATAGAGCACGTAGTGCAATCCATTATATAAGACATGAATGGCGACCTATTATATAGCACATGCAGCGCAATCAAAACTCTCCAAATCTAGAGGTCGCTTGTGTTCAAAAATAGGCGATTGATATCCGCATCACACTTTTGGATATTCGCACTACGTTTACTTCTAATTTTCCGCGCCTTTTGAAAATACTCCTTTTACATGCATTTTTAGGAAAAATGTTCAACATGAAAGTTATAGATCTCGACGAGATCTACAACTTTCGTTGTGAACACTTTTCCTAAAAATGCATGTATAAGGCGTATTTCTAAAAGACGCGAAATCTAAGAGTATTTCGTAATGTACATCTTGTACATACATTTTTAGGAAAAGTGTTCAAAACGAAAGTTGTAGATCTCGTCGAGACGAAAGCTGTAAATCTCATCGAGATCTACAACTTTCGTGTTGAACACTTTTCCTAAAAATGCATGTACAATGAGTATTTTCAAAAAAATGCGAAAAATTAGAAGTAAACGTAATGTGAATATCCAAAAATATAGTGCATATATCAATCGCCCAAAAATATCCCAATCTTAACTGAAAAATTTATAGCAGTCTGATTTTGACTATTCGTTGTCCATTGTTGTCCGCAGTTTAAATATATATTTGCAATCCAAAATATTGGTTGTCTAAAACATAGACATTGTTTCATAAATCAAGCCTCATTGTAGTACAGAAATATTCCTCATGAGACCCCACGTCAAGTAGAGCTGCTTGGGACCAAAGATAATAGGAGAAATCCTGAACTCGAGTAAAAGGAACACACAAAATTGCAGGAAATACTAGAAAGCTTTTCTTGTGCAAGTAATTTAACACGAGAGACGAAGAAATTCACAATTTTTTTGGAAATCAAGTTCGCCCAGATGAATATTCACCAAGAAGTGTGATATTTGGCAGTAGAGACTAGAGTTTACGTGAGAGAAATGAATAGGTATCAAGATCCTATTCATTTCGAGTGAAATGGATAGTGTCCATTTCACGGTTCAAATCTTCGAGGTTGATCCGACGAGTTCATTAATCTCATTCTTTTATATTTTTGTTCGTATGTGCTGTGCGGGTGTGCTGAGCATGTGTTGCGCTTGCGTGCCCCTCCTTGTGCGGATGCCTGGCTTCTTTGACTTATTCGGAAAACCCATGAGAAATCCTATCCGTTATTACTCTATAGAACTTTTAACATTTCCCCCTACCTTGTAGAATTATGCATACTAGGTGTTTGTCAATATTACTAAATGAAATTGTATAATTAAATATTCTTAAAATTTTTAATTACAAACAAGTGACATCACATAGTTATTCTATTAGATTAGATTTGTCAAGAAGGTAGTTCTCAAAGCAACTTATTAGTTTATGACCATGACATCTTCAAAACTATCCGATATTACATGAAATCAATGACCCTCATGCAGTCTCCATGAGTATAATTTACAAGTTAACTGCTATCATTTTCATGAGTTCTTTTAGAAGTTAAATTACAATTCTCTATGACTAACTTGGCGCATCATCCCTTTTAAAGTTGTGTTTCACACTTTCACATGCCAATAAAAAATAAATTAAATTTTGGACTGTCAGTATCAATTTGCACAGTTGTTATTATATCAATAGTCATACTCAACCCGCCAATAATCATAAACGAGCTGATAACGTAAATTCCCTAAAAAATATTTTCCAGGGCCCAGTCCAGATTTCTTATTTCAAAATGTAAACACGGGACGGTTATGTAAGAGAAGGAGATAATAACATCAGTACATCACTCTAAATTTAGAAATTTTTTTTTGTCCAATCAACAGATTTAGAGGAAGGTTCGCACACCTCAATAAAAAGTGATTTGAAGTCAAATTTAAAAATATATATATTTTAAAATAAATTATAAAATGTGAATGAGTATTTTTCTCGTTATTTTAAGATTTTAATATTCTATAATTTCTTTTAAAAAAATCCAACCAAAAATCATGCATTTTAAAATCTGATAGAATATCATTTCTTTCTTATTATTATTTTTTAAATTCTGAATTTTTCTAGCTGTCTAATCAATAATCACATGACTGGATGGTGAACAAATCTTTTTCTAGGTCCATAGGCAGACCAAATTTTCTTTCTAGATAGCCCTTCGTACAAAATTTTCCGATTTTGAGATTTGTTTGATAGGCTGTTTTGACTCCAAATCATTTTGTCAAAATGCAAAGAGGGGTCAAAATCATTTGACTTTCCGCCAACTATTCCAAATGCAGGGCGTTTCTCCATGCTCAAAAAACTGCGGGTGTAAAATGGCCCAATTGGTCGGGGGCGGCGACTCATTTGTCGGGGCGGCGACAGTTATGTCGGGGGCGGCGTTGACATTGGCGAGGGAGGAGGAACCGACTTCTTGGGAAAAGCAAAGTGGAGGAATTATAAAATTATATAATATTAATAAAATTAAATATTATATTCAACAATTTATTATAAAAATATTTATGAAACATCAACAAAACAATTTTCTATTTTGAACAGCTCTACAAAAAGCAAAAGAATATTAAAACATCATTTTGAGACTTAGTTTCAAATTTCCAACCACGTATACATTTCTGCAGGAATAGTTTCGTCACACCACCACCGACGGCTATTCCGCCACCTCCTCCTCCCTCAACGATTGCCACCACCCGACGCGGCCGCCCGCCCCGCCGCTCTCCATAGTTCAGTGTCCATTGGAGCGCCATCTTTTCCCTCCACTTCCACGCCCTAAAATCATTGACGCCGGCTCCGTTCACTTCAATTTATACCCTGGTTTGTTGAACTCGACCCTCCGATCTGCCGAGGCTCCAGTCCTTCGCGTTTCCTTTGAATAATATAACCCTGACTACCCAATCTTCTTTCCCTGAAGATCCGCGCCGTCTCTTGTAGAATGGGAAGGGTTTCCCTCAACGCAGTAAATTCATCTACACACCTCCGTTAACTACTTGCAAGATCCCGCCCATCCTGCTCTGATTACTCCCGGTGCTCTGCTAGGGTTTGGAGGAATTTGAATCGTGGATTCCCGGGGCATAACCACTGCTTCGGGGATGTCTCGGCACTCTGTCACTGCGCAGTTCCGCAAATCTAAAACGCTTTATGACAAATATGTAAGTCTTTTCCCATCAATTTTACTTGAAATTTACTCTCTATAAGGGATTTATGTCGAGTGCCTTGATAGATTCTCGGAGATGAGATCGGAAAGGGTGCGTACGGCCGTGTGTACAAGGGTCTTGACTTGGAAAATGGAGACTTTGTGGCAATCAAGCAGGTCTCTTTGGAGAACATTCCCCAGGAGGATCTTAACATAATAATGGTAGTCACACCACCATCACTTTTTTTTATAAATCTTTTGTTGAATTGAGACTCTTTCCCGGAGCCTCGCTGCCTGGGGATGCTTTGTGCCCGGGCTACCATATTTTTTGTTGAATTGAGAAATATGCATATTATATACATGAAATCCACTTGAATGATTGCCTCTTATTTTCCTATATTTAGAAGTTTTGGGAATGTAGTGCCAATGCTATTAATGATGATGATATGGTATTTCTTATGTGAACTAATTAATCAAAAATGGACATTCAACTTCACTTACAACTACAATTTCTTATGCGAACTAATTAATCTAAAATGGACATTAAACTTCACTTACAATTACTTAACTTCTCTTCAGTGCTAGCTTTATGAGTTCTCTTTTTGCATTCATTTTTATTGGGTGCTGCATGACATGTTGAACCTATCGTGGAATACTTTTTCACTACTTCTATCCACGTTAACTATATTATATTTGTTGGGGTCTAGCCCCTAAAGACGAGTCTCATTGACTTGAAAAAAATCAAATTAGAAGTCTGTTGCATATCGGCTGGAGCGTGTCAACGAGACAAGGTTCTTGTCGATGGGATGAAGGCTCTTGTCGACGAGACGAGACGCAGAAGGCTGTCGGCGAGATGCATGGTCCATATCGACGAGATGGTCTTTCCTTGTCAACAAGACATGGTCTATATCGACTAGACGCGTGTTCCATGTCGACGTGAAATGTGAAATGTGAATTATCCGCCGTCTTGCGACACACAATAAAGTGCGCCATCTTGGAGAATCGATCGATCACCACAAAGATGAAATCGTGTCTCCGAAGAGTTCAGGGGAGTCCGAGCACGAAGTCCATGCTGATGTCCTCTCAAGGGCATTGCGAGACATGTAGAGGTGTGTACAGACCCATGTTCTGCTTAGTGCCCTTGGTTGTCTGGCAGATACGACAATGACGGACAACGCGAGCCACATCCTTTTTGAGGATGGGCCTGTAGAGACGATCCTCAATAATGACTATGGACTTATCCCGCCCAAAGTGCCCAGCGGCCCCGCCCACGTGCAACTCCCAAATCAAGTATGGGGTATGCACAGGCGAGGGCCTCGGTACAAATATCCCTCAAAGATCTGATAACCCTCAACAGAGTCCGGAGGGTCTCGGGACAAGGCGTTATAAATCTCGCCAAAATCAGAGCATATCAGATAATCTAGGATCACTCTCTCAAGCCCATCTATACGTACGCTCATCGTCTGTAATAAGTAGACACATCGACTCAATGCATCGACCGGCTTGTTCTCAACATGATGGGGTTCCATCAGATCGTGCACCTGGAGGGGTTCGCCGCAAGGTGAGACCTACGTTCATTTATTCGCGGAGGAAGGCTTGATTGGATCGCCGATCCGACTCCGCAATTGCGTCCGGCACGTCGCCGCGAGTCAAAAACATATATTAGTCTGTTTTTTTAGTTTATTTTCATGTATTTAGTGGTCGACCTCCACCGGCCAATCATAGTCGTTGATGGTGAAACCCTAGTTTATTCTCTTCTTATAAATAGGTGTTGTAGGGGCTGAATTTAGTCATTGCAAAATTTGGAGAACTTCATTCCCGGATTCCAGCGATCACTCCCTGGTGCCGACCCCGTGGAATCCCAGGTAACGACTCCTAGGTGCTCAAACTCCTCCCCAAGGTACTACCCATTCTTAGCCACCTTTCTCCCCCCTAAAACTTCCATCCACAACCCCAACCACCCTCCAATCAGCCGCCAACCTCATGTGCAAGCCCGCTGCCTGCAGCAAGCCGCCCCACCGTTTCCCCCTCCTGGCCAGCCGCCGGCCCCCCTCTCACCCGGCCGCCGAACCATTCACCAGCCGCCACCGCCGCCCCTTTCCCCTCCACCCTAACCACTGTCGACCACCCTATTTTCCCCCTACTGTCGGCCCTCATCCCAAGCCGCCGGTTTGGCCTCCCTCCTTCCCCCACGTGGATCCACTCTCATTTAGCCCTAATTCCTCGGATCAATTTAGATCTTGGAATTTCAGCCCCGATCCATTATTTTCACCTTCCGCTCATCACCCCTCCACCCGGATCCGATCCCTAAATATCAGATCCCGTCTTCCCCACCCGGATCTCCATCCTAGTGGCCTGATCTTTCCATTTCCGGCCCGGTCTTCCCGCTCGCCACCGAGGACAGCCATCGCCACCATTTCCACGCCTCCGATTCCACCTACGTTCGCCGATCTATACATCCAGACCCAAGTTCTTCAGTGCCTCGGTTCAGCCCGCTACTTTGTCAGTTTTCTTGTGGTATTGGTTTATTTGATTTGACATTTTTATCGGTGAATCAATGTACGTGCTGTGATTCTTGTTAGTAGAAATTGTTTCGTGACGCTAATAATTTGCAGGTGGAGTTATTCGCCGCGCACCTTGCTTTGGCCCTCAGAGCGGAGGAAAAGCCATTATAAAATTGCCGAATTAATTAATTGATTTCAATTTCGAATATTTGCGTGGTGTTAGAAAACTTCATTGCTCCAATTTATTTGTCGCCGTAACTGACGACCGCATTGCATTTAGGATCATAATAGAGAGTCGCCTTTGCATTTATACCTAGAATCCTAGGTTTTGTGCACCCTCAGCCTACCCTACGTCACAACACCAGCTCAGTGTTTGAGAACGCAATGGACATTCTGGAGGTACTCGACCCACTTAGCATGCCAGTGTCCCGGCTTGCGCTGCGAGATATCGTAACACCTGATGATCAGAGTAAAACACATACTCCAGTGGAAGGAGATAATGCCTCTAGTAGCGCAAAGACTGGAAAGTAACATAGAATTCCCGATCGTAATTCGAGTATCTGCTTGCCTTCGTTCAGTTTCTCACTAAAGTAACCAGATGTCCCTCTTGGCTCAATACGCCACCAATACCAACACCAGAAGCGTCACACGAGACCTCAAACGCGCGGCTAAAATCAGGAAGTCTCAGGACAGGAGCCGTCGTTAATCTCTCCTTGATCTCCTCAAATGCCCTAGTGGCCGCGACAGTCCACTGAAACTCGCCCTTCTGAAGGCAGCTCGTGAATGGGGCCGTGATCGTACTGAATCCCTGGACAAACCTCCTATAGAAGGTGACAAGTCTGTGGAAGCTACGAGCCTCGTGGATGGTTACAGGCACAAGTCAGTCTCGAATGTACTTGACCTTCTCAGGGCCGACAGAAACTCCAGCGAATGACACAATGAATCCCCGGAAGTGAACAGACTCAGAAAGAAAGGAACACTTTTTCAAATTCACATACAATATCTCCCGACGGAGGGTGCCAAAGAGAGGCCTTAGGTGATCGAGGTGGTCGGCCTGAGTCTGGCTATAGATCAGTATATCGTCGAAGTATACTATCAGAAACTTGCCCATGTAGGGTCATAGCACCTGCATTATGACCCTCATAAAAGTGCTCGGGGCATTCGATAATCCAAATGACATGACCAACCACTCGTACAGACCACCCTTGGTCTTAAAGGCCGCCTTTCACTCGCCTCCCGTACGAACTCGAATCTGATGGTACCTACTATGGAGGTCGATCTTGGAAAAGATCCGGACATCGGACATAGTATCCAGTAAGTCATCGAGTCGGGGGATTGAGAAACGATACTTAACCGTGATTTTATTGATGGACCGACTATCAGTGTACATGCGCCAACTACCGTCCTTATTAGGGGTAAAAAGGGCGGGAACTACACATGGACTCAAACTCTCACAGATAAATTGATTTCAAAGAAACTCATCTACCTGCCTCTTGAGCTCAACATGCTCATCAAGGTGCATAAGGTGGTGGGGCAGGCTCGGGAGAGAAGCCCCCGAGACCAAGTCAATAGCATTTTGAATGTCTCGTGGAGGGGGTAACTCATCAGAGTGCTCATCAGACATGATATCCACAAACTCATCCAAAAGGGGACGCACCGCTGGGAGATGGTCATCAGAGGGGAACTCAGAAGCCTAATGGCCGCCACAACATAAATGATGCCAAACTCAATACTGTCTCGGAGAAACTTGCCTCGCCTCAAGATTTGTAGGGGTATCGTGGCGCTCATGCTCACAGAAGGCTCAATCTGACCCTTGGATTTCTCCTTGGGTTGGGTAGGCGACAATGTAATCTTCCGCCCCTTGTCATAAAAGACACACGTGTTCGAGCGGCCGAAACACGCGACGTTACGATCAAATAGCCAGGGGCGGCCGAGTAACACATGTGCGACGCCCATGATAATGACATCACACCAGACCCGATTCTGAAATGAGGCGATGCTAATCTGTACGAGACAACATTGGGTGACCTGAATCACTGTCTTATCTACCTAGACGACACGATAGGGGTGTGGGTGAGGCTTAGCCTTCACCTGCATACGGTCAAGACCCTTTTGGTCCACGATATTCACGCAACTCCCACTATCGATAGCTAACTTGCAGGGACCGCCTGCAGCAGGAAAGTACGTGTAGAATATGGTACTTCGACGCCTAATCACTCCCGTCTCCAAGGATTGCTCGGCGTCACTCTCCCATCCTTCCTCGACAGTGGCTGTGATCTCCTCAGTAACCTCCTCACTTCTTCTAAACCTTGCTCCTCGTCCTCAACTAGTAGACTTCGCGTGGGGCGCTACGTCGCCACGTGTCCTCTGCTAGAACATCTATAACACAAAATATTCCCAAATCGCTGGCCATCAGTGGCGACAACCTTGCCCTTCGTGTCCGCGAGAACACGTGGGGGCGCAGTCAAGGTGGTTTGTGGCAGAGCGGGTTTCCTATAAGCCGAGATATCAGTCCGAGAGGGGAACTGCCTAGTGCTAGAGGATCAGAGGTATTGCTCGTACTCTAGAGCGAGCTGAAATATCTGACCGACGGTCTCGCGACGATGAGGAATCATCTCTTTCTGAATTTCAGAACGTAGGCCATCCTTGAAACTAGATACGGTGGTAATGAGCTCCTCCGAGATGTCAATCCGAACGACAAGCTCGTCGAAGTGAGTCATATACTCAACGACAGTAAGTGACCCATATCGTAAGTTCTGCAACTGATCAAACAACTGATCTCTGTAGGAGGAAGAGAGATACTTATCTTTCAGCCTTTACTTCATATCATCCCATCGGGTGATAAGATAATAGCCATCCCGCTCAACAACTATCTCTATGCTAATCTAAAATATTTTGGCCTGTCCAACCAAATTCATTTTGGCGAAACGAACACAACGTTCGCCGCTCATCATACCACTCGAAATAATGGTCCATGTTATGATGTTAAGGAGCCAATCGCTGAAGGCTTTTCGGTCGAGGCGACCATCAAATGGGGCGTCGAGGCAAATATGATGAGTGATGTCGTAGGCATGGCAACCTCTTCGTCGGTCGGGGTAATCCGCAGGGTAATCATCATGGGTATAATCATATCGAGTGGGTAAGGGAGCGCACTCTCTAACCCGGGGGATAATATTCGTCACGGTGATGGTCGCGGCGACTGCATGGGGTTACACGATCTTTGGGGTTAGGCTGAGGCTGACGGGGCACACGACACTCATCACGCTGGTGTGGGTGCCTATCACCAGTCAGAGCTTGTCGGCGGTGCTGGGGCTCTGGGAAGAATATCACGACAGTAACGGTCTGCGGGAGGCCGACCAGGCGACCATCCATCAGACGTTGGTCAAGATGAGGAGTGTCAGGATCATCCTCAAGCGAATCATCGCGCTGTGCTGGAGTGTCCCTGGCTTTTTCTAAGTGATCTAAATGGAGATTCACCTCGGCAAGCCCATGACGCACGTCGTCAAACATGGTACCTAAAGTGTCTAGACGATCTAGAATATGACATTGAAACTCAGCCAAAGCGGCACGCAAATTTGATCTCGCCGCTCGGTCGTTGGTGACTAGTGGATCTGACATGCTTGCTCTAAAAATCCTACCACTACAGAGCATACAAACGACCCGACCTGGGCTCTGATACCAACTGATGTAGGGTAGGCTATAGGGGTGCACAAAACCAAGACTTCTATGGGGTGAAATGTAGACTTGACACATTAACCTTGACCTACATGCAATGATTTCATCATTGACGCCGACAAATCAATTCAAGCAAATAATAATTTTAACCCATGCAAGAATAAATTAAAACAGAGAAATAATATTCACAGATAAATATTTAATGACTTTCCTCTGCTCAAAGGGCCAAAGTTAAGCGTGTGGCAAATAAATCCCATCTGTAAGTCACAAGGGATTCAAAGCAAATTTTCTACTGGCAGAAATCCCAAGCAAATATCGAGAGTCCAATCCAATATGAATATGCTGAAAATAATAAGTCAAATACAACAAAAACTCACCAAGTAGTGGGCTGACCAAGACACTGAAGATTTTAGAGCCGGAGATGCGTGGACGATGATCCGAGGTGGAATCAAAGACGTGAAAAACAACGTAGGTGGCTGTCCTCGACGATGGAAGGTGGAAACGAGCCAAAAATGAGCAGATCCAACGACGTGGGGTGGATCCGGGCGTGGGAGGTCGGATCTGATGTTTTGGAAGCGGATCCAGTGTATCGGAAGGGAACGAGTGGAGGGAAATGGCTGGATCGGGGCGGGATTGCCCAAATATGGCCTGAAAAGGGGAGGGGCTCTTGTGGTGGCTCCACGAGAGGAGGGGGGTGGAGTGGGAGCAGGCCTGTAGTAAGGGGATGACACAAGATGATTTGAGCAGAGCAGTAGCAGGGGGATGGGTGGTGATACATATGGCTTTGGAATGTTCGGTTGGAGCAGGGGATGGATCAGTTGGGGAAGGATTGAAAGGCGGTTCCACAGTGGGGGGAAAATACTCATGGGCAGTGGGCGGCTGGCAGCAACAAATCAAAGGGGGGCCAACGGCTTTGGGAGGCTGTGGATGGGCGGCTGAAGGGTTTGACATGGGGGGAAGGAGGCTAGGTTTGGGGGGGGGGTGGAGTGGGAGCAGGCTTGTAGTAAGGGGATGACACATGATGATTTGAGCGGTAGCAGGAGGGGGTGGTGATACATGGGGCTTTGGACTGCTGACACAGGATGATTTGAGCGGTAGCAGGAGGGGGGTGGTGATACATGGGGCTTTGGACTGTTTGGTTGGAGCAGGGGATGGATCGGTTGGGGAAGGATTGAAAGTAGGTTCCACAGTGGGGGGAAAAATACTCCTGTGCAGTGGGCGGCTTGCAGCAGCAAATCAAAGGGGGGCCAACGGCTTTGGGAGGCTGTGGAGGGGCGGCTGATGGGTTTGACATGGGGGGAAGGAGGCTAGGTTTAGGGGGAACCTTGGGGAGGGAGATACACACCTAGGAGTCGTCACCTAGGGTTTCACAAAGTCGGCACCTGGGAGGGATCGCGGGAATCCGGAAATTCTCTTCTCCAAATTCTGCAATGACCCAAATCAGCCCACTAACTACATATTTATAATAAAAGAAGAACTAGAGCATCCCACCATCGACGACTGTGATTGGTCGGAGGTGGGACCACTCAATTACATCAAATAAGATCAAAAAATACTAAAGTAATCTATCAAAAAGATTTGCGACGCTGATCCCGACGCATCCGTGGAGTCAGATCGGCGATCCGATCAAGTCCTCTTGTGCGATTACACGAATGTGGGTCCCGCCTTACGGCGAACCCCTCCTGGTGCATGATCTGATGGATCCCCATCACTCTTCCTCACGCCCATCTCCTTCCCTTTATTCACTACCTACCTAATCACTCTTGCTTCCCCTCTTTTTTGCTTCTTGAGTTTAGGCAAGTTTCGACTAGCTTAGTTTTATTCCACCATGAAAAGTTAGCTTGATATCTTGGAAGATAGTGGGTGATCTTATCTTGTCATAGAGGCATCCTCAGATCTGAGCTGAATATTAGGACCAGTTTAGGGATCTCTTATCTAGGATGTCTGGGGTTCAAATCCCAGCCTCAACAACCCGCCACTGGAATTAGCGGCTGCGCCCAATCAGATCCGTGGAGATGGGTTGGAGTCACTGGTCTGCAGATTCGTAGCCCGCCCACAGTAGACCGGTGCGTTACATAAAAATGCACTTTTTATGCAGCTCAGTTGGTGACAAGCAATATGAGCAATAAAAATAAAAACATTCCGGACAACAGTCATGCATTTGTCACATGTGGTCGGCGCTGATACGTGCGACCCCAATGATGGTCCAACTCATCACGTGCCATAACAATATCCTCCTCTATCATCCCTGCCTTCGGATACTCCTCTGATGACCCTACTGACATTCTACATGTTGGATCGTAACAACTGTCAGGACCGGGTGGAGGAAAATAGTAAACATACCCTTTTTGAGATCTAAGATATTTACCGTCATCATTTGCTCAGATTGTTGCTCTAGTTTACATCATTTGGGTGCTAGGTTGTGAGTATGATATAAACATCCCAAAACCGTAGGGGATTGTTTGGATCACAGGATTTAGAATTCATTCCAATTCCAAATCCTACATAAATTGAATGCTGTTTCACAACAGGATGAAATTCATTTACAAGAATTATAATTGACTAATTCTGTTGTCTGGTTGCATGATGAAATTTAGAAACCCATGTTATAAACGATGATTTTTTTAATTTTGCTATTGTTTGAATGTAATTAGAGGCTAATATGAAATTCAAACTCCACAAACCCCCTCAAAAATAGTGATTACATTTAAATGAGTGAAATAAATCATAAATTTTTTTAAAAAACAAGTCTCTATCCACAAGCAATCTGATGTAGGGTAGGGTAAGGGGTGGACAAAACCGAGACCTATAGGTGAAAATGCAAATCTGACACGTTGATCCTAATGCTACATGCAATGAAGTCGTCAGATACGATAACAAATAAATTAGAGCAATGTAATTTTAGCACCACACAATTAATTAAAGAACAATAAAATATGCATTCAATTCAGCGAATATTTAATGACTCTCCTCCGCTCGGAGGACCATGGCCTAGGCACGCGGCAAATAGATCCCACCTGCAAGTTATAAGAGCACCACAACAAAGTTTTACAAATACGAATCCTAACAAAACACAGTAGCCAATCCAATAAAAATGTTAAATCAAATGTTCCAATACAACAAGTGACTCACCAAAGTAGCAGACTGACTGAGGCACTGAAGATTTCGGATCCGGATGCGTAGATCGGCGATCAGAAGTGGAACCAGCGGTGTGGAAATAATGGAGGTGGCTGAACTTGGCGGAGGAAGATGAAGTCGGACCGTAAATGGATAGATCCAGCCATGTGTGGGTAGATTCGGGCGGGGGAGAGTAGATCCGATATTTTGAGGTCGGATCCGGGTTAGGGAATGATGAACGGGTGGAGGAAATAGCAGATCGGGGCTGGACAGTCGGATTGTGACTGTTTTGGCAAGGGGGCGGTGGTGGGGAAGTGGATCCACGGAATAGAATGATTGGGGGGTCGGGTTAGGGTTGTGGGGGTTGGAAAGGCTGCGGTGGTGGCTATGGGATTGGGCGACTGCTGTAATAGGGCCGCCGGACTGAGCAGGGTAGCAAACAGTGGAGCGGGTGGGGAAAACCTGGGAGAAAGGAGGGCCGGTTGGGTTGCTGGAAGAGGGAACAACCGGCGGCTGTAGGGATGGAAGACCAGTGGTCGGAAGCCTGCTGGGATTGTTTACTGAGTGAAGAACCCCATCTCCATTTGGTCGACTTTTCTGAAATTTGTAGTACTTTCCGCTAAGCCAATATCACTGACAACACTGTGAAGCTTAGGCTCTTTCTGTTCTCCCTTCCCGACAAAGCTAATTGTGGGTATGATATAAACCGGCGGCTGTAATATGCAATAATTCAAGAGGTAGAAGGAAAATAGTAAACACACCCTTTTAGAGATCTAAGATATTTACCGTCATCATTTGCTCAGATTGTTGCTCTAGTTTACATCATTTGGGTGATAGGTTGTGAGTATGATATAAACATCCCAAAACTATAGGGGATTGTTTGGATTGCAGGATTTGGATTTCATTCCAATTCCAAATCCTACATAAATTGAAATGGTGCTGAATTCCAATTATGTTGTTGCACAACAGAATGAAATTCATTTACAAAAATTATAATTGACCAATTCTGTTGTCTAGTTGCATGATGAAATTTAGAAACCCATGTTATAAATGATGATTTTTTTAATTTTGCTATTGTTTGAATGTAATTAGAGGCTAATATGAAATTCAAACTCCACAAACCCCCTCAAAAATAGCGATTACATTTAAATGAGTGAAATTAATCATAATTTTTTGAAAAACAAGTCTCTATCCACAAGCAATCTGATGTAGGGTAGGCTAAGGGGTGGAGAAAACCGAGACCTCTAGGTGAAAATGCAAATGTGATACACTGATCCTAAGGCTACATGCAATGAAGCCGTGGGATACGACGACAAATAAATTAGAGCAATGTAATTTTAACACCACGCAATTAATTAAAGGATAGTAAAACAGACATTCAATTCAGCGAATATTTAATGGCTTTCCTCCGCTCGGAGGACCAAGGCTAAGCACGGCGAATAGATCCCACCTGCAAGTTATAAGAGCACCACAACAAAGTTCTACAAGTACGAATCTTAACAAAACACAGTAGCCAATCCAATAAAAATGTCAAATCAAATGTTTCAATACAACAAGTGACTCACCAAAGTAGCGAGCTGACCGAGACACTGAAGATTTCGGATCCGGATCCGTAGATCGGCGATCAGAAGTGGAACCGGCGGCGTGGAAATAATGGAGGTGGTTGAACTTGGCGTGGAAGATGAAATCAGACCGGAAATGGATATATCAGGCCACGTGTGGGTAGATCCGGGCGGGGGAGAGTAGATCCGATTTTTTGAGGTCGGATCCGGGCTAGGGAATGATGAACGGGTGAAGGTAATAGTAGATCGGGGCTGGATAGTCCGGATCGGGACTGTTTTGGCAAGGGGGCGATGGTGGGGAAGTGGATCCACAAAAGAGGAATGATTGGGGGGGGGGTCGGGTTAGGGCTGTGGAGGGTTGGAAAGGCTGCGGTGATGACTATGGGACTGGGCGACTACTGTAGTAGGGCTGCCGGACTGGAGCAGGGCAACAAACAGTGGAGCGGGTGGGGAAAACCTGGGAGAAAGGAGGGCCGGTTGGGTTGCTGGAAGAGGGAACAACCGGCGGCTGTAGGGATGGAAGACCAGTGGTCGAAAGTTGGAGGAGTAAGACTATACTCAAAGAATAGTTAATTTCATTTTTGAATAGTAGTACTGAATGAGAATGGATTTTCTGGACAGCAAACACAACAGGCTGTAGGGGGGCTGTGGGGGCGGTGGATGGAGGTTTTACGGTGGGAAAAAGGAGGCTAGAGTTAGGGGTTAACTTGGGGAGGAAGAAGACCACCTAGGAGTCGTCACCTAGGGTTCCACGGAGTCGACACCGTGGTGGGATCGCAGGATTCTGGAAATAAGCTCTCCAAAATCTGCTATGCCTCAAATCAGCCCACTAACATCCTATTTATAATAATAAGAGACTTGGGGCATCCCACCATCGACGACTATGATTGACGGGAGGTGGGGCTACCTAAATACATCAAAATAAAATGCAAAATAGTGAAATAATATATCCGAACACATCTACGGAGTCCGATCGTCGATCAGGGCACACCATATATGGAAAGTCGCCAAATCAGCCCCGAATGAGCCCATAACTCGTCCTTTCTCCGCATCACAATCAATCAGGTCTTATAACAAACAATCATTAACTAAAACATGTTCTGTATCTGCAGCTAACAAAATGATCTCTTAGTAATCTGTTACTCATGTTTTTGTTTCTTAATTATTTTGTTTTGAGAATTGATCTGACTCATCAATCTAACACTATCTTTTTTTGGCTATATCTTTCTTACCATTGCTACATCTTGTGCCAGCAAGAAATTGATCTGCTAAAGGTACTTATCTGCACACACTTTTTAACCTATATTTGGCATTTCTTAATGTGTTTTAAATTTCATTCGTGACTATATATACAAACTGCTTAGCAGAGCAACTGGCGACAATTTTATTATCTGGCTTTGTGCTTGCTCCACAGCTCTGGTAGTACACGAGTAAAGTAGGCAAAGAAACCATTAAATTCTCAGGGAAGCGATCAGACAATCACAATAGGATAGGTTGAACTTGTGGTTTTTGGGTGTAAAAGAGCTTTCGTTGCTGTTTTCGATGCTTTGATCTTTTTCTTTTCTCTTTAAATTTTTTTTAGGATTTTAGGTAAATTTTATATGCCAATTTGCAAATTCTTATGAGCTTGTTTGTAAACTTAGTTGTTTGTGCTAATTTTTATCGATTTGGGTTTGTTTTGGTCTAGTTTTTGTTGATTTGAACTCTTTAAAACCTGCAATCATATCTGAATTTACAGAGAATCAGGAGAACGATGTGACTTGTTCACTTGACAATTGTAACTATCCTTGCTTAAAATTTAAAGCAATGCAATATTTAATCATTTTTTCTTAGTTATTATCATACTATCATTAGCGTCATCATATTTCTGCTGCAGAATCTTAACCACAAAAATATAGTGAAGTACCTGGGGTCATTAAAGACGAAGACTCACCTGCATATTATCCTAGAGTAAATTTCAAATATTTTCCTGTAATAATATTTTTTGTTGTGGGGTTATGGTTT
This sequence comes from Platanthera guangdongensis, assembly GCA_039583875.1. Lineage (NCBI taxonomy): Eukaryota > Viridiplantae > Streptophyta > Magnoliopsida > Asparagales > Orchidaceae > Platanthera > Platanthera guangdongensis. The sequence continues at coordinate 28,326,818 of CM077152.1, read as the reverse complement.
CATTCTGTTTAGTAATATGGTTTTAGGTTCATGCTGTTTTAACTTGTCCTTTCTCCATAGGTATGTTGAAAACGGGTCACTTGCGAACATTATCAAGCCCAACAAATTTGGTCCCATCCCCGAGTCATTGGTAGCCGTTTATATTTCCCAGGTTAGTTTTTCTGTTCGATCTGCTGTTAGTTTATTTTTTCCCCAGTAAATATTGATGTCTATGAACAGGTTTTAGAAGGCTTGGTTTATTTGCATGAGCAAGGAGTCATTCATCGAGACATCAAGGGTGCAAACATTTTAACTACCAAAGAGGTTTATTGTATTAGTTATATTTTGGGGTGATAGCTATTCCTTAATCTTAGCTGAAGGTCAAATATTTCATTTTTGTTTAATTGTAGCTGTATATAGGGCCCGTTTGGTGCAGTTGAGGCGGCCGCGAACACATGGCCATGAACTGTGGTTCGTGAACGCCTTCCCTCGCCCTTGAACACATTGTCAAAAAATTGGTCAAGGCATTCTCATGTTAATCTTGATTCTTGAGTGCCAATTGCTCTGTCAGGTGTCACTGAATTTCATGTTAACTGGCCCTTCATGCTTTCAAAGAGTACCCTAAATTCACTAATTTGTTAAACACTGTATTTTTGTTGTTGAACTTGTTATGATTTTTAACAGCTTCTTTGCAGCTATGATGATTTTATGTTTTTTCTCCTCAATATTTATTTCTATTAACCTGACTAGTTTCCCTAAACGGCATGAGTGGTTTACAGAGTCTTGTTAAGCTTGCTGATTTTGGTGTTGCAACGAAGTTAAATGAAGCAGATCTTAACACACATTCAGTTGTTGGAACACCTTATTGGATGGCCCCTGAGGTAACAATTAAGAAATGTTTTTGTAACGTCTTTGTTTTTGTTTTTTTTGTTTCCTAATTTAGATTGTTATTTGTAGGTTTTTTAAATTTGGTATGCAAAAGGCTGGTTGATTAACTTATTTTAACATTAGTTATAGGCAAGGTTGTCAGGATCGAGATCCTAGATGAGATCGTTTTGGGTAGGATCAGATCTGATAGTAGGGTCAGATCGAGGATCGCTTTACAAAATCAGGATCGATTTACAAAATATGGATCGTAGGTTCGTAGGATCTTATGATGTGGATCGCGATCCTGACAACCTTGGTTATAAGTAAAAACTTATTTATGAGTATTTTCTTACCTTTGTTTTGGTACTTCCCACATTTCTAAATAATATCTGAACTTGTTTTAACTCAAGTTAATAACTAATGATTTCCTCCCTCCTTAATATTCATTTCACAAAGCTGTCAAAACTTTTAGATGACAACTGTCTCATATTGTTGAAAGTGGGCCCACCGACTATAGAAAGGTCAAGACCGACTATAGAAAGGTCAAGACCGACCATATAAATGTCAAGATCTGGGCCCACAGCCCGACTGCAGTCAGTGCACCCCAACCCGCTATCCGCCTTGGATATAAACCGTGCGGCAGGTTGTTGAGGCCGGGAATCGATCCCAGGACCTCGTAGCTTAGTTGGGTATGAGAGGAGATAAAATCCTCTTATAAAGGAGGTCCTGGGATCGATTCCCAGCCTCAACAACCCGCCGCACGATTTTTATCTAAGGCGGAGAGCGGGTTGGTGTGCACCGATTGCAGTCGGGCTTTGGGCCTAGGTCTTGACCTTTATATGGTCGACCTTGACCTTTCTATGATCGTGAGCCCACTTTCAACACATATATTCAGCCATAGTTACTTTCATGCCAAAATTCTATTATTTGCTACCATTTTCTCGTAAAAGTATGTCTATTACTCCACATATTATTAATTTACTTTCACTTTCATTAACTTAATTGTTTTACTTCATTTAGATAGTCTTTCTGTTAGCGAGGTATTTCCACAACTTGTAGTTGAAAGGTGTTTGAAACATGCACAATTTTTGCCATGGTGAAGGTGATGATTGTGTATGCATGAAAGGAGGAAGCCAAGACATTACTTTTTTGAAAGGGTAGATGGTAAATGAATTGAAAAGAACCAAATTGATAAAGTTGCTGAAGTGATTTGCTACTATTTATAAAGTACAATTACTTTGCAAGAACATTTTCATCATCATCGTCTTCATCCTTCTCATCATTAGTTTTAACGATTGCTTTGTAACGTAGGGTAAGGTCCTATCGGGTCCTAATGTATAATTTGTAAATGCAGACCCAAATCCGGCAACTAACTTGCAATAATTTGATTTTAAATCAAACTATACTAGATGTTGATGATGCTTAGCAAATAGGAAAACATGAGTTGTTGTATAAGTGCGAGAGAGTTCACAATCAAATTACTTAAAAAAATAGAAACATACAATGCTATAGAAGTTCGGCGACATTGATTACCAAACAAATATAACTAGAGGAGTAAATAAACACTAATTCAACACAAAATAGATGACAGCAGGCTCGGAACTTACACAACTATGGAGTAGAAGGCTTTGAGGTTATCCGGCGAGTCTCGAGTGGTCGGGGATGAGGCAATAGATTGATTCAGAATCTCCCAGGAAAACTCAGCGCGCTGGATAGGACCTCTGCAGAGCTGGATAAGGGGCAACATCTTCTGGGAGTGGTTTGAGGGGGCTGGATGAGGAGCCGAGGGCTTGCTGGAAGGTGGTCGAGGATGGGAGTGATATCCTGAAGGGATAGGGCGGTGGGAAGGGGCAACGACTGCAGGGAAGGGATTTTCCAGTGATTGGTGGGGAAATCTGGAGGGCTGGGTCCTGAGGAAGTGGCAATGGTTTCAGGGAATGTTGTTTTCCAGTGGCTGGTGGTGAATTTTGGAGGGCTGGGGCCTGAGGGATGAGGCATGGGCTGCTGGGGTAGACTTACAGTGACTGGAGATGTTCTGGAGGGATTTTTTTTGGGCGGGGGACTGAATGAGGGAAATAATGGGTTGTTGGAAGGGGGTCAGTGGTTTGGACGTGGGGAGGGTGTTGGCGTGAGTGGAGGGAGAGGAAATTGAGAAGTGAGGAAGTGGGGCTGTGAGAAAATTTAGGAGGAGTGGGCCTAAATTTTAGGAGGTGGTTGTAATGGGGTAGTGGGGAGATGGATAGGGGTTGGGATGGTGGTGGGAGGGTAGTGGCCGACCAAGGGTGGTCGGAGAAGATCGCCGGAGGTGGTAGTGGTGGGTGGAGGTGGTGCGTCGATCTCCGGAAAATTGAGGACGGAGGAAATTGAGGTGGTAGTTGTGGAGGAGGAATTTTGATGGGGTTGTGGCTTGAAGAGGGTGGCTGGTGGGGAGAAATGGAGGGAAGTAGAAGGGGAACTATGTGGCAGGCTGGAAGGAGGTGTGTGTGTGTGTGTGGTGGTGGTGGTGGTGGTGGTGTGGGGGTGGGGTGGGGCTGTGTTGGTGGCCGGATGGTAGTAGGTGTGAGAGGGAGGAAGGGACTGGAATGGGCGGTTGTGTGGTGGGGAAGGACTGTGGGAGGTGATTGGCTGGTAGCTTGGGGAAGAGAGGGTGGCGGATCGCCGTGGTCCAGTGCTAAACTGTCGTCGAGGCCGTTTTCGTGTGGAAATTGAGGGTGCCGCACTGATTTCATTTCCGGACCGCGTCCGTGGATCCACGCCACGTGGAACCATCCTGCCAAACCAGGCCTAAGACATGAATCAGACCCAAGTGATAGCTATGTGCAGATGGCTTGGTTAGGTAATAGAATTTCTGTGATGAAATCTATTATTAAAGGTCACAATCTGAATGGAATATACCACCAAATTGTTTGGGTGCTGCAGAGTGTTTGATGTTCTGTGCAGAAGTGCGCTCAGAATCGCCGGAGGAAGGATCGGAATCGCCGGAGGAATGCTGAATCGCCGGAGGAAGTCCGTCCGGCCTCTAAGCATGTTCCAACTGAAGAAACCATTAGATTTCCAAAACATGTGAGAGAGAAAGCTATTTTCCAGGAGCAGAAGCTGGGGGGAGGAGATTTCTGAAAAGTGCAACTCAGATTTTTGAAAAGCTCTTCACAAGGAGCTGTCCCAAACACATATAGCAGCTGACGGCTGGAATAGAGATTTTCCAGCCGCCAGAGCTGCACCAAACAGACCCTAAGTAAATTTTAGAGCGTCGATGACCCATGGAAGTGCTGGAGAACTCTCTTGTATTTCTATCTCTCAAGGAGTCTTCTTTGACTGATCTTAGGGGATGAGTTGCAAATTTGGGTGATTATTGCTTTAGAGACCACATCTATGAAATATTTTAGTTTTTTATATGTTTTCACAAGAAAAGCTAAAAATTTATTTTCATTTTTTTAATTTTGCATGTTTTTTCAATATAGCACTAGCGTTTCTTTCAAAATTTTCTTCATCCATTCTCTTTTATCAGTTAATCTCTTACCCATCTAGTATGTGGATGCTTATTATACTTGGCCAATAATCACTTCAAATTGGAAATTATTTTTGTAACTTAATTCTGATATCAAACATATTGTATTTTTAAAATTGTATGCTTTTATTTTGATTTTAACTAAAGTACTTGTGAGGGAGCAATGGAATCAGAATTACCTTTTGATCACCTTCCTGCTGTACATTGGAGAGGGAAGTTAGAGGGTTCTTGAGAGAGAAGTTTTTAAAGGAGTGAAAGAGGAACTATAAACTAATCATACTTCTCATTAATAATAATTAACATATGAAGACTAACAAGCCTAATACCCTCTATATAGTGTAGTGTCCTATTTCGCCACATTTAGAATACAGATATTGAAACTAAGGAATACTTGAGTCATAAAACAATTAGTCTCATAGACTCGTAGTAATGACATGGACTACACATGACATGAAGCAAACAGAAGATGTACTCATGTTCATGGAGGTGATTGTGGAATATGCTCATCTGTATCCATTAGAACTCAAAGAAGCATATGTTTTGGATGTTGTAGAGACTTCAAGGAAAATGGTGGGCATGCATAATGGTAGCTAGACAAGATTTTTAATCATTATAAGTGTGGCAATCATGGATCTAAACTAGTGGTACTATTTAAAGCGAGGCAAAAAATTGCCAGATAAGTTGGATCGGTAAACATGCCAATATAATAAAGCACACATTCATTAACTTTTCTGTTACCACGACGGATAGTGATATGATCACAATTAAAGTTTGAGCTGGTATTATGTCATTAAGAATAAACCAAATCATAATGTAAACAAATATTTGCACTAACAACAATGGAGATTGATTACACATTCGTTCAGACATTTATGGGTTTGATATTTTTGGATCGTCAGATGGACAATCACAGACCGTGATCGCGATCAGTTCGATTTTTAATATTTATATGTACTTTATTTTTTTTACTTTTGGAGTGGTCATTAGATATATTTAACCTAATTTCTCCCCCCTCTTTAATATGACACTACCAGCCGACTGAAGGAGGGATCGAGGGTTTTATTTTCGACTGGGAACCATCGGTCTTCCCGCTTTCTCGGTGCGACTTCGGGCGAGCCCTTCTAGTGCATCTGCAGGTATTGATATTCTCCTTCCACCGGTCCATTTTCCCGTCTGCAAGCCACGCAGACAGCTTCGACGACCTCCTATCCACACCCGCAAGCCTCGTTGACCTCCGATTTCACCCTTCTTCCATACCCAACGAGCCCCTCACCCGTTCCCAGGTCCGATCTTCCCCGTCACCGACCTTCTTTCCCTCCCCACCATCAACCAGGTGCTGGTTAGCCTTCTCACCCCCTTCCAAGGTCAAGTAGTCTTCCCCTCCCTTATCCAGTGCCGACAACGTCCCCCGTTCATTCCCACAACTATCCACCCCTCCCATCCACAAGACCCTTCGCCGCCGCATCCTATACCCCCCACTAGCCGAGAAGCCACCACCCACAACCTTTCCACCTCTCCAGCATCCCGTTTCCGTCTCCGACACCCACCATCAGCTCGACAATCATCCCCACAACTTTTAAACTTCCTTCCTAGTGCTGTCTCCACCAGCCCACGACCCCCTAGCATCCAATCTCCTTACTTGTCCTCCGACAACCCCTACACCACAATCTTCTCCCTTTTAGACAGTCACTGCCACCATCAGAGGTTCTCCACCGACATCAATTACTCGGTGTGCTTGCACTTTAGCTTCATTTCTACTGCATTATATGAGTGTTACTTGTTTTTCTTGAAATATTTGACTCATCCCAATTTGATTTATCACTTTCATTAGACGTGCATTGCTTATTCACTGCTTATTTATTTTCAATGCAATCTCAATTAATCTGCATCTAACATTCATTTATTTAATTTGAAATGTCCGTGATTGAGTTTTATGTTTCATGATTTAAATAATTGTGTCGAAAAAGCTTGCTTGATTGAACCATTTACGAACAATGCATTACAGTTTAGGGTTTAAGTTGGTGGTTTCTTGTTCATTGGATTGTGCATGTTTGCATTCCTCCCGCATCTTCATATTAGGGTTTGTTATAGGTCTTGCATTCATTGCATACTCGCGTACATTGCATCTATATTTAGGACATCACACGTTCGCCGTCTATAGATTTGTCCTTCGTCAAACAGTCAATATAACAATACATTATTTGTATAAATATTATTATTGCCAGAATCATTATTTTATGAGCAACGAAGTATTTGATATCTAAATGCAATTATATTAAGACAATTACAAGTAACATACACACCAAATATAAAGGCGAGATAAACGAGTAGCTTTAGTAATTATGAGCTACTTAATCTCATTTAAGGATTAGATTTTTTCCGTTCATATATTTTAGATTCTGATTCATGCTACGACCTAGGATTGTGCTCATGCTCAGGGTTTGACTCTGGCAATTACATTTACTCTTCAGGCTTAGGATCATCAAACTCAAGTTATTTAGCCTCAAATTCAAGTTTCACTTCACGCCTTGGCATCAAGTAAACCTTAAAACTTTTCTCCTTTGTAAAAAAAGGAATCACGATATTCAACAAATAATGAGATCAATTTCCTAAATTGTATTAGTATTTGTGCTATTCCTATGAGGCTGAAGAGAAAGTTCCAAAACTTGTATATACTTCTTGAATGCCGAAAAACAAGTATGAGTACAAATATATAAGAGAGAAGAGAGTAAGATCTAGTTATACAAACATTGTGAGACTAAACACTAACTCTTACATGAGTCAATACATTATTTTTCTTAGTATTTTCTAACACTTCCCCGCAAGCTGGAGCGTACAAATCGTAGGTACCAAGCTTGGACAAGAACTGATAGTAGAGACGCCAAGGTAAGGCCTTGGTGATGATATCCACAACTTGCTGAGCAGCAGGAACATGTGTTTACTCTATCTTCTTCAACTGAACCTTCTCCCGAATGAAGTGACAATCAACTTCAATATGTTTTGTCCGTTCATAGAAGACTAGATTCTTGGCAATGTGTATAGCAGCTTGTCTGTTGCATAATAAAGTTGTGAGTGAGGAGAGCTTGACTCCTAGATCATCAAGGAGACCCTCAAGCCACGTGAGCTCAGACACAACAGCTGCCATAGATCGATACTCAGCCTCAGCAGATGAGCGAGGAACCACTGATTGTTTCTTGTTGCGCCATGTAATAAGATGTCCTCCAAAGTAAGTGCAGTATCCACTTGTGGAACGACGGTCATCCAAAGAGCAAGCATAATCAACATCAGAATATGCAATCAGAGATAAGGGAGACGAAGAGGGCTTGTATACAAGCCCTTGTCCAGGAGCAATCTTCAAGTAACGAAGAATATGTTCGACAACCTGAAGATGAGAGATACGTGGCTCATGCATGAATGACTGACAATTCCAACAACAAATGATATATCTGGTCTAGTAACAGTGAGGTATATCAGCTTTCCTGCAAGACGACAATAATACTCTGGATTCGGAAGGAGCAAATCGGAGTCCGAGGCATGAGCACAAAACTTGTGATTGATATCCATGAGAGTGTCAGCAGGCTTGCATACAGAATAACCCGCATCATGAAGTAGGTCAAGACAGTACTTTCTCTGAGATAATACAAGCCCATCATGTCTCCGAGCCACTTTGAAACCAAGAAAATATCGAAGGCTTCCCAAGTCCTATGTTTAAAACACAGTTGTTAGATGCTGTTTGATCATCTGTATTTCTGAAAGATCATCTTCTGTAATCAGAATATTATCCACTTAAATCAAAAGAATTACTGTGCCCGTTGGATGATGACGAGTAAACAGAGAGAAGTCGCCCGAACTCCGAGTGAACCCAACAACACTAACAGTCTTGTTAAATTTGTCAAACCATGCCCGAGTAGACTGTTTGAGACCATAAAGAGACTTCTTCAGATAACAGACAAGAGACTCCCTCGTGGTCTCAAACCCGGGAGGTTGCTGCATATAAACGGTCTCCTGTAAATCGCCATTAAGAAATGCATTTTTGACATCCAGTTGGTGCAAGTGCCAGTGACGGTGAACAGCGAGGGAGATCAACACACGAACAATATTGAGTTTAGCGACTAGAGAAAAAGTCTCATCATAATCCAAGACTTGTTGTTGAGTGAAGCCGCGATCTACAAGACGAGCTTTCAAACGGTGAACCGTCCCATCCAGACCCTGTTTGACGGCAAACACCCACTTACATCCCACACAAGATTGCCCAGGAGGAAGTGAGACCAAATCCCAAGTGTGGTTTGCCCAAATAGCAGACATTTGCTCGTCCATGACCGCCTGCCATTCGGGATGTTGGAGAGCCACCTGTACAGAATTAAGGGTGGAGATAGAGGATAAAGAAAGAGCAATTTGTCGGAGTTCCGGAGAGAGGTGGTGAAAAGAGACATAGTTGGTCAGCAGGTGGGCAGTGGAAGCTGTTGACGGATCTGCAGGTTGTAAAACATCATTAGAGCAGGGGAGCTCCCGTAGGGCAGTAGACGAAGAAGGACATCGAGTGTACACCCAAATGACAGGTGGTGTAGTTGGTTTAGGTGGGATTGGTGTGGGAAGAAAATGAGGAAGTTTTGAATGAACAGGGATAACAGGTCGTGAGAGAGGTGGGAGGAGAGGAGAATCAGCTGGTTGAGAGTAATATGGTTGATCTTCGAGGAAGGTGACATCAACAGAAGTAACCACCTTGCGATCATTTGGAGAAAAACAAACATAGCCCTTCTGAGTCCGAGAATAGCCCACAAACATATATTTAGTGGCACGGGGAGCAAGTTTGTCATTGGACGGGTCAAGATGATGAACAAAGCACACACAACCAAACATACGAGAGGTGATGGAGAAAGGAGGTTTGGAGGGAAAAAGAAGATTGAAGGGAATCGCAAAATTGAGAATGGAGGAATACATGCGGTTAATAAGAGTGCAGACGGTAGATACCGCAAAATTTCAATACTGTTTGAGAACATTCATTTGAATCATAAGAGAGCGGGTGATCTCAAGTAGGTGTCGATTCTTGAGTTCAACAACGCCATTTTGTTGGGGGATATAAACACAAGAGGTTTGATGGATGATCCCAAACTCAGCACAGAGGAGAGCGAATGCATGACTCGTGTATTCACGGACATTATCAGTGCGAAGAGTTTTAGTTGTAGTGGAAAATTGGTTGCGAGTTTCAATGAAAAAGGTACAGAATACACCGGACAATTCAGAGCGGTTACGAAGGAGATACAGTCAGGTCACCCGAGAGTAGTCATCTACAAATGTGACAAAGTAACGATATCCAAAAACACTCGCAATTTTGTAGGGTCCCCAAATATCTGAGTGTACTAGATCAAAGGGAGCAAGACTCCGAGTAGGATGTGGTGAGAACGTAGATCGATGATGTTTCTCATAGATACAAGACTCACACGTGAACTCTTGGAGGGACACGTCGAGGAGAGATTTTCTGAGGATGTTTAGAGGAGCGTGGCCCAGACGTCGATGCCAATCAACAGAGCTAATAGAGGACAACACCGTTGGGGGAGAGGGGTCAAGGATATAGAGACTATTTGACAGATGCCCTTTTCCAATGGTAGTTTGCGTCTTGCGATCCTGCACAACACACAAGTTAGAAGAAAAAATAACATCACAATCGAGGTCAGTAGTGAGTCGACCAACAGAGAGAAGGTTGAAAGGAGAGCCCGGAACATGAAGGGCAGAGCGAAGAGTAATGGAGGGAGTGAGGTGAATATCTGCCGCGCCAGAAACGGGAATTGTGTCCCCACTAGCAACAATAATGAATTTGGGATGCATGGAGTTCAAATATTGTGGTGGTTTCTGTGAGGTAATGTGGTGAGAGACCCCAGAATTCAAAATTTAGGATGCGCTATGAGCAAGGCAGGAGGTACCACCATCGGAAATAGACACCACAGAGCCCGAAGGACAACTGATCATCTTGCAAGGAACAGTCCGCAACGGTCACGGTGACAACGCACCGACAGCAAGAAACGACCATGACCAGCGCGGTAAAAAAGAGCTCGCAGCGGATAGAAACACGCCGCGACGGTTAAAAAAAACCGAGCAGGCAGCGCGGTTAGGAGAAGACCGCAACACGAAGAGCGGCGTAAATGAGAAGTCGCAGACAGACCGCGCGAACAACCAAGTCGAGAGGGCAAGACACCTGGGTGGGCATCAACCAGGGAACCAAGGCAGAGGCCGACGAGCAGGCACTCGACCAAGCGGTTAGAGGCAGAACACAACCATTCTTGTCTCGGCGTCAAGGCGAACCAAGGCGAGCGCTGGGCGCATTGACGCTTAGGCGTCATGGCGGACGCCTAGGCGACACTAAGGCGAGCAAATCGCAAAACGCCATGTTTTTTTTTAAAAAAAGCAGTCTATCGACTACGGTTATTATAATAACCGCAGTCTATAATATAGACTGCAGTTATTATAATAACCGCAGTCTATAATATAGACTGCGGTTATTATAATAACCGCAGTGTATAGTATACATGCTATATACTGCGGTTTTATAATAACCGCAGTGTATAGTATACATGCTATAGACTGCGGTTTTCTAATAACCGCAGTTTATAATACACATAATATAGACTGCGGTGTTATACTAACCGCAGTTGTATACATGTTCTAGACTGCGGTTGTTTAATAACCGCAGTATATGTGATATATACTGCGGTTAATAGAATAACCGCAGTATATATCTATTGACTATCGACTGCGGTTATTCGAATAACCGCAGTCGATAGTCCTATATAGACAGCGGTTACAAAAATAACCGCAGTCTATAGTATGCCTGCCATACTTTAGACTGCGGTTATTATAATAACCGCAGTCTAAAGTTTCATTTTTTTTAATAAATTGTTTACCAATTACAGACACAGCTGGAGATTTTTTTGTTCTTCATAGCAGACTAGCAGTTAGCAGTAAGCAACTAAGCATAGCAGTTAGCACTTAGCAACTAAGTATAGCTTCTGAATCTTCTGATATCATGAAGTCATGATATCTTCATATCTCAATTCTCAAATCTCAACACCTGATATGATCATATGACAAGAAGTAGGCAAGTAACAACTAGCAACTAGCAAGCACAAATGTTCCAAGTTCCAACTACCAATATCATGTATTCATGAATCATGAATTCATGATATCTCAAATCCTCAATTCTCAAACATCAATACATTCATACCTATGACCTATCTCAATTCTCAAATACCATGAAGTAGTAAGATGTAACAGTAAGAAAAAACAGTGGCAATCATCTATCAATGGTCAAGACTCAAGACAAACTTCAGAGAATAGACTGCGGTTTGAATAGAACCGCAGTCGGTGTGAGAATGGACTACGGTTTATACAATACCCGCAGTCTATCGTAGCATAGACTGCGGTTGATATAGCAACCGCAGTCTATTCTACAACCTACACTGCGATTATTGTACAAACCGCAGTCGATGCTCTTGTTCATGGGATAAACTGCGGTTTTAAAATAACCGCAGTATATTCTCGGTTTTATAAAATAGACTGCGGTTGATATATAAACCGCAGTCTATTCCCATATTTTTTGTAAAAAAAAAGGCGCCAAACGCCTTGTTTACAATTGGGCGCCGTGACGCCTAGGCGACGCCTAGGCGACGCCATGACAAGAATGAGCGCAACAAGTGCACAAGCCGACGAACATTTACTAGACCGTGCGGATAGAGGCAAACCGCAACCAACAACCCAAAACGGTTAGAGAAGAGAGGCCACCTGGAGAGAGAAAAGGAGAAGCCGTACGGTCTCGGTGTCAACACACCAGCGGCAAGAGGCCGCGACCAAGATGCAGAGCCCGCGGAGGGTAGAGAAGCCGCAACGACTAAGGAGGCCGCATCGGTTAAGCGAAGCCTGCGTGAGAAGCATGCAGCAACAGGGGAACTACAGCGGGAAGGGAAGCCGCGACGTGTAAGGAAACCGCAATGACAAAACAACGAAGACCGCACGGTCACGATGATAGCACACCAGCGGCAAGGGAAGATGCCGCGACCTAGATGCGGAGCTCGCCGGGATGAGGGAAGCCGCAACGACTAAGAGAACAAATCACGGCGAGAAGAGAAGACGCGGCGACTAAAGACAAGTCGCGGCGAGCAGGGAGCAGAGCAACGAGAAGGCCAGAACTCGGCGGGTAGACAAGGAGACCGCAACGAGTAGCGACTAAGAGAAGTCACGACGAGGAGGGTGGAGAGCAGCGAGAAGGGAAGATCTCTGCGGGTAGACAGGGAGACCGCACCAAGTAGAGGGAAGCAGTTAGCCGGGATGAAACCGCGCTGGTAGAGGAAACAAGGGAGGGAAGGCCCCACCGGTTAGAAAGGTTATAAAAGGGAGGAGAATGAGAAGAAGGGGTGGAAGCCACAAGAGAGAGAGAGAGAGAGAGAGAGAGAGAGAGAGAGAGAGAGAGAGCAGAGGAAGCGGTTAGAACGACCTTAACCGCGTGGGAATGCGCGGTTAACAAAAATTCTATCCACCCAGAAGCGGTTAGAAAGGGAGCAGGCCGCAAGACACTGCGGCTAAGCAAGAGAACAAGTCGCCCGGTAAGCAGGCGGAGCAGGCGGTTAGAAAAGAACTGGCCGGACCACCTGACTCTGATACCATGTAGAGAAAGTTCCAAACCTTGTACACAAGGTTGTCAGGATCGCGATCCGAATCGTAGGATCGCACGATCCTACGATCCAGATTCTACATTTCGATCCGGATCTTAATCCGGATCGAAATCAGACCGCGTCCACGTGGGATTGCGATCTGGATCGTGGAATCGTTAGGATCGCGATCCCTAAACGAATCCACGATCCCTCGTCTGTTAAGTTAAAAGTCGTGGAACTCTATTTCATTTCCCGACGGCTTTTCCTAAACCCTATTTCCTCTCCCGAGTCCCGACCCCGACAGCTTTTCCTCCCGGCTCCTGCCGGTGTCGCTCCCGCACAACCGCAATCAGGTCTTCTTCTTCTTCTCTGGACTGCTTCTTCTTCTTCTTCTTCTCTGGACTGCTTCTTCTTCTTCTCTGGACTGCTGCTTCTTCTCTGGACTGCTTCTTCTTTCTGGACTGCTTCTTCTTCCCTAGACTGCTTCTTCTTCTTCTTCTCTGGACTGCTTCTTCTTCTTCTCTGGACTGCTTCTTCTTCTTCTCTGGACTGCTTCTTCTTCTCTGGACTGCTTCTTCTTCTTCTTCTCCGGACTGCTTCTTCTTCTTCTTCTTCTCTGGACTACTGCTTCTTCTTCTTCTCTGGACTGCTTCTTCTTCTCTGGACTGCTTCTTCTTCTCTGGACTGCCTCTTCTTCTTCTCTGGACTGCTTCTTCTTCTTCTCTGGACTACTTCTTCTTCTTCTCTGGACTGCTTCTTTGGACTGCTTCTTCTTCTTCTTCTTCTCTGGACTGCTTCTTCTTCTCTGGACTGCTTCTTCTTCTTCTCTGGACTGCTTCTTCTTCTTCTTCTCTGGACTGCTTCTTCTTCTTCTTCTTCTCTGGAATGCTTCTTCTTCTCTGGACTGCTTCTTCTTCGTCCAGAAATCTGAGATTTTTGAGCTGATTTCAGTCATGAAATCATCCAGATTTCTGGATGAAATCATCCAGTTTTCTGGATGAAATCATCCAGATTTCTGGATGAAATCATCCAGATTTCTGGATGATGATTTCTGGGCTGAAATCATCCAGATTTTTGGACTGAAATCAGTCCAGAAATCATCCAGATTTCTGGACTGAAATCAATCCAAAAATCCCAGATTTCTGGACTGAAATCGGTCCAGAAATCTGGATGATTTCTGGACTGAATTAGTCCAGAAATCTGGAATTCTGGATGATTTCAGTCCAGAAATCATCCAGATTTCTGGACTGTAATCTGTATCAGTCCAGATTTCTGGACTGAAATCAGTCCAGATTACAGTCCAGAAATCTAGATGATTTCTGGACTGAAATCAATCCTAGTTTACAGTCCAGAAATTATGGATGATTTCTAGACTGAAATCATCCAGATTTCTGGACTGATTTCAGTCCAGAAATCATCCAGATTTCTGACGTGCACACTGATATTAGTTATGTTTTACATGTTCTTATCTCCTCAAGATAGCTATGTTTTTTTCCCATCCTAACAATTGTATGTTAAGGTTTTGCATTTTCTTATACTAGTACTTTGTCAATTAGATGATAGTATTGATGCTTATCATAATGCACTGATTTGTTTGGTGTTGGAAATAGTCTTTGTTTAGACTTTATAGAATAGTGATAATGAAAAATTCGAAATAATCCTTGTTTTTGTTTATGTATGCTTATATTTTTTGAATGCCTACTTGGCTTTGTAGATGTCTGCCTCTGGGTCCGGTTCAAAGCTAGTTGGAAAAAAGTCTTGAAAGAATGCATCCGGTTCTAGAAGTGATCCGGGTTGGGAGCATGAGATTGAAATTGATAGCACAACCAAAAAAGTGCAATGAAGTACTGCTTAGTTATTAGATCTGGTGGGATATATAGTGATTAGTCTTGTTTTAAGAATGTAGTGAGATATTACGATCCACGATCCGATTCTACGATCCGATCCGATCCAACCCCTTAAACGATCCCACCTACGATCTCGATCCTGACAACCTTGCTTGTATATACTTATTGAATACCGAAAAACAAGTATGAGTACAAATATATAGGAGAGAAGAGAGTAAGATCTAGCTATACAAACAATGTGAGACTAAACACTAACTCCTACATGAGTCAATACATTTTTTTCTAGTATTTTCTAACAGAGGCCAATACTAAGAAATGAATTTAATGTTCTCTACCTTATTATTTAAATGAGAGTGATGCACAAGACTTGATAGATAGTTTTTAAAGATTTTTGTAATATTGAGATGATCTGAAACTTGGACTAGGTCGTGAATAAATCAGGTAGATCATCATCATTCAATTGTTTGTTCATAAGACAAAATATTCCAATGTAAAGTTCTCTTTATGAACTTTAATCTTTTGTTTAGTTTATTCTGCTCTTAGATGCCTAGTGTATAAAGGTATTACAGTGACTTTAGTTTACTTTCAAATTCTCTTTATGAAAAAAATCCGCATGGCCTCCTTATAAATAGCATCCTTACTATTTTCTTCAAGAAATTTCTTTAGAAAACATTGATTTTCCATTAGTTGCAGTTACTGTTGTTATTGCCTTGTACTTTATGGTTGCCTTTTGACGACAAATATTTATCATGCAGGTCATTGAAATGTCTGGGGTCTGTGCTGCATCAGATATCTGGAGTGTTGGCTGCACTATTATCGAGTTGCTTACATGCGCTCCTCCCTATTATGATCTTCAACCTATGCCAGCACTGTTTCGGATTGTGCAGGTTTTCACCAATGAATTGCTACTTAATTTTATAATTTATTTTTTCCTGAATGGAGAAAATTTCATTCTTTAACAACATAATACGTCATTTTTTCGTTATAGAAACATTTCATTTTTTAGCTCGTGTTATTATGTATATGTTGTCATTATCACTAGTTTTGTCCCAACCATTTAATGTTGGCCTTTTGAATTCTTATTTTAAGTTCCTATTCAATGCTGCCCGAGATTTTATCCCAAGTGAATGTTGTGTTAGTTGTTCTAAGGGAGCGTTCCCTTAGTCATTTATAATTTTGTGATGCACATTTTGTACTAAAAAAATTGTTTAGCTCATAGGAGTGAGGTGAGTTTCTTTTCCCATTCTATTCAGGCTTTGTTATTTTCTGTGATTCCATTTTTGCTTATTCATGGAAGTACGCGAGTATAGTTTGTGCGAGCGTATGCAAGTGTATATGACTGTATGCAAGTGTATATGACTGTATGCAAGTGTATATGACTGTATGCAAGTGTATATGACTGTATGCAAGTGTATATGACTGTATGCAAGTGTATATGACTGTATGTGAGTGCATATGAGTGTAGTGATCGTATGTGAGCGAATATGAGTGTAGTGATCGTATGTGAGCATGTGGTAGTGTGGAAATCAGTGTCTGTGACATGTAAATGTATGTGAGAAATGAAAATAGCGGGAGATGTAATCTAATGAAACTTTCACTTGTATAAAATGTGGGCCTGACATTCGACATGCATTGCAGAATTATAGGTGGCTAAGGGAGCGATCCATTAGGATGATTAATACAATATTTTCTCTAATCCTAAAATAGGCTAATTATCTTTATCTGAACACCTTCCAATCATGTTACTTTTGGTCTATCCCTTCTCCCACCAAATCCTTCAACACTAACTCGGTCTACTTGTTTAGGTTGTGCATATTTTAATCTTCTGCACGTGCACAAACCATTTCAAGCCTATTTTATATTATCTTTTCTGAGATAGATTGTAGCCTAGCTGTTCCTCTAGTATACACATACCTTAATTTGTCTTTTTTTTAGTTTTTTTAGACATCCTTCTTAACGTTCTTATTTCTGCCACTCAGCTTAGATGATGGTGATCACAATACGCATCGACTTGCACAATGTTCGGAGCCGTCCATTTTATGTGGATCGATGATCTGAGAATTTTAGTTATTTTTTGTATTTTTGTGATTTTCATTTATTATAAGAACTATCATGATCGGAGAATCATGACCATCCATGATGATTCCTAGTGTCTATATATTAAGGGCGAGGGCTTCCATTTAGAGATTGCAGGATTGAGTGTTGAAGCCAATCCCTTGGTCATGCGGTGCCGAAGCCGACCCAGGGTGCAAAGCCTGGGATTACCCCTTCCTCCCCTTGGCTGACCACCCTCCTTCCTCCATCCCCCTTGGCTGACCACCCTCCCTCCATTCCAGCCCCTCCCATTAGCATCCGGTCACCATCCCTCCTCCATTACCCTTTGCCGACTACCCACCATCCCCTTTCTTGCCGTGGAACCACTTCTTTAACACCCGCCAACCAAAACTCCAAAACAACCCATTAAAATTCATCTCCGGCGATCACCTAAAGACTTTTCCAGCCTCCCACTACCACCTCCACCATCTCCATCAAGATTCCTCCCTTTTTAGTTTTTCGGCGATCGTCGGAAAACATCTCGGGCGACCACCACCACCGGAGACCACCTCTAGCCACCACCAACCGGTAACCACCTCATAACCACTACCCCACTACCCCTAAATTTTAGGATCTCCTAAAATCTAGCCATCATTCCCTCCCCATTTCCCCTACAACAGCCGGCCCACCTCTCACCCCACTTCCTACCTCACGTGGAACCTCCCCAATTCACCAATTGAACCCTGCTTCCACCCCCCTATTCTCACACACCCCACTCTCAGCCCTAACATTCTCTGTGGAGCCCCCACGTGGAGCCACATCAGTCCCTCCTAAAACCCATCAGCCACTAATCCCATTCCCCTTCTAACCGCCCCTTATCCTTCCAGAATTTCTAGCCCATCTCCCTCCATCCTCCACCCAGCCAGCCCACAATTTCAGTTGGAGTCCTGGACAGCAATTCACAACCACCATTCTCCCCGTAACTGCTGTCCAAAATCTGGAATTGGTTCCCAGCATCACCCCCTCCCGTCCTGTACAACAAACCACTGCCGCTAACCTCTTCATGATCGCTGTCCAGAATTGGTAATTGATTCCTAGCACACGCCCTGCATTATTGAAGTCTTTGCCAGTCTCCCTGCTCACTTCCGAGCACATACCAGCAACTGGAAACTGAATTTCTGCCCGCTCCAGTCGCAGACAACCGTTTTAAACTCATTGGAACTTGAAGAGCAGCCCCGGGCGGGTCTCCCTGCTACACCACAGCTCTCCGACATCGCTCCAGCCCTCCCCCTTTCAATATTATGTGAGCTCAAGGTGTGTTTGTTATTTCTTTACTGTTGGGTCTTGTGTTTGATCTCTACTTGAAATCTCTACTTGAAGAGATGAGTTGTTGTATGTAGGAGCTCACCAATTATTTTCCCTGTCCCATAGGACCTTCCTGCATCATTAGATATGCTGAATTCTTATTTCCCAACAGTTAAATCCAGACACCCATGTTTACGTACTTGTGGTTATAATAAGTTTACCTTTAAGCCTTCATAATTCCCTTCTTATTATATAGTGCTCCGGATACATTTATCTACTTCAACCTAGAGATTATATTCTTATATATATCCCCATTCTTTTAAATAAATGATTAAAGACACTTAAACCTGTCACATCAAAATCTCGAAATGTACCCAAAAAAGAGAGAAAATGTGTGTTTCTGGGAAGAAAATAAAACTGTGTTTTTTCCTTGCTTAAAAAACTAATATACAAAATAATATGTACCAAATTTTCTTAGGTCTCATTTGATTCATTGAGCTGGGCCTTAAGAAATTAGAATTGGGATGCTCACTTCCAACTCCCGGATGCAAAAATTAACGTTGAATTGGAATTCAAAATGAAGTAACCTAACTCTTTTTCCCAGTCCAAAGAATTGTAGGATTTGAGGAAGATATTTTTTTTGAATCCGAGAATCTTAATTAAATTTCTAGAGAGAGAATCTTAGTGAAATTTTAAGAAAGAATAGTGGAGAGAGTGTGACTTGCATTCACTGAGCTTGGAAAGCAACTCGAGGAGGTGGGCAGTGTGATTTAGATATTTACTATAGATAGATGTTTGATTAACGGAGATGTTAGGAGTAGTACTTGATACTGATCTATTTAATTTTTAGCAAAATTAGTAATTCTTGTAATGGAATTTATCCGTGCATCTGAACATAAAAAATATATAGTTTCAATTATTCATTTATTTTATATTCTGGAGAGAGTGTGACTTGCCGTCTCCTTTTGAGTGGATCATTGACTCAGGTGTCACTGATCACATGATCGAATCTGCCTCATGTTTTTTCTTCCTATATTACTCTCTCCGGTCATAATAAGATTATTGTTGCTAGTGGTTCCCTTTCCTCCATTGTTGACAATGGAACCGTCTCTTGTTTTGCATGTCCCTTCATTTTTTCGCAATCTTCTTTCTATTAGTCATTTGACTAATTCTTTAAATTGCTCAGTGACCTTTTTCCCTGATGTTTGTGTGTTTCAGGGTTTTGACAGACTGTACTTATTGAACCGGTAGTTGTATCCCAGTGTTCTCTCCACCACTTGTGCTCCTACTCTCCATGACATCCGACGATGACATTTTCATCTTGGCCACCCATCTGCTTTATATCAAACTATTTCCCGCTTCCAGTTTTTTTATTAAGTTGTTTAATTGTGACACATGTGAACTGTCAAAACATGTTCGTCATAATCTCAGTTATGTTTCTTTTCCTAATTCTTGCCAGTTTGATATGTTGTGGTCTCTCCCCTGTGTTATTTTTATCTGGTTTTAAATGATTTGGGACTTTTATTGATTGTTATTCCTGTACTGCGTGACTCTATTTGCTAAAACAAAAAAGTGAAGTGTTTACCTGTTTTCTTTTTTTTCATAAAATGGTTAGGACAGAATTTAATGAGACAATATGTGCGCTACATAGTGATAATGGTGAAGAGTATGATGATCAGAAGAGTTTGGAGCGTATCTTTCCTAACATGACATTCTTCACCAGACCACCTGTGTCGACACATTCACTTAAAACGGTAGAGCAAAAAAAAATAAACAATTACTAGAGGTTGCTCAGTGTCTATTAATTGACATGCATCTGCCCAAGTCCTATTGGGTGATGTTTTTTTTTACTACAACTCATCTAATTAATCGTCTTCCCTCTCGCTCCCTTCACTACGATACACCTCTTTCCCGTTTATCTCAGAAACATATTGTCCACACTTCACACATCTCTCCTCGCATATTCGGTTCCTCCTACTTTGTTCTTGTCCATACTCCTTATCGAGACAAATTAGACGCTTGTTCTCTTAAATGTTTTCTTGTGGGTACTCTCCTACCTCCAAGGGTTATCAGTGTTATCACACTCATACCCGTTGTTTATACTGCACTGTTGTTGTTACTTTTCGTGAGGGGGAATCATATTTTGGTCCTCGTCAGGGGGAGATGAGTAGTATTATTGATGGGACCTCCGACTCTCCTCTTTCGATAGTTTCTTCTCCTCACATTCCTCTTACTCCTGCTCCTATTCCTCCTAGCACTGCGTCTATTAGGCCCAGTACTGCTCCTCTTACCATTCCTCCTATACTATATACATACTCTCGCAGGCCTTGTTTCGCTGAGCAAGTATCGTTCTTGGATGTTCGACCAGTGTCAGTGTCTTCTTCTACTCCAGATTCAGATGATGACCTCCACGTTCCCCTCACTCTTCTTAAAGGTAACACTGGTAGCACCAAACACCCCATTGCCAATTACATCCATGTTCCCCTCGCTCTTCTTCAGATAGTTGCTTCCCCTCACATTTCTCTTACTCCTGCTCCTATTCCTCCTAGTATTGCGTCTATTCATCCCAGTACTGCTCCTACCATTCCTCCTCCTATATTATATACAGACTCTTGCAGGCCTTGTTCCGCTGAGCAAGTATTGTCCTTGGATGTTCGACCAGTGTCAGTGCCCACTTCTACTCCAGATTCAGATGATGACCTCCATGTTCCTCTCGCTCTTCTTAATGGTAACAGTGGTGGCACCAAACATCCCATTGCCAATTACATTTTTTACCATCTTCTCTCTCATGCACACAGAGCTTTTATATCATCCCTTTTCTCTATTGTGATTCCTAAGACCTGCTAGGAGGTTATTCAAATACTCGAGAGGAAACAAGCGATGTAAGAAGGAATGCATGCTTTAGAGAAAAAATGAGACATGACAATTTTAAAAATTTTTGGATCTTGGAATGATCAGGAGTTATATCAACTAAAAGTTAGATCACAGCCAAAGACACATGCGGCAACAAGAGTTCTTTATTGATGATAGCAGTCTTCTTACAAAGCGAGACATACATGACGAGACATGATTTCGCCAGTATGTAAAACCAACAAAACAAAAAACACAGGAAGATAACTGCGGCCTGGGAATACAGTCCGCTGAGACCGCGGCTGCTGTCCGTCAGACCGCCGAGACCGGCACACTGCACTAGCCGCTCGAATACGAACATAGTCCGCAACCTTCAGAATCAGACCGCCGCTTCAGAACTTCTGCTCTCCACAGATTGATATCCGCGAACTGCCCCAAGTCGCCAACTAGAAGAAGAGCTGCTTGGTCCTGTCCGCACAACCCGCACAGACAAGTTACTTCAGCAAACCGCGCGGTCAGAAAAAATCAGTCCGCAGATTCCAACGCGAGTTTGTGCTTACTCTTCTTCGATGATTATGCTGTCACCGAGGGGTCCTATTTATAGGTACAGGGAGAGATGTGGTCACCGCCCCAGCTGATAGGAACACCTCCCCCAGCCCGCAATCCGCCTTCACCAGTCCGCCCAGTCCGCTTGGACATGGTTGGTCCACAAGCCAACACGCCTACAACACTCCTGGATAAGAGCCAGTCCGCAACACCTGCGGACACAACACCAACTCGCAACCAGACCACTAAGTCCGCCAAGTCCGCCAAGATCGCCGCAGGTAGGCAATGCAGTATACGAGAAGTGAACAAGACATCAGACCTCCAAGTCCGCAATACCTGCGGACACGACTCCAGCTCGCAACGGACCGCCAAGTCTGCCAAGTTCACTGTACAACCCGTATTCGTCGAGGATGGGTCCTACCACAGCCAGGTCAGCAGAAGTCAAGGTCAACAAGCCAAGACAGAAGTCAGCATCATCGCGCAAGACCTTAGAAGGCCTGGGCGAGTATGACGAGCTCCCCTCGCATACTCGCCAGGTAGGCGACTAGGCGAGATACTCGCCCAGCCCGTGCGAGTTCCCCTGGAAGTCGCCTAGTCGCCAGGAGGGTGGGGTATAAATATGACCCCCCTCCTTGGATTTGCCTATAAATAGGACCCCAGGGGTACGAGGTGAGGCACTTGAAATCCTCTGCAGGATACTCGCGAGCTCTCTTTTCAAGATACTAGCCGAGTCTTTGGATTCTTTTTCCTTAGAGTCCAGGTCGCAACCTTGCGACTTGTCATCAGCTAGTCTCCCTCGTACCTGGTTCGACCATTTTTGGTTGAGAAGGGGCTGCTCCTTTTGAGCATCCGGGTACGTGGTAGGACCTTCCTGCCGCAACATCTGGGGTCCTGTTGGCCTTCATCCTTCATTCTTTATCCTAGTCGTCTGATCTAACCTCTGAGCCGGTAACCTTAGGCAGCATTGGTCCGAATTCGAGGTTGGGAATTTTCCTGGCTTCAACACTTGGTGAGGTGAGCGTGGATCGCAGCCAAGGAAGAAAGTTTAGTGGTTTAGTAAGATGACCAATGATGACGAGCATGGAGGGTTGGTTGGCAACTCGGCAGGAGTTGGAGATGTCACGCGAGGTGGCGAGTTCATGACAGTTGCCGCGTTCGAGGAGTTTGCGAAGAGGATTGAGCAGACCATCCTCGCCGGGTTTTCTCATCGCCCCGATGTCACGACGACTTCACCCCATCGCGTGACACCGCTGGAGGAGGAAGCGCCGCTGAGGCGAGCTGGAAAGGAGCCCGCTTGGGCAAGGGAAGAGCGACCGATACAGTCGCGACATGATCCGGCGGGCAGCCAAGTGGTCCGCTTTCGGGATCCGATGTCGCCGGCGAGATACCGAGATACTCGGCACTGCAGCGAGTATGATGTTTCCAGCGAGGATGAAACTCGCCACCGCCAGGGAGGGAGGAGCCCCTTCTGTGACGAGATCCTCGCCGCCCCCGTTCCCGAAGGGTTCAGAGAGCCCGTTCTCACCTACTACTCTGGCAGGGACGACCCTGTCAGACATCTTCAATGGTTTGAAGACGTCGTTTCCATCCGAAATATGTCGACGCCTTCAAATGCTAATTCTTCTCCATCACCCTCAAAGACAATACCAGAGATTGGTTCCACCAACTACCAGCAGGGTCCGTATACTGTTTCTCCGACCCGTGTCGGGGTCTCATGGCGAGGTTCGCGACATCCAAGAAGAGGAAGAAGGAGGCAACAACTCTCTTCAAGGTTACCCAAGGGCAGCACGAGAGCTTGGACCATTACGTCGATCGTTTACAGGAGGAGATTTTGGAGGTAGATGAGGTGGACAGCTTCACTCTGATGGTGGCCCTGAAGTTTGGGTTGAAGCAGAGACTGTTCAGTATGGAGATGTGGTCTAATCCCCTGAGGTCTTTCGAAGAGATGATAGAGAAGACGAACACTTTTGTTCGGGGAGAGGAGAAGAACAAAGACTTCTTGGCAAGGCTGGACGGAGATGATCCGATGGAGAGGGGGAGAGCAGGACCTTCGGGGGCGAAGGCAGGAAGGACGCCAGAGAGGCAGGTTGAGAGGAGGAAGGAAGAGCCGAGGAGAGAGGAGAGGAGGACGAGAGAAGAGCCCAGGAGGGTTGAGGAGAGGAGGCAGGAGAGGCCTCGAAGACAAGAGGAGAGGAGGCCGGCGGAGGCCCCGACAAGAAGAGGGGGGGATAGGCGATTCCAAAATCCCGAGAATCGCCCCCAGTGGAGGCCACCAGTGAGACAACACTTCCAGGAGGAGAGGAGGAACGACAACCGACAGGAGGGAGGCCGAGGAGGAGGAGGAAGAAGGGAGGCGATAGCCATCGCCCGTCAAGACAACAAACGACGCCGGAGGGAGCAGCGGGTGATGCGTCAGGAGGCGGAGATTCCCCTCTACTGCAACATCCATCGAGTAGAGGGGCACAGGACGTTGGCTTGCCCAGAGTTCTGGGAAGCGAGGAGGAGATTAGAAGCAGGAGTGGAGGAGAGGGAGCAGCAGAGGCAGGAGGCCCCGGTGGGGCAGGCAGCATTCCAAGATCCAGTGAGGAGGAGGAATGAAGATCGCGTCGACCTGGGAGGTCGTGGAGAGGTGATACATGGCCCAGGAGGTGGGCATGTAGGCGTAATCAACGGAGGGGTCGGGCTCGGAGCTTCCCGCAAGGGAGTATCCGTCAGATCTATAGGAAGAACGTCACCTCGACGTCGCAGAATCCGCCGCCGTTGGAAGAGATCTCCTTCTCGGAGGAGGACATGCTGGGGAATGAGAACCCTTTCCACGACGCCCTAGTGATTCAAGCCGCCATCGAAGACTTCACCGTCGACCGAATCCTCGCGGATAACGGGAGCTCGGTGAACGTCATATTTAAGAGAACCCCTCTTTGGCTTCTCAGGAGAGAAGAAAGAGGTGGAAGGGGCAGTGGAACTTCTGGTTACACTCGGTGGGACTTCGATCCGATGCCGCTTTATCATCGTCGATGCGCCGAGCGGATACAACGCCATCTTCGGGCGCCCCCTCATCAACTATTTCAAGGCCGTTCCTTCGTCATATCATCAGTGCTTGAAGTACTGCCGTGGGGATGTCCCAATCAGGATTAGGGGAGATCCCAAGGCCTCCAGGGAGTGCTACCTGAACGCCGTCAGCACCATCAGCTGGATGGGTGACGCGGAGAAGTTGGAGGAGTTGCTAGAGAAGGAGAAGGGGTTGTGTGCTGCTGAAGAGGTGGAGGAGGTGGAAGTGATCTCTCGAGGAGGAGAGCCCGAACTGCTGAAGGTTGGAGGAGCCCTGCCGCTGGAAGGGAAGATAGAGATGTCCGCTTGCCCGCAGGACAACGTCGACGTTTTCGCATGGAGCGCCACCGAGATGCCAGGAGTTGACGCCGATGTTGCCTGCCATCGCCTCAACCTGGATCCCGCGGTTGCTCCTGTTCGTCAGAAGCAGAGGAAGAGCGCTGTCATGCTGGCGGGACCAATCAGGGAGGAGGTGGAGAAGCTGCTGGAGGCGGGTTTTGTTTCGGAGATCCAGTATCCAGGTTGAGTCTCCAATATTGTAATGGTGAAGAAACCCGGAGGGGGCTGACGTCTATGTATCGACTTTTCTATGTTGAATAAAGCTTGCCCGAAAGATTGCTACCCATTGCCTTAAATCGACGCGCTGGTTGATTCCGCCGTCGGGTTTTCTGTGATGAGTTTTCTTGATACTTTTTCAGGGTATCACCAGATCCGGATGCATCCCCCCGACTGCCGCGACGTCTCCTTCATAACCAGCGATGACTGCTATAGCTACAGGATGATGCCCTTCGGGCTCAAGAATGCGAGGGCGACTTATCAAAGGATGATGGATCAGATCTTCAAGGAGCAGAAGGGGCGGAATTTGGAGGTCTATGTGGACGACCTCCTTATCAAGAGCAAAAGTGTTGCGGAGCACATAACGGATCTGGTGGAGACCTTTGCTACCCTGAGAAAGTATAAGATGCGACTCAACCCGGCCAAGTGCGTCTTCGGTGCAGGAAGATGGAAGTTCCTAGGTCACCTCCTCTCTCCCAGGGGGTGGAACCTAATCCAGACAAAGTAAAGACCATTCTGGAGATGACATCCCGAGGGATCCCAAGGAGGTTCAAAGGTTGACGGGAAGGCTGACAGACCTTAGTCGTTTTTTATCCAAGGTAGGGGAGAAGTGCTCTTCGTTTTTCAAGACTCTTCGAGGGAACCAGAAGTTCGAGTGGACCGCGGAGTGTGAGGAGGCCTTCGGAAAGCTCAAGCAACAGCTTACCCAAGCTCCTCTCCTCCAAGACCCACGGGGCAACGAAGATCTCTTTCTCTATTTGGGAGTCGGAGCAGAGACAGTTAGCTCGGTGTTGGTCCGAGAGTAAGGCAAGAAGCAGCTCCCTGTCTACTATGTGAGTAGAGTGCTGCGGCAGGCGGAAACGAGATATCCTATTTTGGAGAAGTTGGTGTTTGCTTTGGTAGTTTCGGCTCGGAGGCTCCGTCCTTATTTTCAGGCTCACTCCATCAGGGTCGTCTCCGATCATCCTCTACGTAGTATCCTGGATGGAGTGGAGCATTCAGGCAGACTGGCGAAGTGGGCAGTGAAGCTTAGCGAGTTCGATATTTCTTACTCTCCAAGGGTAGCAATCAAGGCGCAGGCAGTGGCGGATTTCCTGGCCGACTTCTCAGCCGAGGTGGAAGGAGATGAAGGCTCTTCTAGCCCAGTTTCCTGGAAGATGTTTGTGGATGTGGCTTCGGGCAAGTATTCCGTGGGAGCCGGGGTCGTGCTGGTAAGCCCCCAGGGAACCAGGATCGAGCAAGCAGTCGAGATCCTCTTCCCCGTTACGAATAATCAGGCGGAGTACGAAGCTATGGTGGCTGACTTGCGTCTCGTCAAGGAGTTAGCAATTCGTGATATCAGAGCCTTCATCGACTCGATTGTAGTCGCGTCCCAGATCAGAGGCGAGTTTGAGGTGAATGATCCGGTCCTGCAGAGATACTTAATCAAAGTAAAAGGTCTGATCGGGGGGTTTCAGTCTTTCTTCGTCGAACATGTACCCCGAGAAGAGAATTCAGAAGCCGACTACCTCGCCAAGTACGGTCCCCGGGCTGGGGGGAGCGTGACTGAACTGTTCCGACCGTCCATCGAAGAGGGGAAGATGATGGAGATCGAGTGAAGGGCATCTTGGAGGGATCCATTTATTTCTTTCTTGACAACAGGTCGGATTCCTGCCAGCGAGGGGGATCAGAGGAAGTTCCGCTACAAAGCCGCATATTACCTACTGCAGGAGGGAGAGCTCTACCGTAAAACTATCTCAGGCCCTCTGGCCCGGTGTTTGTCAGAAGTTGAAGTCCCCCGTGTTCTGGAGGAGATTCATTCAGGAGATTGTGACAGTCACTCAGGGACTCGCACTCTGGAACAAAGAATTCTAAGGCACGGATACTTCTGGCCCACCATTCGAAAGGATGCAGAAGCCTTCTCCAAGAAATGTCTCCAATGTCAGCTCTTCGCGCCTCTTCAACTACAACCAGCTCAACATCTGCGCTCGATCACTGCTCCATGGCCCTTTGCCATCTGGGGGATGGACTTGATCGACCCTTTTCCTCAAGCCAGTGGACAGAGGAAGTTCGTCCTTGTCATGATCGATTACTTCTCCAAATGGATCGAGGCAAAAGCTCTGGCCAAGACCACTTCACAGATTGTAAAGAATTTCATTTGGGGAGAGATTGCGTGCAGGTTCGGAATTCCTCTCGCCATCGTCACCGACAATGAGCCACAGTTCGCCAGCCTGAAGTTAGAGGACTTCTGCAAGCAGCTAGGGACGGATCTTCGATTCGCCTCTGTGCATCATCCTCGCAGCAACGGACAAGTGGAGGCCGTCAACAAGTTGATCATTAACCTCATAAAGAAAAAAGTCACAAACTTGAAGTGCAATTGGGCAGAGCAGCCCCCCTCAGTCCGTTGGGCTCTGAGAACAACTCCAAACTCGGCTACGGGGGAAACTCCCTTCAAGTTATCTCACTGGTCTGAGGCACTCATCCCAGTGGAGTTTGAGGTTCGGAGCACGAGAGTCATAGCAGCTGGAGATGGCAGCGAAGAATGACGCTTGGAAAATGAAGACGCTCAAAGGCTCTCGCTGGATTTTGTTGAAGAGCTTCGTGACTCGGCCTCCATTCGCCAAGAGGAGATCAAGCGGCGCATGACGAAGCACTTCGACAAGAACGTCCGCCTAAAACATTTCCTCGCAGGGATCGGGTCATGAAAAAGGTGGACGCCGCAGGAAGAGGAGCAACGGTTGACAAACTGCATCCTAATTGGGAAGGTCCCTTCATCGTCCAAGAAGCCTTGGCCACCGGAGGCTATTATCTTCACGATCAGATCGGAGAGCAACTAGGAGGTACTTGGAGCGGGGATGACCTGAAAAGGTTCTATCCCTAGCGGTTAATGCTGTATTTTACTTGTACATGTTTTCACATATATATACAGATAGTGACAACTGTTTGGTTTCTTTTTGTGCTATTTCATCTAAAGATTTCTGAGGCCTTAAGGTTCTGCTCCGAGATCGATCCGAGAAACCGACTGTCGACCCGTTCCTCCTAGATAGCCCAGTGCGGACGATGAGACGATGCCTCCGAAGCACTCTTGTAAGACCAAGCCTCTGCACTGACGGCCGAGATCAGCTCCCCCCTTGCATGTCGACCTAGGTACCCCCGACTGCATCTCTCCTCCGACTGGAGGAACTATCAGAAACAGGTTTGGACTTCAACCTCTCGGATTCGAGGAAGGATCGACCTTACCAAGCACTCATTTGGGCAACAACCCTTCAATTATTTCCAAAGGCGGGATAACCGGCCGAAGGGCAGGGATAGGCCCAAGGGAAGATGTTAGTCGCGAGTGCGTCCTGGAGGACCCTCGGAAGAACATTACCCCTCGCTCTTGCATGTACGCTCGTAGCCAGGTGGCAGAGCTGAAATGATCTCCACGGTTGGATTGGGAAACGGGCCTTCGACCTGTTTCTCCTATATAGCCCAGGGCGGACGATGGGACGATGCCTCGGGATATAAGCGTTCTTGTAAGACCGGACCCCTGCATTGACGGCCGAGATCAGCTCCCCCCTTGCATGTCGGCCTAGCTACCCCCGATTGCATCTCTCCTCCGACTGGAGGAACTATCAGGAACAGGGCTGGACACCACCCTCCCAACTCGACGACGGCGAGATCATCGTTCTCTTTATAGTCTCTTCGTCCTCAAAGATATTGATGCATTTGATTCATTGACAATCTCTTAAGCAGCAAAAAAAACTCCAACAATGGTTAAAGTCTCGAGTGGTAGTGTCGCAGTAAGTTCAAGTCCCTGCACGAGCTCCTCTCCTGCATATTGGCCAAGGACCTACTCGAGTGAGATCAAGTTCCTCGTTGGAGTGATGCCGTAGTCCGTGAACTCTGTACGAGCTCTTCTCCTGCAGACCGACTACTTGCCTCCCTGAGTCGACTTACACCACTCTAGTTGAGCAAGGCTCCTGAGAGCTGTCGACTCCAACAATGGTTAAAGTCCTTGAGTGGTAGTGTCGCAGTAAGTCCAAGTCCCTGCACGAGCTCCTCTCCTGCATATTGGCCAAGGATCTCCTCGAGTGAGATTAAGTTCCTCGTTGGAGTGATGCCGTAGTCCGTGAACTCTGTACGAGCTCCTCTCCTGCAGATCGACTACTTGCTTCCCACAGTCGACTTACACCACTCTAGTTGAGCAAGGCTCCTGAGAGCTGTCGACTCCAACAATGGTTAAAGTCCTCGAGTGGTAGTGTCGCAGTAAGTCCAAGTCCCTGCACGAGCTCCTCTCCTGCATATTGGCCAAGGACCTCCTCGAGTGAGATCAAGTTCCTCGTTGGAGTGATGTCGTAGTCCGTGAACTCTGTACGAGCTCCTCTCCTGCAGACCGACTACTTGCCTCCCCGAGTCGACTTACACCACTCTAGTTGAGCAAGGCTCCTGAGAGCTGTCGACTCCAACAATGGTTAAAGTCCTCGAGTGGTAGTGTCGCAGTAAGTCCAAGTCGTTGCACGAGCTCCTCTCCTGCATATTGGCCAAGGACCTCCTCGAGTGAGATCAAGTTCCTCGTTGGAGTGATGCCGTAGTCCGTGAACTCTGTACGAGCTCCTCTCCTGTAGACCGACTACTTGCCTTCCCGAGTCGACTTACACCACTCTAGTTGAGCAAGGCTCCTGAGAGCTGTCGACTCCAACAATGGTTAAAGTTCTCGAGTTGTAGTGTCGCAGTAAGTCCAAGTCCCTTCACGAGCTCCTCTCCTGCATATTGGCCAAGGACCTCCTCGAGTGAGATCAAGTTTCTCGTTGGAGTGATGCCGCAGTCCGTGAACTCTGCACGAGCTACTCTCCTGCAGACCGACTACTTGCCTCCCCAAGTCGACTAATTCCCACCCCCAGTTGAGCTTGGCTCCTGCTGGGTGTCGACTGATTCCCACCCCCAGTTGAGCTTGGCTCCTGCTGGGTGTCGACTGATTCCCACCCCCAGTTGAGCTTGGCTTCTGCTGGGTGTCGACTAGTTTCCACCACCAACCAAGCTCAGCTCCTGATGGGTGTCGGCCCTGGTCTTCAGGCCAGTCAGGTTTGGCTCCGGCGAGATAAACAATTGTGCAGGTGCGAGCAGGCCTTGGCGAATATGCAAGCAGGTCTTGGCGAGTATGCGAGTACAACTTGGCAAGCGTGCGAGTATGCTATGGCGAGTATACGTGCGGACACAGGCGAGCATCGGGATGCGAGCTATTGGAGCGACTATGGTCGTGCGAGTAATAACTGCGCGACTATGACCGATGTCAACGCGTGGGTAAAGCGTCACGATCACTCATCCTCCCCGAGCCTATGAGCCTAGCGAGCATCATCAAACAACAAACATGCTAGCAAAGAACAAACAATGCGGTAATTTAAACTTGTATAAATATTTATATCAGAAATTTACAAGTTACAAAAATTTGCTAAACTGTTACATGCGAGCATGACGAATATCGGCGAGCAACTAGGACTCATCGTCGCCAGTATCAGGCCGATATTCGTCGTCTCCAATATCGACGTCCTCCTCTTCCTCGCCGCCCTCCTCGCTCTCCTCCTCACCGCTGCTACTGCTGCTGCTGCTACTGATACCGCTGCCGCTGCTGCTGGAGCCCGATGTCGAAGAAGGGAGGCGATCGGGCGAGGTCGACTCCTCGGCGAGCAGTTCGGGGATGAGCTCGTCAACAGTGAGCTGCTTCTCCCCCTCGGCGAGCTGGCCGTTGATCCTTAGCCGCGCGAGCATGATGTTCCCCGCTGCTCGAGCTATCTCGCGGAGGACCGACGACCTCTCCTTCCAGAGAGTGCGAGATATTTTGACTGCGTAATGCAGATCTTCCTCCGGCCGCGACGCATCTTGCTGGGTAGCTGAAGAACTCACGCGGCCCTCGAAGGCGGTCAGGCGAGTCTTTATCTCAGCGGCACGGATTTGGGCTGCCTCCAGCTCCGCCAGCGAGTTGGCGAGTTTCGCCTCACACTCGGACAGCTTTTTGGCGGCCTCAATATCGGCGGCCTGCGACAAAGAACAGAGTCAGCAAAATAAATCCAAGTCCAAAACCAGCAAAGTCGCGTGAGGGAAGCGACTTACCTCATAGTCCCTCCAGCGGACCGACTGCATACCGAGATCAATGGCCTTCTTGGTGACGACCTTCAAGGCCTCGGTCGTCTCGAGCAGCTTTCTGGCCGATTAGTGCCCTAACTCGACGGCCCGCGCGAGCGAGCATGCGGTCTGCTGGGCAAGATCCTCCGCGCTGAGCTCCAACATAGACTCAGCATCAGCTCGCCCGTACATCGCGTGGAGGACGGCGAAGGCCTCCCCCTTATCCTCCCAGTCCGCTGACCAAGAGGGGAGGTTGGTGCTCAGCGTCACCAGATGGTCGTCCTCCGACCAGGTAACAAGCGGCCGGCCATAAGCATCCACCGCCCCTCACCCCAAGTTGAAGTTGGGGTGGAAGTGGGGAGGTCGAGCATCCAGCGGCGACTCTTGGTCGCCAGGTCGCGGCGACTCTTGGTCGCCAGGTCGCGGCGATGATACCTTCGCCTTCTTAGTCGCAGGGCCAGGCGACTTGATCTTCGCCTTCCCTTTGGCGAGCTTTCTTTTCTCGCCGACATCGGGCGGAGGGTTGGACTCCTGGAAGGAGGTGGCGACTTCTTTCGCCGGAGGAAGCGGCTTCTCCGGAAGCTCGCACGCCACTGCAAAATGCCGAGCAAACGTATCAGTAACGAGCTACAACAAGTGAAGCGAGCATGCAAGAAGTGATTCCCGCTCAAAACCTTACCCTCGTTGGGGTGGATCTCCAAAAGCGTGTTGACGTTGAGCCGCCAGAAGATGACGTCGAACCGGCGGCCTCAGAACGACTCGAACAACTGCTCGCAGACGCCCTCCAAGATCGGCGGGAGGAAGGCGACATCGGCGGGTTGGTGCGGCCTCCCCAGAACGCCCGCGAAGTCGCCGTGGACGACGATCAGTTGCTCGCTCCATCGGTGGACTTTGTTCGCCGTCCCTACCAAGGTGCAGACATGACTGCTGAAGTAGACGACTCCCTCAGCAGTCTCGGCGAAGACGAATATCTTGCGGAAGACAGAAAGGTCGAAGGCGACCCTCTCCTCCCGCAAGTAGCAGAGGAACCCCATTATGATCGCTACTCCGTTGGGGTTGATCTGCGCAGGGACGATTCCGAAATATCGCAAGATCTCGCAGTATTCCGGCCATAGCGGAAGTCGCAGGCCGGCGTCGAAGTGACGGAGCGGCAGGATCATCACACCCTCGAT
This sequence comes from Platanthera guangdongensis, assembly GCA_039583875.1. NCBI lineage: Eukaryota > Viridiplantae > Streptophyta > Magnoliopsida > Asparagales > Orchidaceae > Platanthera > Platanthera guangdongensis. The sequence continues at coordinate 28,294,384 of CM077152.1, read as the reverse complement.
GTGGGTGTTAAGTCGCTCGCTGCGACTAGGTAGCCTTGCCGAGTATCCGTCTGGTAGAAACCTCTCCCTGAAAGTCTCCAAATCACGCTCAGTGGTTGTGGACTTCTTGAAAGCCGCGTCGGCGAAGTTTGCGGCGTGGGCTTATCGGCGAGCACTTGCGTCATCCCCCATCATCTTTGCGAGCTGGCGAGTTTAAGAGAAAAGAAGGCGAGAAAAGAACAGAGACAAAAAAGCGCGAGCAGAAAAATATACTCACGAGCTAGGGTTAGAAAATCGCAGCAACATACTCCTGTCCTACCGACCCCCTTTATTTATAGGCGAAGGTGTACAACCCCGTATCCGGTCGAGCGGGATCCTCCCCAAACGGCGCTCTCGGGACGTACTATGAGCGACGTTTTGGTATAGCCCCGTTCGAGGACGTGCGGGTGCTCGTGCGTGCGTGCGGAGATTTTATTTTCTTTGGCTATAATATATATGTTATATTATATTATATATATATATAATATATATTATATTATATATATATTATATTACATATATATAAGTTTTTATATATAATAAGGAAAGGAGAAAGATGATAGAGGAGGAATAGCAGGGAGGGGTCGGGGGAGGACAGCAGCAAACAAAAAAGAAAAAGGGGCTAGGGTTCGGCCTGGGAGGAAGAAAGACGGCAACAACACCCGCCCCCCCTCTCTGTTTTTTTACCTGGAGCAACAACAGCAAGACCCCGTCTATCTCTCTCTCTCTCTGTCCCGCCGGCCTGGAGCAGCGGCCGAGCTCCGCCTCCCTCTCTCATTCCGGCCACCTGAAGAGGCCAACTTCCCCTCTCTCTCTCTCCCTCTCTCGGCCGGGAGCAGCGACCCCGCCCCCCGACCCTCTCTTTCTCCGGCCGCCCGGAGCAGCGACCCCGCCCCCCCGGCCCTCTCTCTCTCCGCTCTCCGCCGCCTGGAGCAGCACCCGACCCCGCCCCGGCCCTCTCTTTCTCCGGCCGCCCGGAGCAGCGACCCCGCCCCCCGGCCCTCTCTCTCTCCGGCCGCCTGGGAGCAGCACCCGACCCCGCCCCGACCCTCTCTTTCTCCGGCCGCCTGGAGCAGCACCCCACCTCGGCTCCCCTCTCTCTCTCAGTTCTTTCTTCGCGTCACGCCTAGGGCAAAGCAAGCCGGCCGGGAGCTCCTCTCCCGGCGCCGCCTACAGCGAGGCCGGCCGGGAGCTCCTCTCCCGGCGCCGCCTACAGCGAGGCCGGCCGGGAGCTCCTCTCCCGGCGCCGCCTACAGCGAGGCCGGCCGGGAGCTCCTCTCCCGGCGCCGCTACAGGTAGTCCGACCGGGAGCTCCTCTCCGGCACCGTTTGGAGCTAGGCCAGTCGGGATCAGCTTCCCCGACGCCGCCTGAAGTTGTGGAGGCCGGGATCGACTTCCTCGGTGTTACTTGGAGCCGGGATCGGCCTCGTACAGCAACGGCCGGCCACTTGGAGCACGGTCGGCCATGGAGAGGCTCGGCCATGGAGGGAAAACAAAAAAATCATTCGGAGCTTTCAACTCTCCCACGGGGGTTGGATCCGGGCACGGACAACCACTACGGATGCTAGGCGTGGAGCCTCGGGCCATGAGCGCGGTTGCGGCCCCGCCAAACACGCGTCAAGGGTAACGAAATTTCTACTTGGGCAGGTGAAGCCCTCAATTTCCATATTTGCATGGAAACCCCTCTCCACCAACGGGTGGAGGAAGGGAGCTCTCCGACGGGTTGACGTGTACGTCCCCGCAATTAACTGTGTTAGCACCCGAAAGCGCGAGTACGGGTTTGGCATGCTGTGTGAAGCCCATCCGGACGTGTGAGCCGGATTGGTGATGTTCTGGGATCCCGGAGAAGACTCCGAGGATGTTGTATATTTTCCATTTGCAGGGAATGCGCAACATAGCCCCGAAAAAGGGTATGCGCAATATGTTCGGCCAGCTTATGTTGACCAACTGACGTTTAGCTGACCGCCGCTTGCCGAGACGTTGGCGTACAGGTGTTGCAGTACCAGCGCGGGGAGTAGCGGGCTTAAGCCAAAGCTTGTGCCGGCCCTCGAAGGCCTTTTTGTTTATATTGCCGGCCTGCGTGCCGAAGTATGGAATTCATATTCCTATAATATTCTTTTAATATCTGTGATGCTCTGAGGATGTGTAGCTTTCTTCTTCGTATTAGGCGGGCGGTGTTCTCGAGAACCGCTCGCCCCATGGGGGCCCCGAGGTACAGTTGCCGGGAAGCCCCTAATGGCCTGTTGGCAGCCTTTTAGGACAGCGGAGTTACGCTGTTCGTGGCCCAGGTTTGGGCAGCGTGTCGTGGAATTGCTCGGCGAGTTCGTGCCATCAGTAGGGCGGGTGAGGAGCATTTTGTGTAGACCCAAGGAGACACATCTGTATAGGAGAGAGTCGATCTCGAGATCCTCCTTAGATATTTCCGGTCGGCCGATGAGCGCCCTCCGAAGGGGTCTTAGCTCAGCCTTTGGCTTGGGAGGGGAAGAGTTTGTTAGTCTTCCGGGTATGCGGCGGGTCCTCCACGCAGAGACCTTGGGTCTGTCCCTTGTGTTCCTAATCTTGTGCATAGATCGTTCGCTTGAGGGTAGTAGGTGCGCGGTCACCCCTATTTTGGGACCCCCAACTCCACAGAAGTCAATTTTGGCTTCAACAGAAGGCAACGGGGGGGGGGGGGGTATATATCTGCCCTGTCGAGCATCAACCTAAGTCGCAGTTTATGCGAGCAAGCGGATCCCGACATTAGCCCTATGTCGCGCGACGCAGAAAAGAATATCACGACGTTGTCAAAACCTACACAATAAACTCGGCACATCGTAGAACAACAACAAGGAAGACAAGCAAAAGAAAGTAATGAAGCGCGAGATGCAAACTCGTTTATTACCGTACAAATAAATTGTTTATTACAAGTAGTCGTGCAATGACGAGTTCAAATAAAAGAAAAATCCTAAGTCCTAGGTGGTCTCTCCGGAGGATGAGGAAGTCGCCCAGCCCAGCCCATTTCTCGCGCCCGCCGGTAATGCTCCGTCGCCAGTGCCATCGCGTCGTCCCCAAGGCGCGGCTGCTCCTCCATCCTCGTCAGTCTCCCCACGGAGCCCATACTCGCCCGGATGCCAGCCAGCTCGTTGAGAACGAGCTGGAGGCGATGGTTGTTAATCGCCAGCTGGCGATCATTCTCCTTCACCATGTGGAAGCGGCTTCGTAGCTCTCCAGAGTGGTCCGGAGCTTTTCGATTTTCGCCACCCGCACCTCCAGAGATGATATCCACCGATGTGGTTCGCAGATCGCCAGCTGGTCAAACTTGCTCTCCAGCTCCAGGTAGGAGCGAACAGCGGCGTGGCGATATTCGCTGCCCGACAACCCGATGGCGTCGATGAAGGCAGCCCCTGGAGTTGCCGGGCGATCTGTCAGATCAAGGAAGTCGCCAGATTAGAAATAAAACACTTAAGTCGCCAAATACAACACCAGTGACGGCGTTTTACCGCGACGAGGAGACCTTGATCGGCGAGGAGAAGGGCCGCGACTTGGAACATCTCGCCGGCCAGCAGATGGGCCACCAGCATGCTCAGCCGCTTTACCCTGCCCGCGACCTCCATGGCCGGAATCCCCCACTCTCGGCGGGAAGTAGCTCGGCATCGGCTTGTCCGGCTTCCGGGCCAAAGACTTCGACGGAGGCGGCGGAGGCTGCGACGAACTCGCCGGCTGATGCGAGGTCTTCAACGGAGGAGGCGGGGGTGGTCGCAGCACGACAGTTTGAAGCGGAGCGACTAGAGGCGGCGGACGGCAAAGAGACATTCACCGCCGGGATAGAAGCAACGTTCGGAGGCGGCGGTAGGGAGCTCGCCGCTGGCGGCGCAGAATCTCGCACAGGAGCGGGCGGGACCTTACTCGCCGGAAGGTCCTTGCTCGCCGGAACGACCTTCTTTGGCGGAGGCTCCTTCGACGATGGTTCCTTGCTCGCCGCGGGAACCGAGGCTTCAGATATCTTCTTGGCGCCAAGGTTAATCTGGACCGTATGCGCGGTCCTGACGGGTTTCCCGGCTGCGAGGGCGAGCAGCGGCGCGGAGTTCAGCGAGGCGACATTCAAAGCCGCGTCGGCGACATCCGGTGGAGAATCTGCGAGTAGAGAAACAGTGTTAGCGAGAAGTAGACGGCGACCAGCGAATGTAGAAGAAGAATGGCTCGGCGACGTGGCGACCTGGCAGGGAGACGACCTCGACCTGCTGTGGCGCCGGTGTAGTGGCGACTTCCGGAACGTTTAGCGAGCCGAGGAAGCTCGGGTCAGGGGCGACTATGCTGGGAATGTCGTCCAGCCCAAGGTCGCTGAACTGCTTCAGAGTGCTGGCAGAGCGCGCGGGATTATTTGTCACCGCCGCGACTTGCGCAGGAGGTGGCGGCGGGTCGACCGCGTCAGAGGTGGGCTTCTTCTTGGGCTTCTTGGTTTTCTTCTTCTTGAGAGGGAGCAAGTCGGCGGCGACGTCTTCTTCACGTGGCCTTTTAGGCTTAGCAATGCCGAGAAAGCCGGTTAGAGCGGCGAGGCTGTCTTGAAGAAGTTTCTCGACATCCGACATCGTGCACGAGCTCTGGAGATCCGCCTGAAAAGCCAGCCACCCTATTTATAGAGATCGGCAGACAGTCATCAAGTGCGAGCAGCCCTGATACTCGGCATGACAGCTCGCCAAATAAGTGTTGGATGATTCTTTCCGAGTTCCTACGTCGCTCGAAAAGAGCGGGGATTGTGTACAACCCGTATTCGTCGAGGATGAGTCCTACCACAACCAGGTCAGCAGAAGTCAAGGTCAACAAGCCAAGACAGAAGTCAGCATCAGCGCGCAAGACCTTAGAAGGCCTGGGCGAGTATGTCGAGCTCCCCTCGCATACTCGCCAGGTAGGCGACTAGGCGAGATACTCGCCCAGCCCGTGCGAGTTCCCCTGGAAGTCGCCTAGTCGCCAGGGGGGTGGGGTATAAATATGACCCCCCCTCCTTGGATTTGCCTATAAATAGGACCCCAGGGGTACGAGGTGAGACACTTGAAATCCTCTGCAGGATACTCGCGAGCTCTCTTTTCAAAATACTAGCCGAGTCTTTGGATTCTTTTTCCTTAGAGGCCAGGTCGCAACCTTGTGACTTGTCATCAGCTAGTCTCCCTCGTACCTGGTTCGATCATTTTTGGTTGAGAAGGGGCTGCTCCTTTCGAGCATCCGGGTACGTGGTGGGACCTTCCTGCCACAACATCTAGGGTCCTGTTGGCCTTCATCCTTCATTCTTCATCCTAGTCGTCTGATCTAACCTCTGAGCCGGTAACCTTAGGCGGCATTGGTCCGAATTCGAGGTTGGGAATTTTCCTGGCTTCAACATCCGCCAAGTCCGCCAAGATTGCCGCAGGTAGGTAAGACAGTATACAACGAGACAGTGAACAAAGCATCAAACCGCCAAGTCCGCCGGACCAATAACGAACTCCCGAACTCCAACATCTGTCCGCATAGGCCGCTCTAGATCTACACAACATCCTCTATACACAAGGCCGCACCGCAGCTCTTATAGACCGCGGCCTCCAGTCCGCTCAGTCCGCGCAGTCCGCACGGTTTGCCTGATCAGCCACTTACACTTCAACAATTTCAACACTCCCCCTTGAAGTGGGAAGTGGAAATCAGCCCAAGCAAACTCCGCAACCGGGTGAACGGTCCCTTGGCTAATGGTTTCGTGAAGATGTCCACCATATTGTCCATACTTCGAACATACTCAACCATGAGAGATCCCTCCAACACCTTCTCACGAATGAAGTGGTGTTCGATCTCTATATGTTTGATTCTCGCATGACAAACTGGATTATTTACCAGTTTGAGAGCACTCTCATTGTCCCCGCGGAGTAGAGTAAGATCTCGAACCTTCATATAGATGTCATCCACCAATCTCCTGAGCCAGATGGCTTCTTGAGCTGCCAAGGCCAAAGCCTTATATTCTGCTTCTGTGGTAGAGACAGACATCGAATCCTGCTTCTTGTTGCACCAGGATATAGCTGTTGGGCCCGCCATAAAGACGTATCCAGACGTCGACTTCCGATCATCCGAATGTCCCCCATAATCAGCATCCATGTAGCCATGCAACTCGAAATCCGTGTCTCTCCTATAAAAGAGACCCATATCTGAGGCCGGCGTCACATACTTCAAGATGCTTTTTGCTGCCATCAGATGAGGTTTCCGTGGTTCCGCCATGTATCGACTCACCCTGCCAACTGCATATGCAATATCCGGTCTAGTGATCGTCAGGTAGATTAAGCTTCTAACCAGAGCTCGGAACACCAATGGATCAGAAAGAATTCTCCCCTCATCACGTCGAAATTTCAGACCTGCTTCTAGAGGTGTAGAACTGCTTTTCCCCCCTTCCATGCCAAATCGTTGTACGATCCGCTTTGCATAGCCAGTCTGGGACACAAGCACTCCGTTCTCCCGCCTCTGTACCTCGAGTTCAAGGAAATGGTGGAGCTCACCCAAGTCCTTCATCTCAAATCTGATAACAAGCTCGGCACCTCAGCCTTGCTACCTCCTTCCTTTGAATTTCCGGTGATAATCATGTCATCCACATACAACAGTACGATGACCTGAAGCTCCCCCTTCTTCTTGACGAACAAGTTTGAGTCTGAGTTTGAAGCAAGAAACCTGCAGAACAAGAGATATTTCGCAATCTTCCCATACCATGACCTTGACGCTTGCTTCAGCCCGTAAAGGGCCTTCTTCAGCTTGCAAACATTGTCCGGATGTTCTTCAGAGATAAACCCAGACGGCTGGATCATAAAGATATCCTTGTCAATCTCGCCGTACAAGAAGACATTCTTCACGCCGAGCTGTTAAATTTTCCATCCACTGAACGCTGCTAATGCAATAACCATCCGTACTGAAGTCATCTTAGCAACTGGACTAAACGTCTCCTCATAATCTTCCCCATACTGTTGTGAAAAACCTCGAGCTACAAGGCGAGTCTTGTACCGCTCGATGCTGCCATCTACCTTCTTCTTCAGCTTGTAGACCCACGTATAAGTCACTGGAGTGATGTCTTCCGGCTTAGGTACAAGTGACCACATCTCATTCTTCTTGAGAGCAACCATCTCCTCCTCCATAGCACAGTCCCACTTCTTGACTCCTGTGGCCTTCTCGAAACATGATGGCTCCCGCTCATCCAGAGGATCAGCAAAGAAACATGAGACAAAACTCACCATGTTTCCTTCTGTGTAACGGGCTGGTGGCTTGATAGTCCTCTTTGATCTCCTCAAAGTTAGTGCTTGACTGACCATCTCCTATGCTGCCTCTTCTGTACTAGCTTCTCTTCCAGACGCGCTTGGAGCATCGCTCCCCCAACTTCCAGACCCAGAAGTTTTCGCCTCTGAGCTAGACACGGCTGGAGCTCCCGGTGAAACAGGTAGCTCTACTTGAAGATTCACAACAACTTTTTTTGTCCGTCAACCCTGCTCTCAGGTAGTTCAGTTCCTGAACACCCTTTGTAAGATGTCAGCTCATCAAACACCACATCCCGAGAAACAACAAATCTCCGTGTCTCTGGATCCATGCACTTCCAACCCTTCTTCCTGTCATCATACCCCACAAAGACTAGCTTCCTTGCTTTCGCATCTAGCTTCGTCCGAAGAGTGTCAGGAACATGCACATAGCAGGTTGACTCAAATACCCGAAGGTGAACAACATTTGGTTTCTCCTTGAACATCAGTTCATGAGGAGTCATCATGTTGATTGGACTTAGAGACATTCGGTTTATAACATAGGCTGCACAAGACATTCCCTTCGCCCAGAAGGATCTTGAGATACTCTTGGCATGAAGCCAACACTTGCAGGTCTCCGTCAGATGACAGATCTTCCTCTCTGCAACTCCGTTCTGCTGTGGGGTATGTGCACATGTAAGCTCTCTTCGAATACCGCTCTTCCTGCAAAAATTAGAGAACTCGGCAGAGGTGAACTCTTCACCATTGTCAGTCCTCAACTTCTTAATCCGCAAGCCTAGTCGACCTTCCACGAGCTCCTTGAACTCCACAAACTTCCCGAACGCTTATGACTTTTCTTTCAGAAAATACACCCAGACATATCTGGTGTAATCATCAATTAACACCAGCCTATACATGCTGCCTCCGAGGCTTGGGGTGATAGTTGGTCCCATCAGATCCCCGTGAATGCACTCCAACGACTCTTTACTTTTGGTTTGCGATTTATCAAATGGAAGTCGACGAGACTTACCATACTGACATCCCGCGCAAACATGACCGTCTCCGTAGGAGGACAATCTAGGCAAGCCCTTGACCAGGCCCTTTACCGCCATAGCCTTCAATTTATCCATTACTACATGCCCCAACCTCTCATGCCAAATGGCTGCGCTATCATTCTTTCTCATCTTATCAACGTAAGAACTTGTAGATAAAACGTACAAGTCCTTTGCTCTCCTCCCAATGTGAACAACATCAGCTTTTACGGCTGATATATTTCGAAGAAATTTCACTTCCGTTGGACCAAACAGAACGTGATACCCAACGTCAACAACGTTGGTTACGGAAAAGAGGTTCTTTTTCATAACAGACACGTGATATATACTCTTTAGAGTGAGTGACCCTCTATCACTGCCTATAGAGACAATCCCTTTCTTCTCGACTGCGTGAACAGTATCATCAGCTGTGATAATAACATCATTACCTGAGTATGACTGCGATGAAGAGAACTTTGACTCATCTCCAGTGAGGTGATGATCACACCCCGAGTCCATGATCCAATCCTCATAATAGTTGATAGGAGCAGAAACACAAAGAGTTGCTGAGAAGGCTTCTTCCCAACCACCATCATCCTCCCTGACATCAGGTTCCTCCTTCTCTACAGCATGCCCTGACTGAAGATTAACTATGCAGTCCCTTCTGAAGTGACCTAGCTTGTTACACCTGTAACACCTGAGCCCTTCCTTCTTCCCCTCAGACTTAGGAGCATAACTCCTCTCCTGCTGACCTGAAGACGAAGGCTCATCGCCTCCAGAAGGCTTCTTCTTCTTCTCCCACTTCTTCTTCCCAGAAAACAACACCTCGTTCTCTCCTTCTGAGATATACACCCCCGCCACCTGTCTTGCCAAGCTCTCCTACGATGCAAGCAGATTTTCCAACTCCAACAAGGATGACTGATTTGCCCATCCCTGAACAGACGTCACAAAGGCGAGGTACTCCTTCCGCAAACCGCGAATAATATGCCTCTTCAGCTTCGCCTCAGAGATAGGCTCATCGGGGTCCAAAGCAGAAATCTCTGCGCAAAGGTTTTTCATCTTAAGAAAGAAAGTGGAGATAGGTAAATCTCCTTGAGTGGCCTTCGCCAACTCATTTTCTAAGAACTGTAACCGAGCTACATTCTTCCTGTTGAAAAGGCCATCCAAGGCCATCCAGATCTCAGCAGCTGATTTGCAACTGATGATGTGATCGAAGAGTTCATGTGAGATAACTCTTTTGAGAGTGAACTCTGCCTTTGCATTTGTTCTCTTCCAAGTCTTCACTTCCTGAGCATTATCACCAGCAATAACTATTTCCTGAGTATCATGTCCTCCAACCACCTCCCAGAGGTCCTCACCCAGAAGATAACTCTCCATACAAGACTTCCACTTCTTGAAGTTAGTCTGTGTTAGGAGTTCAATAACGAGACCTCTTACATATCCTGCTTCCATGGCTCTAACACTGGTTTTCTCTTCACAAGAGCAACAACAACTTCTAGTTGATCACTGCTTAACCACTCCAACCTCCCTCTCATACCATGTAAAAATTTTTGGATTTTTGAATGAGCAGGAGTTATATCAACTAAAAGTTAGATCACAGCCAAAAACACATGCAACAACAAGAGTTCTTTATTGATGATAGCAGTCTTCTTATAAAGCGAGACATACATGACGAGACATGATTTCGCCAGTATGTAAAACCAACAGAACAAAAAAACACAGGAAGATAACTGCGGCCTGGGAATACAGTCCGCCGAGACCGCCACAGACCGCGACTGCTGTCCGCCAGACCGCCGAGATTGGCACACTGCACTAGCCGCTCGAACACGAACACAGTCCGCAACCTTCAGAATCAGACCGCCGCTTTAGAACTTCTGCTCTCCACAGATTGCTATCCGCGAACTGCACAAGTCGCCAGGTAGAAGAAGAGCTGCTTGGTCCTGTCCGCACAACCTGCACAGACAAGTTACTTCAACAAGCCGCGCGGTCAGAAAAAATCAGTCCGCAGATTCGAACGCGAGTTTGTGCTTACTGTTCTTCGATGATTATGCTGTCATCGAGGGGTCCTATTTATAGGTACAGAGAGAGATGTGGTCACCGTCCTAGCTGATAGGAATACCTCCCCCAGCCTGCAATCCGCCTTCACCAGTCCACCCAGTCCGCTTGGACATGGTCGGTCCACAAGCCAACACGCCTACAACACTCCTGGATAAGTGCCAGTCCGTAACACCTGCGGACACAACACCAGCTCGCAACCAGACCACTAAGTCTGCCAAGATCGCCGCAGGTAGGCAAGGCAGTATACGAGACAATGAACAAGACATCAGACCGCCAAGTCCGCAACACCTGCGAACACGACTCTAGCTCGCAATGGATCGCCAAGTCCGCCAAGATTGCCGCAGGTAGGCAAGGCAGTATACAACTAGACAGTGAACAAAGCATCAGACCGCCAAGTCCGCCGGACCAATATCGAACTCCCGAACTCCAACATCAGTCCGCATAGGCCGCTCAAGATCTACACATCATCCTCTATACACAAGGCCGCACCGCAGCTCCCATAGACCACAACCTCCAGTCCGCTCAGTCCGCGTGGTTTGCTTGATCAACCACTTACACTTCAACAATTTCAACAACTTGTGTGTCTTCCCCTTGAGAAGCGAACAGTTTGATCACGCCGGTTTTTCTCCGCTAAGCAAGAATCAAGATGGGGGCGGTAGAGCGATATAAAGCGCGGATGATCGCTCAAGGGTACACCCAAACCCATGGAATTGACTATCAAGAAAAAACCTTTGCCCTTGTGACAAAGATAAATTCTATTCGTGTGATCCTCTCATATGCTGCTTGTCTTGGGTGGGAGTTACAACAGCCTGATGTCTAAAATGCTTTATTGCATGGTGAACTAGGTTATACTCAAGTGTCCAATGGAAAAGTCTACATGACTATACTCAAGGGTGGGAGTTACTACCAGAAGAAGTCTACATGACTATTCCCCTTGGATTTACCAAAGCAGGGTCCAATGGAAAAGTCTGCAGTCTGTAGAAGTTCCTATATGACCTAAAACAATCCCTTAGGGTCTGGTTTAGACGGTTTCACAAAATTATGTTACAACTAGGTTATACTCAAGAACATGCAGATCATACTCTCTTTATCAAGGAGAGAGGAACTCGAATATCGATATTCATTGTATACGTGGATGACATCATCATTACAGGAAATAACCTGGAGGAAACACGCACTTGAAAGAACAGTTGGGCAAAAATTTGAAGTCAAGGACCTGGAAAAGCTGAAATACTTCCTTAGAATTGAAGTAGTAATGTTTTGTCGGGGATCTTCATCTCTCAGTGAAAGTATACTCTTGATCTCTTGGGGGAAACTGACATGCTTGGGTACGCTCCCGTGGATACATCCATTAAGGCTAATCACAAGATTGATGCAGATACTAAAGGGGGGGGGGGGTTGACATATCAAGGTACCATATATCGGTTGGGAGACTCATATCTCATAGTCGTCCTGATATTACGTATGTCGTGGGTGTCCTAAGTAGATTCATCCGCTCTCCTACAATTCTCCATCAACAGGCTACATATCGTGTGTTAAGGTACCTTAAGAAATCTCCAAGACATGGGATTTTATTCTCTGCTAATCAATCTTTAAAGATTGAAGTGTTTACTGATGCTGATTGGGCGAGCTGGTTGCCAAGACGACAAAAAATCTACTGTTGGATATTCCTCATTTGTGGGTGAATATCTCGTCTCTTGGAAGAGCAAGAAACAAAATATTGTTACTCGCTCAAGTGCCAAAGCAGAATACAGTGCTATGGAAAGAGTGTGAGGGATTATGGTTGAAACAGTTCTTCGAGATGTGGGGCTCCTAATGAACAAACCTGTTGCAATCTATTGCAACAATAAAGTTGCCATCGGCATCGCTCACATTTTATTAAAGATCATATAGAAAAGGGCAATATCTGTACACCTTTTGTGAATTCTCAAGATCAACTGATCGACATCTTCACCATAGGACTAAGCCATGACAACTTTACGGACAATACATCCAAGTTGGGAATGATTGATATATACACCCAACTTGAGAGGGAGTGTTGAATATATGTTTTTAAGTTTAATTTTTCCGCATTGTTTTACACATGATATGTCACGTGTGGTTCCTCCTATATATGTATTCCAATCCTTGCATTAGGGCCACAAAATAGAATTTTTCCTATTTTCAACTAAACGAGCTTTTTTATTTGTGCTGTGCTGCTGTTATTTAAATAACTATGCAACGCATAAGTACTTACATAATGAAGGCTTTCATATTTATTAATCTTGTTTTCAGGAAACCAACATTTTGTATGAATTATTTTACTTTATTCATCACATTATTCTTGCTCGAGGCCTTTTCACCGATTATGGTACCCACAATTTTTGCTCCATCTATGCTCATTAAGTTACCCATGGAGCAAATTTCATTTGCAAAACATGCCATGTAGTGAGCAATTTTGAAGTAAACATGGAAACTATAATACTGTTGGTGCTGATGTTCATTTGATGAACACTTTTACTGGGGTATAGGCTTCATAGGCTACTGGTTTTATATTAATAGGATGGCACTTATTTATGTTTTTCCTTACGCTGCAAGTACTGTATTGTATTGACATGGTTGGTATGCTTTATTAGTCCATACACTTCACTTCGGTTCAGGATAAAAATTTAATTACAATTTTGACTATCGTTCTTCTGTAATGATTAGAGGAGTATATCAACATAATGTTTTATCGCAAAATTCAAGTTTCAGAGGTAAATGATGCTCTAAAGAAGATGAAAAGTGGAAATGCGGTTGAGCGAGACGATATACCCATCGTAGTATGGAAATGTCTAGGGAATGAACAAATTTTGTGGCTTATATATTTTTTCAATAAGATACAGAAGTCAAAGAGCATGCAAAAGCATTGAAGAGAAAGTATCTTGGTACCTTTGTATAAGAACTGTAGAGAAGAGAATACGATCAATGAAGGAAAACCAGTCAACCTTGTATATCCTTGTTCTGTAGTAAATACAATGTATGAGTACATATATATAGGAGGGAGAAGGAGAGAGGAGTCTCATGTATATGGTGTGAGACTAATACAACATGAGAAAAAGAAAAACTAAATGGGTCATTAGGTGGGCCTTTACAATGTCTTTTCTAACACTCCCCCACAAGCTGGAGCATACAAGTCGTAGACACCAAGCTTGGATAAGAACTTATAGAATAGAGTACTAGGTAGGGCCTTAGTAAGAAGATCCGCGACTTGGTCAGTAGCCGGAACATGTCTCAATTTCAGTTTTTTCATTTGAACTTTCTCCTGAACGAAGTCACAATCAACTTCAACGTGTTTTGTTCGTTTGTGGAAGACCGAATTCTTAGCTATGTTTATAACAGCTTGACTATCATAGAGTAAGACAGCTTGTGAGGAAAGTTTTACTCCCATATCTCCTAGGAGGCTTTCGAGCCACGTAAGCTCGGATACAACAGACGTCATTGAACGGTACTCAGCTTCAGCTGAAGATCGATCAACCACAACTTGTTTCTTACCGCCCCAAGTAAGAAGATGTCCTCCCAAGTTGGTACAAAATCCGCTGGTAGAGTGCCGATCGTCCAGAGATGCAGCATAATCTGCATCTGAATATGTAACCAGAGTTGGAGTAGGAGTAGAGGAGGTTTTGTATACCAGCCCTTGACCAGGGGCTGTTTTTAGGTACCTCAGGATGCGTTCGACGACCTATAGATGAGAAATCCGAGGAGAGTGCATAAACCGGCTGACAACTCCAACAGTAAAGGATATGTCTGGTCTTGTGACTGTTAGGTACATCACTTTTCCAACAAGGCGTCGATAGTATTCTGGATTTGAAAGGAGTGGATCTCTATTTGAGCCCCCAACACAGAGCTTATGATTGACATCCATGGGAGTTTTGGTCGGCTTGCATCCAGATTAACCGGCATCCTGAAGGAGGTCGAGACAGTACTTCCGTTGAGATAGGACAAGACCATCCGGACGTCTCGCGATCTCAAGGCCGAGAAAGTATCAGAGGTTCCTTAGATCTTTTGTTTGAAAAACAGAGGTCAGATGCTGTTTGATCATTTGTATTCCTTTTGAGTCACTGCCTGTGATTTGGATGTCGTCGACATACACCAAGAGGAGAACATCGCCTGTTATGTGATGTCGAGTAAACAAAGAGAAATCTGCCGAGCTCCGAGTAAAACCAACCTCTCGCACAACCCTACTGAATTTGTCGAACCTTGCCCGAAGGGACTGTTTGAGACCATCAATGGATTTTTTGAGGTGACAAACCTTAGACTTCCCCGTGGTCTCAAACCCCGGAGGTTGTTGCATGTAGACTGTTTCTTGCAGATCGTCATTTAGAAAGACATTCTTGATATCTAGTTGATGTCAGAGACATTGACGATGCACAACCACTGAAAGGAGAGCACGAACTGTGTTAAGCTTGGCCACGAGAGAGAATGTTTCTTCATAGTGAAGACCTTGTTGTTGAGTAAATTCACGAGCCACGAGCTTGGCTTTAAGATGGTCAATTGTCCCATCAGCAGCATGCTTGATGACAAATATCCATTTATAACCAACAGTAGTCTGGCCTGGAGGAAGAGGAACTAGATCTCATGTCCGATTAGCTTAGAGGGCTGTCATTTCTTCGTCCATGGCTACCCACTAGCCTGAGTATTGGAGAGCTTCCTGCACAGAGTTAGAGATAGAACAAAAGATAGAGAAGTAGCAAAGGTGTGAAGCGCCGGGGACAGGCAATGTAAGGACACGTAATTCGCCATGGCATCGGCGGTGGAGGCCGGTGTCAGATCAGCAGGTCGCAGAGTGTCAGAGGTTGAAGCCGACTGTATTGGGGCGGCAGAGCGAGGAGGGCAACGAGTATAGACACAAATAAGAGGGACTTTTGGAAGAACGGGAGCCGGATTCGGTAGAAGTGGTGGTGGATGAGAGGTAACAAGGATGACAGGTCTTGGCAAAGACTGGGGTGAAAGAGGTGGGTTTGGAGCGTTGAAGTATGGTTGATCTTCCCAAAAAGTAACTTCAGCAGAGACGGTCCCCTTGCGTGTAGTAGGAGAATAACAAATGTGAAAAAGCACTGAGTAAACCGACAAAAGGTAAATAAAGACAAATTTTATTGCTCCAAAAAGATAATTATTACATATGTATGCCCCCTTATTTATAGAAATCAGGGGAGATGAGAGAGTACAACAATCGATGTGGGACTAAATACAAGTCGGGCGGTATATGCGGTTTGACAAAGTCAAACCGTCCACTATACAATGAATATCAGAACACCAAGCGGCAACAAAGGAAAGCTGTCAGACCGTCAGGGAAGACCGCCAGTGCGAGCCGCTAGACTGCAACTGCGGGTTGCCACTAGACCGCAGTTGCGGTTAACCATCTGTTCGCTGCTGCGGCTTCGTCCAGACCGCTGCAGCTTCATCCAGAGCTGCGGCTTCACCCAGACAGCTGCGACTTCACCCAGACCGCTGCGGCTTCACCCAGACCGCTGCGGCTTCACCCACACCGCTGCGGCTTCACCCAGACCGCTGCGGCTTCATCCAGATTGCTGCGGCTAACCTCCAGACCCCTGCTGCTGCTGTCCTCCTTACCGCTAGCTGAGGTTCACCAGCAGACCGCTGAGACAAACCGCTAGGCCGCTGAGTGAGACAGACCGCTGCGATTATACACAAGTCTGCTCGGTCTCCTCAAGCTCCAACACTCCCCCTCAAGCTGGAGCATATATATCTACCGTGCCAAGCTTGCTACAAACCTCCTCAAAAGGAGTAAATGGTTTGATGAAAAAATTAGCTAGTTCTTTCTCTGAGATAACAAAAGGTGTGCAAATCTGATTCTTCAAAATCTCATCTCTGATGAAGTGACAGTCCACTTTGATATGCTTTGTTCTTTAATGAAAAACTAGATTTCTTGAAATATATATAACAATTTTATTATCACAGAACATAGGTAGAGGATGATCATAAAATTCTCCCAGATCCAGCAAGAGTGTCCGATGCCACTTCAACTCGCAAGCAGTCTGAGCCATGCTTCTATATTCAGCTTCTGCACTTGACCTGATAATTACAGTCTGTTTCTTGCTCTTTTTGCTAACTAGATTACCTCCAACGAAAGTGCAGAAACCAGATGTAGACCTCCTATCTTCCTTATCATCTGCGTAGTTAGCATCAGAATAAGCCTCAAGCTTCAAATGTCCCCTTTTATGAAACAAGAGCCCTTTTCCTGTTGCACCTTTTACATACCCTAAAATCTTTAGAGCTGACTGCAGATGACATTCTCTGGGAGCTTGCATAAACTTGCTCACTTTCCCTACTGCATAACAAATATCTGTCCTTGTGACCGTCAGATAAATGAGTTTACCCACAAGACGCATGTATCTGGTAACATCTTCAAGAACAGGAGAAATCTCATTCCAACATTTGTCATCTCCAACAGCCATAGGAGTCCGAGCGTGTTTAGCCCCAAGAAGATCGGTCTCTTTCAAGAGATCTAAGACATATTTCCGCTGTGAAAGAACAATATAACCAAACTTCCCAGAAATCTCAATCCCCAGAAAGTACTTAGGAGACCTCATATCCTTGGTAACAAAATGCTGAAGCAGATGCTTCTTTTTCATGTAAATACCATTTCTATCATCCCCTGTAAGAAGAATGTCATCCACATAAACCACAAGAATAACAAGACTAGCCGCGGATGAACAAAGAATGATTTGCAGTGCTCCAAGCAAACCCAATCACAAAAATAACTTCGTTAAACTTGTCAAACCAGGTCCTGAGACTTTACTTAAGACCATAAATTACCGTTCGCAGTTTACAGTCCCGAGACTCCCCCCTGAGCAACATACCCAAGAGGTTGTTCTATATAAACTGTTTCCTGTAAATCCCCATAAAAAAGACATTTTTCACATATAACTGAGACATTTCTCAATCCCTATTGACAGCCATCAAAAAAAGAACACAGATTGTAGTAATCCGAGCAGCAAAAGAGAAAATATCAAAGAAATCCACACCGTAGGTTTACATAAATCCTTTGGCAACAAGCCGGGCTTTGTAACGATCAATAGTACTATCAAGAAAAAATTTGATGACAAAGACCCAACGACAACCAACCACATCAGTTCCTGGAGGGGTTGGAACAAGAGTCCAAGTACCCCGTTCAGTGAGAGTGTTCATCTCTTCATCCATACTAACTTTCCAATGAGAAATAACAAGAGCATTTTTATAGGAAGCTTAAATAATATTTGCTGAGAGAACAAAATCAAAGCTCTGAGACGAAGGAGATAACCGCACATAGAAACCACATCCTGAAGAGGATGTTGAGTGCATGACCGAACACCTTTCCGAAGAGCAATCGGAAGATCAAGGTCTGTTCGGTTGACGATATCAGTATCATCCAAAGAAGGGATCGCTGGCCCAGGAGTAGGTGGCAGCAACTCAGTAGAAGAATCAGAGACATTAGGAGAATCAACAATAGAAGGCGAAGGAAGAGGTGCAGGCTCTGAAAGAGGTGCCGACACAAAAGGAAAAGAAGTAGAATCATTAGAAGAAGGGAGAATAAAGAGAGAAAAAAAAGAAAAGAGTATCCTCAAAGAAAGTGACATATGCAGAAACATATTGTTTCCGGAGAACATGATCAAAACACCTATACCCTTTGTGTCGGACAATAACCTAGAAAAATGCACTTTACAGAACAAGGAGAGAGTTTGTCACGGCTAGAAGGAGAGTGGACAAACACCATGAATCCAAAGATACGAAGAGGTAAAAGAAATGGATTCCCATCAGGATACAGGAGGGAAAAAGGAGTCTTGCCATGAAGAACCGAGGACAGAACTCGATTAATGAGAAAGCAAGAGAGAAGAACAACATGACCCCAATAAGACCGGGGAACATGCATATGAGAGAAGACTACGAGCCACATCCAGAAGATGATGATTTTTACGTTCAACAACGACATTCTGCTGAGAAGTGTAAGGACAAGTAGTTTGATGTACAATGTCATGATTCAAACAGAATGACGTGAACTCATGACTAAGATACTCTTTAGCATTATCTGTGCGAAAAATTTTAATAGGAGTATCAAATTGTGTACGAATCTCAGTATAAAACGTAGTAAAAATAAAAAATATTTCAGATCGGTCACGCAACAGATACAACCACGTACACCGAGAGAAATTATCAATAAAAGTAACAAAATACATGCTACCCCGTCCAGCAGTCGGAAGGGGAGCAGGACCCCAAACATCTGAAGGAACCAGATCAAAAGGTCGAGAAGAACTGCGCGCATGCTTGACAGGAAAAGTAGAGCGGTGATGTTTCCCAAATTGACATGATTCACAATTAAGAGAAGAATCTTCTTGAGGTAAATCAGAGAAAAGCTGATATAGAATTCAGGGAGGAGGATGTGCAAGGCGAAAATGCCATTGAAGTAAAGAAAAGGTTGAAAAAGCAGAGACGGTATCAAGGTAGAACAATCCATCGCGTGCAGTTCCCGTAGCAATCGACTCGTTGGAGTGAGGGTCACGAAAAACACATGTAGAAGCAGTAAAAATAACTTCACAGTTCAATTATTTGTAAAGAGCAGTGACAGAAAGAAGATTGCACGAAAAACTAGGAACATAAAGAGTCATGAATCCCAAGGGAATGAGTAACATGCACCGTGCCAGACCCACAAACAGGAATGAAGAGCCATCAACAATCAGAACCGGAGGCAAACGAGTACTCGTGTCAAGAGAAGAGAAAAGCCGAGAATTTCCAGTCATATGATTCGTAGCACCAGAATCAATGAGCCATCTTACTGTAGAAGCAAACCGAGCAGCAGCAGAAGTACCAAGAGAAGGAGTGACCATAAAGAATAACGTCAAACTGCACGGTTTAACAGAACAAACCGCGCGAACAAAACGACCAAAAAGAGCTCACACCAAACAAGTGCAGGTCGCAGAAAGAATGCAAACGAGTCGCAAAAAACGGAGAGACCGCACGGTCATGGTGGCAACACACCAGCGGCAAGGCAGATGCCGCAACCAAATGCGGAGCCCGCAACTGAGAAGAGAAACCGCGCAAACACGACAAGCGCAAAAAGAGGAGAGACCGCGCGAGTAGAGAAAACAACCCGCGCGAGAAGAAACAAGCCACAAAGAAGAACGACTAGCAATGAAGGGAAGGGGGGGCAAGAAGTCGGAGAAAGAGGTCGTGCGGTTAAACAAACAAACCGCTATCTAAGTGGAGCAACATATTGGTTTCCTCTGATACCATGTGAAAAAGTAATGAGTAAACCGACAAGAGGTAAATAAAAGCAAATTTTATTGCTCCAAAAAATAATTATTACATAGGTATGCCCCTTTATTTATAGAAATCAGGGGAGATGAGAGAATACAACAATCGATATGAGACTAAATACAAGTCGGGCGGTCTATGCGGTTTGACATAATCAAACCGTCCACTATACAATGAATAGCAGAACACCAAGCGACAATAGAGGAAAACTGTTAGACCGCTAGGGAAGACCGCCGGTGCATGCCGCCAGACCGCAATTACGGGTTGCCACCACATCGCAGTTGCGGTTAACCATCTGTCCGCTGCTGCGGCTTCATCCAGAGCGCTGCAGCTTCATCCAGAGCTGCGGCTTCATCCAGATCTGCAGCTTCACCCAGACCGCTGCGACTTCACCCAGACCGCCGCGACTTCACCCATACCGCCGCGGCTTCACCCAGACCGCTGCAGACCAGACCGCTGCAGCTTCACCCAGACCGCTGCAGCTTCATGCAGACTGCTGCGGCTAACCTCCAGACCGCTGCTGCTGTTCTCCTGACCGCTAGCTGAGGTTCACCGCTAGGCCGCTGAGAGAGACAGACCGTTGCGGTTAGACACAAGTCCGCCCGGTCTCCTCAAGCTCCAACAACAAACATAACCTTTCTGGGTACGGGAATATCCGACAAACATTTGTTTAGTTGTCCGGGGATACAACTTGTCCGAAGGCGGACCAAGTGCGTGAACATAGCAAGTACAATCAAAAATGCGAGGCGTGAGAGAGAACAACGAAGTAGATGTGAAGAGGAGAATAAACGGAGTACCATTTTGGAGAACGGAGGAAGGGTCAGTTAATGAGATAACATGCTGTCGTGAGATCAAAGTTCTAATATACCTTGGGAACCTACATTTGAATCATGAGGGAGCGAGCAACATCAAAGATGTGTCTATCTTTTTGTTCGGCGACGCCATTTTGTTGCGGAGTATAGACACATGAAGTCTGGTGAATAATTCTGAATTCAGACTAGATAGTAGCAAACTCATGACTAGTGTATTTGCGAGCATTATCAGTGCGGATAGTTTTGATTTTGTCAGAAAAATGTGTGCGAGTTTTAAGAACAAAAGCTCGGAACACACAAGAAAGCTCGAAGCGATCACGTAGTAAGTATAACCATGTCGTCCGAGAGTCGTCATTAATAAAGATAACAAAGTAACGATAACCAGATATACTAGGAATTTTGTACGAGCCTCAAACATCAGAGTTGCTAAAATAAAAGGAGCAGAGCTCCGAGTACAATTAGGAGGAAAAATGAACGATTATGTTTTCCCAAAATACATGAATCACACGTAAAAAACAGAAGAGAAATATTATGAAGGACCTTCTTGAGGACCGGTAGGGGAGCATGCCCAAGATGCCGATGCCAATCAACAGAGGAGACTGATGAGAGGATGGTAGGAGAAACATCGAGCAGGTAGAGACCGTTTTGCAGTCGTCCTTTACCAATGATACTCTGCGTCCGTCGATCCTGCATCAAAAAAGAAGTAGAGGTGAATGTGACAGAACAATTCAAATTGTCAGTGAGGCGGCTAATAAAAAGCAGGTTAATCGGGGAGCCCGGGACATGAAGAGCCGAGTGGAGAGATATAGAGGAAATCAGGGGAATATCAGCAGAGCCAGAGATAGGAACGGTAGCGCCATTGACCACAATGATACACTTAGGATATGAAGAATCCAAGTATTGCAGTGGCTTCAACGAGGTGATATGGTGAGTGACACCTGAATCTACTATCCAACGTGGACCAGTGGATAGACAAGCGATACTTTTATTAGAGACGAAAGCAACAGAGGCAGGCGGGTGACTGAGCATCCCGTGAAGTTGCTGGAGCTGGAGGTGAACTTCATCAAGATCAGCACGAGTGGTAGCGGGATTAGGGGCAACCACAAAAGCAGTCGGACGCGGAGGAAGACCATGTTTGCGGTAGCAGGTCGCCTAAAGGTGTCCGTCCTTTCCGCAGAAATAACACTTAGGCCGCGACCGGCCACCACGACCCCGTCCCCGAGAGCCTGAACGCACTCCATGAGTAGGAGGAGGAAGAGGTAGTAATGGCACATATGAGTGCTGGAGAAGGGCCGGGGAGGCAGGTCGAGTAGTATCAGGAGGCGGTGAGACTTTGAGTAACATGGAACGCATCAGAGAACGAGGGAGTCACAACAAACGAGAGGGTCTGAGCCTGAACACTCTGAACATAAGGCGAGACCCGGTCCAGCATCATGGCAATACCGACCGCTTCCTTTTAAACGCGTTGGGCAGCGAGGTCCAAAGTCGGGGGCCGATGCTGAATTCAAGCTTCAGCCAGTGTCTTGGACTGAAAAACAAATGAGGTTAAGTCAGTAGCACCGTCGGTATCAAGAGTCTGAAGACCAGTAATGATGTCATACAGATGCTGAAGACTGTCCTTGACGGAGTAAAGAGAATGAAGCTCATCACACATCGCTTTGACCGTCTCGTGATACATGGCCATGCGGTAAGGTTCACCATTAAAAGAGTTGAGAATCCATGTTTGAACGCGTCCATCGTTACGAAGCCAATCATCAGTAGGGACAGCGAGAACATTTTGTGTTAAGTGATGCAAAAATCCTTTGGATAGTAGTGTGTTACGGCCCTACTTCCGTAACAACGGTAACTCACCAGAGTAGTGGCCGAAGGCGGAGATGATGGCGGTAGTGGGGGATACCGTGGAGCCGGAACCGCAGCTGCCTAGGCGAGGTTGCTCGTTGGTGGAGAGCCACCAAGATCTTACAATAAGAGACAAGAACTAGACTTCATTCATTGATAACCTCATACAAGACTCTAAGGGTCTATTTATAGAACCCCCGGGTGACACACTCGTAAATACATGAAGATGCAATAATAAAATACCCTAATATAATAAGAGTCGACTCTAATACAAACTCAATACATATGAAATGATAAATGGCGAAGGATCCGAAACCGATCCGTAACATCTCATCCGTCCCCCAAAAAGAGTTTGCCCGCAAACTCTATCCGATGCCCTCGTCGTTAGAGTTCTCGACATGTAGGTAGAAGAGCGTGGCCGCGAGTGTACTGCTCGTCACAATTAAAGCATAGTCCTTGGGTACGTCGTTGCAGCATCTCAGCACGAGATAAACAACGGATCAGTGGAGTTGGTGATCCCTCGCTACGGCCCTGTGGAACGATGTTGGTGGGATGCGGGTAGGCGTCATGTGCTAGCTGGAGGCAACGATCGCAGAGCCGGGCCAGACTCATAGCAGTCACTAAATCTGGAGGGGCCTCAAACTCAACATCCAGTCGCAGTCGCTCGCGAAGTCCAGCGGTGAAAATGTCGACCTGCATATTCAGAGCAAGAGAGACATGCTCAAAGAGAAGCTGAAATTGTTCCAGGTACTCGTCCACGGTACCGGTTTGGCGAAGAGATGTGAGTGCGCCAAGAGAGTTACTGCAAATAGGTGGTCCGAAACGCAAGTTGCAGAGTCGCTTTAAGTCGTCCCAAATCAGATTCGGCCGGTCGGTGAGAAGTCGAGAAGCCCATAAAACAGCGGCGTCGAGCATATGGAAAGATGATAGATGGATCCGATCAGCTGCCGGAGTTTGCTGGTGGCCGAAGAATTGCTCATACTTGGTGAGCCAACTCAAAAGATCACTTTTCCCATCATAGGTTGGAAATTCCAATCTGGCATAGCGTGGTACAATCGTTGCGTCGGGGTGCCCAAGGACTGGCGACGGCTCGTGGACTGTCTGTGGTGGCGGGGCAGTGCGGAGAAGTGGTTGTG
Organism: Platanthera guangdongensis; assembly: GCA_039583875.1. Taxonomy (NCBI): domain Eukaryota; kingdom Viridiplantae; phylum Streptophyta; class Magnoliopsida; order Asparagales; family Orchidaceae; genus Platanthera; species Platanthera guangdongensis. The sequence goes on along the minus strand of CM077152.1, from coordinate 28,271,012 downwards.
CCTGACTGCTGCTGCATGATCGTGTGTCGGGGCGGTAGACAGATCATCGATGCGCTTGGAGAGCACGATAATGGCCTCCTGTTGACGATCCCCGAGAGCAGTGTGCGCATCTTGTTGCGCCATGACGGCCTGAAGCATGATCATAATCTGATTGAGTTGTTCAGATGAGTCACCCATAGTGTGAGTGGATGAGCGAGAAGAACGGGTGACCGGCCGGTGGGATCGCCTCGAGTCGGAAGACTGACAGTGACCACGGGAGCCGCAGTGACACCCAATATTGACATCGAAGGAGATGAGCCCACTGGAAATAATAATTTGTGGCTTGGAGGGCCGAAGATGATAGTTTTTTTAATGAAAGTGGGGCTGCTGGTGTGGAGAGGGAGTGAGAATAAAATAATTGGAAAATGTGGGGGGGGGGTAATAATGAAATTGGTAGCGGCTTAAAAAAATTGGAGTTGGGGTAGAAGAGTAATAAAGTGGTTGTAAATAGGAAGACCGGGCCCAATGCTTTCTCTTTTTTTTAAGTAACAGCAGCCACAGTAGTTAACCGTGTGTGGGGCTCGATGCAGCGTAGCAGGGCAGGGGGCTCGAGGAAGCGGCGACTACGACGATAAGGCGGGGAAGGGGCTCGAGGGCGTGCGGCTTGGGGATGGCAGGGCGGGCCTTGAAGAAGCGGCAGGTTGCGGCGATATTGCAGGGTATGGCGTGACGGCGTCTGAGAAGTTGATGCTGGATAGAGAGCTATCCAGCGCGTGAAGATGCCAGATTGGGCGTGTGGTGTGGAGCTTGCTGACTCTGAGGCAGAGATCAGGGGATGCCGTCGATGATGCTCTTGGGTGCAGGGAGAGCAACAGGGGTCGGCAGTAGTGCTGGTTTGTCGATGGTTGTTGTTGATGAGGTTGCGCAGGGGAGAAGAGTGTCGATGCAAGACGGCTTGAAGCACGAGGGCAGCGACTCTGTCGATTCAGGACGACTTGATGCATGATGGCTTCAATGGTGTTGGTGAGATGTTGGCGTACGTCGGTGGAAGAGGACCGAGTGGCTCTGATACCAAGTTGTTACGGACCTACTTCTGTAACAATGGTAACTCGCCGGAGTAGTGGCCAAAAGCGGAGATGATGGCGGTAGTGGGGGATACCGTGGAGCCGGAACCGCGGCTGCCTGGGCGGGGTTGCTCGTTAGAGGAGAGAGCCACCAAGATCTCACAATAAGAGATAAGAACTAGACTTCATTCATTGATAATCTCATACAAGATTCTAAGGGTCTATTTATAGAACCCCCGGGTGGCACACCCGTGAATACATGAAGATGCAATAATAAAATACACTAATATAATAAGAGTCGACTCTAATACAAACTCAATACATATGAAATGATAAATGACGAAGGATCCGAAATCGATCCGTAACATAATGATGCGTAACTTGTCACGGAGTTCAGGAACAAGAGTAGCCCCCATTGCAGAAGAAGAGGTAGCAGTAGAAGTGTCGATGAGCAAGAGGGCAACCAGTTACACAGGACGACTAGCCGGTCATGGCGAACAAACCACACGAATAACCAGACGGGTACACCCGGTGGGAAGGCGACAAGCAATGCAACCAGAGAACATCGACCAGAAAGCCGAAGAGAAGGCGAAGAGTGGGCCACTCAACAGTAGTTGAAGTCGGCAAGAGAGAAGGATGCTGTTAGAGACACAGACCGACAGTCCGCAACACACAGGGACAAGTGGGAAGAAAAACTCTAAGTAAGGAGACCGCCTGGTACGAGCAGCGGCTAGAGAGACCAAGAAGCAACGACAAAAGCCAGACCATGTCAAGCCGCGACAAAAGCCAAACCGTGCCAAGCAGCGAGAAAGACCGCAACGGTTAAGTTGAAAATCGGCAGAGGTGGTTACCACGAGAGGCGGGGCGAGCAAACCGAGCGAGTAGATAGACCGCCCTCCGCAGAGGTGGCGACCACGAGACTGGGGTGAGCAGCAGAGGTGGCGACCACGAGTGGATGAGCTTGCAAACCACGCGAGTAGATAGACCGCGCGAGTAGATTGAGAAGCCGAGAAGAGGCACGCAGCGGGTAGACCGTGCGACAAGAGTAGGTCGACAAGGTCAGTCCGCGCGACAAAAAGACACCGCGCGACAAGAGAAGTCCGCGCGATAAGAGCAGGCCTACAATAGCATTCTACACAATAACACAACTGACAGAGGCTGGCGAACAACGACTAAGATCGGGCAGCAAATGCAAGCAACGACAGAATAGACAACCCACACGAAGAAGAGGAAGATATCCGCACGAGTAAGGAGACAACCTGTCGCTGTTAGGAGGGATAACCCGTGCGATCAAGAAGAAGAAACCACAGCGGACTCAACAAACCAAATTGCCGGAGGGCAGAGAGATGGGTCCCAGCAGTAGAGGCTATAAAGGCACTGGAAAGACACGAGAATGAATCAGGAGGAGAGGAGAGGAATTTGTCGAGGACCGAGCAGATAGAAAAGAAAATCTGTCCGGCAAGGAGGCAGCTCACCGAGCTTGTGAAAAAAGAAACTCATCGAATACCGAGCGGATAGAGGAGTTCTATCCGGCAAGAAGGAACTCATCGAGCCCGCAGAAAGAAAAAAGGAGACCGCCCAAGGGGTGGCAGTTAAGAAAGCAGAGACCGCCCAAGAAGAACGGTCGCTCTGATACCATGTAGAGAAGAGAACACGATCAATGAAGGACGACCAGTCAACCTTGTATATCCTTGTTCTGTAGTAAATACAATGTATGAGTACATATATATAGGAGTGAGAAGGAGAGAGGAGTCCCATATATCTGGTGTGGGACTAATACAATAAGAGGAAAAGAAAGACTAAATGAGCCATTAAGTGGGCCTTTACAATGTCTTTTCTAACAAGAACAAAGGAGATGCAAAATTGTGTTAATTACAGTAGAATTAAATTAATGAGTTATATCATGAAACTATGAGAACGAGTAATAGAAAGAAGAGTAAGACGAGAGATTAACATCTCGGAGAATCGACTCATTGACAACTATCGAGAAAAAAAAAGATTTGCATGTGCTGTTTATCGATCTTGAGAAGGCTTATGATAAAGTTCCAAGAGAAATCTTATGAAGAGTTTTAGAAAAGAAAGGTGTAGATGTATCATTCATTGACATAATCAAAAATATGTATATAAATTCAGTGACAAGGGTGAGGATATCTGGAGGATTAACACAAGAATTTCCTATCACTGTTGGCTTACATCAAGGTTCAGCTTTAAGCCCGTATCTCTTTACCCTTGTTTTAAATGAGCTCACCAGACATATCCAACAAGCAATACCTTGGTGTTTATTGTTTGCAGATGATATCGTTTTGGTCAATGAGATGCGCGAGGGTGTAAACGTAAAACTTGAATCTTGGCGAGACACTTCAGAAAAGAAGGGTTTTAAGTTGAGCTGGGCAAAGACGGAGTTACATGAAGCTTAAATTTAACAGTGCAAGAAGGACAAATGACTTCATTATTAAGCTGGGTGATCAAAATATTTCCCATAGAGAGTGTTTTAAATATCTTGGATCGATAGTTCAAAAAGATGGAGGTATTGTTAAAGATGTGACACAGAATCCAAGCGAGTTGGTTAAAGTGGAGAG
>CM077152.1:27947265-28266890 GCA_039583875.1 Platanthera guangdongensis | reverse complement strand
AAAACCCAAATGGCAAAATTCTCCAACCTCCGTCCTGCCCGGAGTGGAGCACTTGGAACGAATTGGCATTTAAAGATGGTGTTGGCGAAGTCTGGCCAGGAACTGGCCCACGTGGCGAACGTGGTCATCCCAAGTGGCGTTGTAGATAGGATATCGTCAAAGAAACACCAGGACAAACTGGCGAGGAAATTTCTGAATATCTCATTCAGGGTTTGCTGAAAACGTCGCAAGGGACCGCCCGTCAGTCCATTCGCCATAACCAAAAACTCATAGTGGCCATAATGCGTCCTGAACGCCGTCTTATGGAACATCCTCCGGAGCCATCAAAATCTGGTATTAGCCGGAACGAAGATCCAGCTGGTAAATCGTTGTGCCCCATGCAGTTCATCCAGTAACTCTTCGATGTGGGGAATCGGAAAATTATCTTTGACAGTAGCGCCGTTCAGGGCCCGGTAATCACGCAAAATCGCCACGAGCCGTCTTTTTTCTTGACCAAAATAATAGGAGCTGAGAAGGAACTAGTACTTGCCGAATGATGCCGGCCTCCAGCATCGCGCGGACACTCCGCTCAATTTTGCCTTCTGCACGTGTGTGTAACGGTACGGCCGTAACATTCGTCGGCTCAGCATCCGCCTTGAGCGGAATACGGTGGTCACGAAACCTCGGCGGTGGCAAGGTACGCGGCTCCTGAAAAACATCAGCATAATCTGTCAGAAGTAACTGTAACTGAACCGGTACCTCAGAAGGCGTGGAATCGCCAGCCTGGACCTCCGAAGGACGGCCATCATTGTCTCCTCGCTTAAGCGCTGCAAACTGCGAACCGAAAACTCTTTCACAGGAGACAACATGATTCTTGTAAGCAAAACTGCTTTTCCCCGTGCCCAAACTCCATCGTCATATGTTCCAATCAAACGTCACCCGCTGTAACTGGCGCAGCCACTGAACTCCCAGCACCATGTCGAGCCCCGGATAGGTAAAAGTAGACGTCAGTCCTGCCCACATACTCACGGATACGCATTTCCACTCCCCGTAACACCCTCGCACTGCACTGCAACCTGCTGCCATCCGCCACCATAACGTGAAAGGCAGCTCCTCGGTCAATCACGTGCCCCAGCCGTCGTGCCACATCAGGATGTATGAAGTTGTGAGTGCTTCCACTGTCCACCAGAATGGTAACTCTCTTTGGGCAATCCGGCCCGCCAGCCGCCAAAGTAAGCGGGGGAGCGCAACCTCAAGAGCATGTATAGACACCCCGAACTCCGTCTCCTCCAAATCCACATCCACCTCCAACTCCTCTACCGACGCCTGCTCGTCGCCATCCTGCTGCAACATGAACACCTGTAGCTTCTGACACTTATGGCCGGCACAAATTCTCATCGCAATTAAAGCAGAGGCCCTTCTCTTTCCGAGCGGCCAACTCGCTCCAAGACAACGAGTCACCGTCGTTTGTTACCCGCAGGTTGCTCCCGGCGTGCCGCCGTGGCCGGGACCGCAGATGCCTACTCACGAGCGCGCCCGCTGCCTGTTAAACCTCTCACCTGGATCCGTGCCAAGGTAATGGCGTGATTCAAGGAAACGGGGCATGAGCGCCTGTACCTCGTCTCGAATGTGCTCCTTGAGGCCAGTATGAAGCAACTGTATAGAGTCCTTTCCGGCCATTGAACCCGATTTGCTAATTTCTCAAATTCCGTGCGATACTCCATCACGGACCCCTTTTGGCGCAACTTCTGAAGGAGGGCCTCAAAGTTCTCATACTCAGTGGACAAAACGGGCCGTGAATCCATCCACAAACTCCCCTAAGGCACGTACTCCCGCCCGCGCAGGAACCACTGCGTCCACTGGAAGCGTCGTCCTTCAAATGGAAGGACGCTAGCTGCACCCCACTGACCTTCCGGCACCTCCTGGTATTGGAAAAAATAATTCGCTTTTTGGATCCACTCCAAGGTGTCACCGCCCTCGAACTCCGGGAAGTACATCCGAGTTAACCCGGGAGTTAAACGTTGTCCACCTTGACCTCCTTCCCGTCGTGCGGGCTCCCCTTGCTCGAAACCGCCGTAGCCTTGATGCGGAACTGCTCCCCAAGGAGGGGGTTGTGGCTGGCCCGCCCATCCTTGGCCAAAACCGGCCACACCCCGGTGCCCCAAATCCACGAGGAGGAGGGAGAAGCCCTCCCCTTGGCTGTCCCGCCACATCAGGTGGCCGGCGGAACCCACCGCGGCCCAGTCCGGCCTCGCCGAACCCGCCTCCTGCGAACCCGGGCGGAATCGGCCCCGCACCGCCTCCCTGGACCGCCGCCGAGCCCCCTGCTGTCCCGTACGCCCCATAGACCGGGCCCCCGAAAGCTGCTGCGCCGTTTCCCGGCGGAAACGAGCCCGCCAGGCCACCGTACGGGGCCGCCGAACCCGCGCGGGTGCGATTCCGCCCGTGCCGCCCAATTCCGCGCCCGATCCGGCGGAATCCTCACTGGCCGGTCCTTTTCCCTTCAACAGCGCCTTCAACTCCTCCATCCGGGCCTCCATGGCCGCCATCGAATCCGTGAGGCCCACCACACTCTCCTCTAGGGTTTCAATCCGCGAGACTCCTCTTGATTGCGCGTGTTCACCATCGGAAGGAACGAAATCCTCTGATACCAAATGTTAGGGGAAGACTAGGGAGAATACAACTAGAGAGATCTAGGAGACTAAGGGAGAAAATTAGGGTTTGAGGAGAGGAAGAACTAATTTGATAACACTCTTCATAACCCCCAAAGGGGGTTGCCCGATATATATATATCCGGGCATGGAGGGGCCGGCCGGCCCTCCCAAGGGGGCTGAACCGGGTGGGTTCAGCCCCTGGCCGGCCGGTTCACTGGGTGGGGGCTGAACCGGAAGGTTCAGCCCCGTTGTGTAGCGCTTGTCCTTGCTCCTCCGAACATAGTGGCGACCCGTAAAGCGTAACGGGGGCGTAACACCTTTTCACCGATTATGGTACCCACAATTTTTGCTCCATCTATGCTCATTAAGTTACCCATGGAGCAAATTTCATTTGCAAAACATGCCATGTAGTGAGCAATTTTGAAGTAAACATGGAAACTATAATACTGTTGGTGCTGATGTTCATTTGATGAACACTTTTACTGGGGTATAGGCTTCATAGGCTACTGGTTTTATATTAATAGGATGGCACTTATTTATGTTTTTCCTTACGCTGCAAGTACTGTATTGTATTGACATGGTTGGTATGCTTTATTAGTCCATACACTTCACTTCGGTTCAGGATAAAAATTTAATTACAATTTTGACTATCGTTCTTCTGTAATGATTAGAGGAGTATATCAACATAATGTTTTATCGCAAAATTCAAGTTTCAGAGGTAAATGATGCTCTAAAGAAGATGAAAAGTGGAAATGCGGTTGAGCGAGACGATATACCCATCGTAGTATGGAAATGTCTAGGGAATGAACAAATTTTGTGGCTTATATATTTTTTCAATAAGATACAGAAGTCAAAGAGCATGCAAAAGCATTGAAGAGAAAGTATCTTGATACCTTTGTATAAGAACTGTAGAGAAGAGAATACGATCAATGAAGGAAAAACCAGTCAACCTTGTATATCCTTGTTCTGTAGTAAATACAATGTATGAGTACATATATATAGGAGGGAGAAGGAGAGAGGAGTCTCATGTATATGGTGTGAGACTAATACAACATGAGAAAAAGAAAAACTAAATGGGTCATTAGGTGGGCCTTTACAATGTCTTTTCTAACACTCCCCCACAAGCTGGAGCATACAAGTCGTAGACACCAAGCTTGGATGAGAACTTATAGAATAAAGTACTAGGTAGGGCCTTAGTAAGAAGATCCGCGACTTGGTCAGTAGCCGAAACATGTCTCAATTTCAGTTTTTTCATTTGAACTTTCTCCTGAACGAAGTCACAATCAACTTCAACGTGTTTTGTTCGTTTGTGGAAGACCGAATTCTTAGCTATGTTTATAACAGCTTGATTATCATAGAGTAAGACAACTTGTGAGGAAAGTTTTACTCCCATATCTCCTAGGAGGCTTTCGAGCCACGTAAGCTCGGATACAACAGACGTCATTGAACGGTACTCAGCTTCAGCTGAAGATCGATCAACCACAACTTGTTTCTTACCGCCCCAAGTAAGAAGATGTCCTCCCAAGTTGGTACAAAATCCGCTGGTAGAGTGCCGATCGTCCAGAGATGCAGCATAATCTGCATCTGAATATGTAACCAGAGTTGGAGTAGGAGTAGAGGAGGTTTTGTATACCAGCCCTTGACCAGGGGCTGTTTTTAGGTACCTCAGGATGCGTTCGACGACCTATAGATGAGAAATCCGAGGAGAGTGCATAAACCGGCTGACAACTCCAACAGTAAAGGATATGTCTGGTCTTGTGACTGTTAGGTACATCACTTTTCCAACAAGGCGTCGATAGTATTCTGGATTTGAAAGGAGTGGATCTCTATTTGAGCCCCCAACACAGAGCTTATGATTGACATCCATGGGAGTTTTGGTCGGCTTGCATCCAGATTAACCGGCATCCTGAAGGAGGTCGAGACAGTACTTCCGTTGAGATAGGACAAGACCATCCGGACGTCTCGCGATCTCAAGGCCGAGAAAGTATCAGAGGTTCCTTAGATCTTTTGTTTGAAAAACAGAGGTCAGATGCTGTTTGATCATTTGTATTCCTTTTGAGTCACTGCCTGTGATTTGGATGTCGTCGACATACACCAAGAGGAGAACATCGCCTGTTATGTGATGTCGAGTAAACAAAGAGAAATCTGCCGAGCTCCGAGTAAAACCAACCTCTCGCACAACCCTACTGAATTTGTCGAACCTTGCCCGAAGGGACTGTTTGAGACCATCAATGGATTTTTTGAGGTGACAAACCTTAGACTTCCCCGTGGTCTCAAACCCCGGAGGTTGTTGCATGTAGACTGTTTCTTGCAGATCGTCATTTAGAAAGACATTCTTGATATCTAGTTGATGTCAGAGACATTGACGATGCACAACCACTGAAAGGAGAGCACGAACTGTGTTAAGCTTGGACCACGAGAGAGAATGTTTCTTCATAGTGAAGACCTTGTTGTTGAGTAAATTCACGAGCCACGAGCTTGGCTTTAAGATGGTCAATTGTCCCATCAGCAGCATGCTTGATGACAAATATCCATTTATAACCAACAGTAGTCTGGCCTGGAGGAAGAGGAACTAGATCTCATGTCCGATTAGCTTAGAGGGCTGTCATTTCTTCGTCCATGGCTACCCACTAGCCTTGAGTATTGGAGAGCTTCCTGCACAGAGTTAGAGATAGAACAAAAGATAGAGAAGTAGCAAAAGTGTGAAGCGCCGGGGACAGGCGATGTAAGGACACGTAATTCGCCATGGCATCGGCGGTGGAGGCCGGTGTCAGATCAGCAGGTCGCAGAGTGTCAGAGGTTGAAGCCGACTGTATTGGGGCGGCAGAGCGAGGAGGGCAACGAGTATAGACACAAATAAGAGGGACTTTTGGAAGAACGGGAGCCGGATTCGGTAGAAGTGGTGGTGGATGAGAGGTAACAAGGATGACAGGTCTTGGCAAAGACTGGGGTGAAAGAGGTGGGTTTGGAGCGTTGAAGTATGGTTGATCTTCCCAAAAAGTAACTTCAGCAGAGACGGTCACCTTGCGTGTAGTAGGAGAATAACAAATGTGAAAAAGCACTGAGTAAACCGACAAAAGGTAAATAAAGACAAATTTTATTGCTCCAAAAAGATAATTATTACATATGTATGCCCCCTTATTTATAGAAATCAGGGGAGATGAGAGAGTACAACAATCGATGTGGGACTAAATACAAGTCGGGCGGTATATGCGGTTTGACAAAGTCAAACCGTCCACTATACAATGAATATCAGAACACCAAGCGGCAACAAAGGAAAGCTGTCAGACCGCCAGGGAAGACCGCCAGTGCAGGCCGCTAGACCGCAACTGCGGGTTGCCACCAGACCGCAGTTGCGGTTAACCATCTGTTCGCTGCTGCGGCTTCGTCCAGACCGCTGCAGCTTCATCCAGAGCTGCGGCTTCACCCAGACCGCTGCGACTTCACCCAGACCGCTGCGGCTTCACCCAGACCGCTGCGGCTTCACCCAGACCGCTGCGGCTTCATCCAGATTGCTGCGGCTAACCTCCAGACCCCTGCTGCTGCTGTCCTCCTTACCGCTAGCTGAGGTTCACCACCAGACCGCTGAGACAAACCGCTAGGCCGCTGAGTGAGACAGACCGCTGCGGTTATACACAAGTCTGCTCGGTCTCCTCAAGCTCCAACACTCCCCCTCAAGCTGGAGCATATATATCTACCGTGCCAAGCTTGCTACAAACCTCCTCAAAAGGAGTAAATGGTTTGATGAAAAAATTAGCTAGTTCTTTCTCTGATGAAGTGACAGTCCACTTTGATATGCTTTGTTCTTTAATGAAAAACTAGATTTCTTGAAATATATATAACAATTTTATTATCACAGAACATAGGTAGGGGATGATCATAAAATTCTCCCAGATCCAGCAAGAGTGTCCGATGCCACTTCAACTCGCAAGCAGTCTGAGCCATGCTTCTATATTCAGCTTCTGCACTTGACCTGATAATTACAGTCTGTTTCTTGCTCTTTTTGCTAACTAGATTACCTCTAACGAAAGTGCAGAAACCAGATGTAGACCTCCTATCTTCCTTATCATCTGCGTAGCTAGCATCAGAATAAGCCTCAAGCTTCAAATGTCCCCTTTTCTGAAACAAGAGCCCTTTTCCTGTTGCACCTTTTACATACCCTAAAATCTTTAGAGCTGACTGCAGATGACATTCTCTGGGAGCTTGCATAAACTTGCTCACTTTCCCTACTGCATAACAAATATCTGTCCTTGTGACCGTCAGATAAATGAGTTTACCCACAAGACGCATGTATCTGGTAACATCTTCAAGAACAGGAGAAATCTCATTCCAACATTTGTCATCTCCAACAGCCATATGAGTCCGAGCGTGTTTAGCCCCAAGAAGATCGGTCTCTTTCAAGAGATCTAAGACATATTTCCGCTGTGAAAGAACAATATAACCAAACTTCCCAGAAATCTCAATCCCCAGAAAGTACTTAGGAGACCTCATATACTTGGTAACAAAATGCTGAAGCAGATGTTTCTTTATCATGTAAATACCATTTCTATCATCCCCTGTAAGAAGAATGTCATCCACATAAACCACAAGAATAACAAGACTAGCCGCGGATGAACAAAGAATGATTTGCAGTGCTCCGAGCAAACCCAATCACAGAAATAACTTCGTTAAACTTGTCAAACCAGGTCCTGAGACTTTACTTAAGACCATAAATTACCGTTCGCAGTTTACAGTCCCGAGACTCCCTCCGGAGCAACATACCCAAGAGGTTGTTCTATATAAACTGTTTCCTGTAAATCCCCATAAAAAAAGACATTTTTCACATATAACTGAGACATTTCTCAATCCCTATTGACAACCATCAAAAAAGAACACGGATTGTAGTAATCCGAGCAACAAAAGAGAAAATATCAAAGAAATCCACACCGTAGGTTTACATAAATCCTTTGGCAACAAGCCGGGCTTTGTAATGATCAATAGTACTATCAAGAAGAAATTTAATGACAAAGACCCAACGACAACCAACCACATCAGTTCCTGGAGGGGTTGGAACAAGAGTCCAAGTACCCCGTTCAGTGAGAGTGTTCATCTCTTCATCCATACTAACTTTCCAATGAGAAATAACAAGAGCATTTTTATAGGAAGCTTAAATAATATTTGCTGAGAGAACAAAATCAAAGCTCTGAGACGAAGGAGATAACCGCGCATAGAAACCACATCCTGAAGAGGATGTTGAGTGCATGACCGAACACCTTTCCGAAGAGCAATCGGAAGATCAAGGTTTTTTCGGTTGACGATATCAGTATCATCCAAAGAAGGGATCGCTGGCCCAGGAGCAGGTGGCAGCAACTCAGTAGAAGAATCAGAGACATTAGGAGAATCAACAATAGAAGGAGAAAGAAGAGGTGCAGGCTCTGAAAGAGGTGCCGACACAAAAGAAAAAGAAGTAGAATCATTAGAAGAAGGGAGAATAAAGAGAGAAAAAAAGAAAAGAGCATCCTCAAAGAAAGTGACATCTGCAGAAACATATTGTTTCCGGAGAACACCTATACCCTTTGTGTCGGACAATAACCTAGAAAAATGCACTTTACAGAACAAGGAGAGAGTGTCACGACTAGAAAAAGGAGAGTGGACAAACACCATGAATCCAAAGATACGAAGAGGTAAAAGAAATGGATTCCCATCAGGATACAGGAGGGAAAAAGGAGTCTTGCCATGAAGAACCGAGGACAGAACTCGATTAATGAGAAAGCAAGAGAGAAGAACAACATGACCCCAATAAGACCGGGGAACATGCATATGAGAGAAGACTACGAGCCACATCCAGAAGATGATGATTTTTACGTTCAACAACGACATTCTGCTGAGAAGTTTAAGGACAAGTAGTTTGATGTACAATGCCATGATTCAAACAGAATGACGTGAACTCATGACTAAGATACTCTTTAGCATTATCTGTGCGAAAAATTTTAATAGGAGTATCAAATTGTGTACGAATCTCAGTATAAAACGTAGTAAAAATAAAAAATATTTCAGATCGGTCACACAACAGATACAACCACGTACACCGAGAGAAATTATCAATAAAAGTAACAAAATACATGCTACCCCGTCCAGCAGTCGGAAAGGGGAGCAGGACCCCAAACATCTGAAGGAACCAGATCAAAAGGTCGAGAAGAACTGCGCGCATGCTTGACAGGAAAAGTAGAGCGGTGATGTTTCCAAAATTGACATGATTCACAATTAAGAGAAGAATCTTCTTGAGGTAAATCAGAGAAAAGCTGATATAGAATTCAGGGTGGAGGATGTGCAAGGCGAAAATGCCATTGAAGTAAAGAAAAGGTTGAAAAAGCAGAGACGGTATCAAGGTAGAACAATCCATCGCGTGCAGTTCCCTGTAGCAATCGACTCGTTGGAGTGAGGGTCACGAAAAACACATGTAGAAGCAGTAAAAATAACTTCACAGTTCAATTATTTGTAAAGAGCAGTGACAGAAAGAAGATTGCACGAAAAACTAGGAACATAAAGAGTCATGAATCCCAAGGGAATGAGTAACATGCACCGTGCCAGACCCACAAACAGGAATGAAGAGTCATCAACAATCAGAACCGGAGGCAAACGAGTACTCGTGTCAAGAGAAGAGAAAAGCCGAGAATTTCCAGTCATATGATTCGTAGCACCAGAATCAATGAGCCATCTTACTGTAGAAGCAAACCGAGCAGCAGCAGAAGTACCAAGAGAAGGAGTGACCATAAAGAATAACGTCAAACTGCACGGTTTAATTGAACAAACCGCGCGAACAAAACGACCAAAAAGAGCTCACACCAAACAAGTGCAGGTCGCAGAAAGAATGCAAACGAGTCGCAAAAAACGGAGAGACCGCACGGTCATGGTGGCAACACACCAGCGGCAAGGCAGATGCCGCAACCAAATGCGGAGCCCGCAACTGAGAAGAGAAACCGCGCAAACACGACAAGCGCAAAAAGAGGAGAGACCGCGCGAGTAGAAAAAACAACCCGCGCGAGAAGAAACAAGCCACAAAGAAGAACGACTAGCAATGAAGGGAAGGGGGGGGGGCAAGAAGTCGGAGAAAGATGTCGTGCGGTTAAACAAACAAACAGCTATCTAAGTGGAGCAACATATTGGTTTCCTCTGATACCATGTGAAAAAGTAATGAGTAAACCGACAAGAGGTAAATAAAAGCAAATTTTATTGCTCCAAAAAATAATTATTACATAGGTATGCCCCTTTATTTATAGAAATCAGGGGAGATGAGAGAATACAACAATCGATATGAGACTAAATACAAGTCGGGCGGTCTATGCGGTTTGACATAATCAAACCGTCCACTATACAATGAATAGCAGAACACCAAGCGGCAATAGAGGAAAACTGTTAGACCGCTAGGGAAGACCGCCGGTGCAGGCCGCCAGACCGCAATTACGGGTTGCCACCACATCGCAGTTGCGGTTAACCATCTGTCCGCTGCTGCGGCTTCATCCAGAGCGCTGCAGCTTCATCCAGAGCTGCGGCTTCATCCAGATCTGCAGCTTCACCCAGACCGCTGCGACTTCACCCAGACCGCCGCGACTTCACCCATACCGCCGCGGCTTCACCCAGACCGGTGCAGCTTCACCCAGACCGCTGCAGCTTCATGCAGACTGCTGCGGCTAACCTCCAGACCGCTGCTGCTGTTCTCCTGACCGCTAGCTGAGGTTCACCGCTAGGCCGCTGAGAGAGACACACCGTTGCGGTTAGACACAAGTCCGCCCGGTCTCCTCAAGCTCCAACAACAAACATAACCTTTCTGGGTACGGGAATATCCGACAAACATTTGTTTAGTTGTCCGGGGATACAACTTGTCCGAAGGCGGACCAAGTGCGTGAACATAGCAAGTACAATCAAAAATGCGAGGCGTGAGAGAGAACAACGAAGTAGATGTGAAGAGGAGAATAAACGGAGTACCATTTTTTTGGAGAACGGAGGAAGGGTCAGTTAATGAGATAACATGCTGTCGTGAGATCAAAGTTCTAATATACCTTGGGAACCTACATTTGAATCATGAGGGAGCGAGCAACATCAAAGATGTGTCTATCTTTTTGTTCGGCGACGCCATTTTGTTGCGGAGTATAGACACATGAAGTCTGGTGAATAATTCTGAATTCAGAGTAGATAGTAGCAAACTCATGACTAGTGTATTTGCGAGCATTATCAGTGCGGATAGTTTTGATTTTGTCAGAAAAATGTGTGCGAGTTTTAAGAACAAAAGCCCGGAACACACAAGAAAGCTCGAAGCGATCACGTAGTAAGTATAACCATGTCGTCCGAGAGTCGTCATTAATAAAGATAGCAAAGTAACGATAACCAGATATACTAGGAATTTTGTACGAGCCTCAAACATCAGAGTTGCTAAAATAAAACGAGCAGAGCTCCGAGTACAATTAGGAGAAAAAATGAACGATGATGTTTTCCCAAAATACATGAATCACACGTAAAAAACAGAAGAGAAATATTAGGAAGGACCTTCTTGAGGACCGGTAGGGGAGCATGCCCAAGATGCCGATGCCAATCAACAGAGGAGACTGATGAGAGGTTGGTAGGAGAAACATCGAGCAGGTAGAGCCCGTTTTGCAGTCGTCCTTTACCAATGATACTCTGCGTCCGTCGATCCTGCATCAAAAAAGAAGTAGAGGTGAATGTGACAGAACAATTCAAATTGTCAGTGAGGCGGCTAATAAAGAGCAGGTTAATCGGGGAGCCCGGGACATGAAGAGCCGAGTGGAGAGATATAGAGGAAATCAGGGGAATATCAGCAGAGCCAGAGATAGGAACGGTAGCGCCATTGGCCACAATGATACACTTAGGATATGAAGAATCCAAGTATTGCGGTGGCTTCAGCGAGGTGATATGGTGAGTGACACCTGAATCTACTATCCAACGTGGACCAGTGGATAGACAAGCGATACTTTTATTAGAGACGAAAGCAACAGAGGCAGGCGGGTGACTGAGCATCCCGTGAAGTTGCTGGAGCTGGAGGTGAACTTCATCAAGATCAGCACGAGTGGTAGCGGGATTAGGGGCAACCACAAAAGCAGTCGGACGCGGAGGAAGACCATGTTTGCGGTAGCAGGTCGCCTAAAGGTGTCCGTCCTTTCCGCAGAAATAACACTTAGGCCGCGACCGGCCACCACGACCCCGTCCCCGAGAGCCTGAACGCACTCCATGAGTAGGAGGAGGAAGAGGTAGTAATGGCACATATGAGTGCTGGAGAAGGGCCGGGGAGGCAGGTCGAGTAGTATCAGGAGGCGGTGAGACTTTGAGTAACATGGAACGCATCAGAGAACGAGGGAGTCACAACAAACGAGAGGGTCTGAGCCTGAACACTCTGAACATAAGGCGAGACCCGGTCCATCATCATGGCAATACCGACCGCTTCCTTTTGAACGCGTTGGGCAGCGAGGTCCAAAGTCGGGGGCCGATGCTGAATTCAAGCTTCAGCCAGTGTCTTGGACTGAAGAACAAATGAGGTTAAGTCAGTAGCACCGTCGGTATCAAGAGTCTGAAGACCAGTAATGATGTCATACAGATGCTGAAGACTGTCCTTGACGGAGTAAAGAGAATGAAGCTCATCACACATCGCTTTGACCGTCTCGTGATACATGGCCATGCGGTAAGGTTCACCATTAAAAGAGTTGAGAATCCATGTTTGAACGCGTCCATCGTTACGAAGCCAATCATCAGTAGGGACAGCGAGAACATTTTGTGTTAAGTGATGCAAAAATTCTTTGGATAGTAGTGTGTTACGGCACTACTTCCGTAACAACGGTAACTCACCAGAGTAGTGGCCGAAGGCGGAGATGATGGCGGTAGTGGGGATACCGTGGAGCCGGAACCGCAGCTGCCTAGGCGAGGTTGCTCGTTGGTGGAGAGCCACCAAGATCTCACAATAAGAGACAAGAACTAGACTTCATTCATTGATAACCTCATACAAGACTCTAAGGGTCTATTTATAGAACCCCCGGGTGGCACACTCGTAAATACATGAAGATGCAATAATAAAATACCCTAATATAATAAGAGTCGACTCTAATACAAACTCAATACATATGAAATGATAAATGGCGAAGGATCCGAAATCGATCCGTAACATCTCATCCGTCCCCCAAAAAGAGTTTGCCCGCAAACTCTATCCGATGCCCTCGTCATTAGAGTTCTCGACATGTAGGTAGAAGAGCGTGGCCGCGAGTGTACTGCTCGTCACAATTAAAGCATAGTCCTTGGGTACGTCGTTGCAGCATCTCAGCACGAGATAAACAACGGATCAGTGGAGTTGGTGATCCCTCGCTACGGCCCTGTGGAACGATGTTGGTGGGATGCGGGTAGGCGTCATGTGCTAGCTGGAGGCAACGATCGCAGAGCCGGGCCAGACTCATAGCAGTCACTAAATCTGGAGGGGCCTCAAACTCAACATCCAGTCGCAGTCGCTCGCGAAGTCCAGCGGTGAAAATGTCGACCTGCATATTCAGAGCAAGAGAGACATGCTCAAAGAGAAGCTGAAATTGTTCCAGGTACTCGTCCACGGTACTGGTTTGGCGAAGAGATGTGAGTGCGCCAAGAGAGTTACTGCAAATAGGTGGTCCGAAACGCAAGTTGCAGAGTCGCTTTAAGTCGTCCCAAATCAGATTCGGCCGGTCGGTGAGAAGTCGAGAAGCCCATAAAACAGCGGCGTCGAGCATATGGAAAGATGATAGATGGATCCGATCAGCTGCCGGAGTTTGCTGGTGGCCGAAGAATTGCTCATACTTGGTGAGCCAACTCAAAGGATCACTTTTCCCATCATAGGTTGGAAATTCCAATCTGGTATAGCGTGGTACAATCGTTGCGTCGGGGTGCCTAAGGACTGGCGACGACTCGTGGACTGTCTGTGGTGGCGGGGCAGTGCGGAGAAGTGGTTGTGTCTGACTGCTGCTGGCACGATCGTGTGTCGGGGCGGTAGACAGATCATCGATGCGCTTGGAGAGCACGATAATGGCCTCCTGTTGACGATCCCCGAGAGCAGTGTGCGCATCTTGTTGCGCCATGACGGCCTGAAGCATGGTCATAATCTGATTGAGTTGTTTGGATGAGTCACCCATAGTGTGAGTGGATGAGCGAGAAGAACGGGTGACCGGCCGGTGGGATCGCCTCGAGTCGGAAGACTGACAGTGACCACGGGAGCCGCAGTGACACCCAATATTGACATCGAAGGAGATGAGCCCACTGGAAATAATAATTTGTGGCTTGGAGGGCCGAAGATGATAGTTTTTTTAATGAAAGTGGGGCTGCTGGTGTGGAGAGGGAGTGAGAATAAAATAATTGGAAAATGTGGGGGGGGGGGGGGTAATAATGAAATTGGTAGCGGCTTAAAAAAATTGGAGTTGGGGTAGAAGAGTAATAAAGTGGTTGTAAATAGGAAGACCGGGCCCAATGCTTTCTCTTTTTTTTTAAGTAACAGCAGCCACAGTAGTTAACCGTGTGTGGGGCTCGATGCAGCGTAGCAGGGCAGGGGGCTCGAGGAAGCGGCGACTACGACGATAAGGCGGGGAAGGGGCTCGAGGGCGTGCGGCTTGGGGATGGCAG
Organism: Platanthera guangdongensis; assembly: GCA_039583875.1. NCBI lineage: Eukaryota > Viridiplantae > Streptophyta > Magnoliopsida > Asparagales > Orchidaceae > Platanthera > Platanthera guangdongensis. Next base: position 28,252,638 of record CM077152.1, on the reverse strand, counting down.
GGCGGGCCTTGAAGAAGCGGCAGGTTGCGGCGATATTGCAGGGTATGGCGTGACGACGTCTGAGAAGTTGATGCTGGATAGAGAGCTATCCAGCGCGTGAAGATGCCAGATTGGGCGTGTGGTGTGGAGCTTGCTGACTCTGAGGCAGAGATCAGGGGATGCCGTCGATGATGCTCTTGGGTGCAGGGAGAGCAACAGGGGTCGGCAGTAGTGCTGGTTTGTCGATGGTTGTTGTTGATGAGGTTGCGCAGGGGAGAAGAGTGTCGATGCAAGACGGCTTGAAGCAGGAGGGCAACGACTCTGTCGATGCAGGACGACTTGATGCATGATGGCTTCAATGGTGTTGGTGAGATGTTGGCGTACGTCGGTGGAAGAGGACCAAGTGGCTCTGATACCAAGTTGTTACGGACCTACTTCTGTAACAATGGTAACTCGCCGGAGTAGTGGCCAAAAGCGGAGATGATGGCGGTAGTGGGGGATACCGTGGAGCCGGAACCGCGGCTGCCTGGGCTGGGTTGCTCGTTAGAGGAGAGAGCCACCAAGATCTCACAATAAGAGATAAGAACTAGACTTCATTCATTGATAATCTCATACAAGATTCTAAGGGTCTATTTATAGAACCCCCGGGTGGCACACCCGTGAATACATGAAGATGCAATAATAAAATACACTAATATAATAAGAGTCGACTCTAATACAAACTCAATACATATGAAATGATAAATGACGAAGGATCCGAAATCGATCCGTAACATAATGATGCGTAACTTGTCACGGAGTTCAGGAACAAGAGTAGCCCCATTGCAGAAGAAGAGGTAGCCGTAGAAGTGTCGATGAGCAAGAGGGCAACCAGTTACACAGGACGACTAGCCGGTCATGGCGAACAAACCACACGAATAACCAGACGGGTACACCCGGTGGGAAGGCGACAAGCAATGCAACCAGAGAACATCGACCAGAAAGCCGAAGAGAAGGCGAAGAGTGGGCCACTCAACAGTAGTTGAAGTCGGCAAGAGAGAAGGATGCTGTTAGAGACACAGACCGACAGTCCGCAACACACAGGGACAAGTGGGAAGAAAAACTCTAAGGAGACCGCCTGGTACGAGCAGCGGCTAGAGAGACCAAGAAGCAACGACAAAAGCCAGACCATGTCAAGCCGCGACAAAAGCCAAACCGTGCCAAGCAGCGAGAAAGACCGCAACGGTTAAGTTGAAAATCGGCAGAGGTGGTTACCACGAGAGGCGGGGCGAGCAAACCGAGCGAGTAGATAGACCGCCCTCCGCAGAGGTGGCGACCACGAGACTGGGGTGAGCAGCAGAGGTGGCGACCACGAGTGGATGAGCTTGCAAACCACGCGAGTAGATAGACCGCGCGAGTAGATTGAGAAGCCGAGAAGAGGCACGCAGCGGGTAGACCGTGCGACAAGAGTAGGTCGACAAGGTCAGTCCGCGCGACAAAAAGACACCGCGCGACAAGAGAAGTCCGCGCGATAAGAGCAGGCCTACAATAGCATTCCACACAATAACACAACTGACAGAGGTTGGCGAACAACGACTAAGATCGGCCAGCAAATGCAAGCAACAACATAATAGACAACCCACACGAAGAAGAGGAAGATATCCGCACGAGTAAGGAGACAACCTGTCGCTGTTAGGAGGGATAACCCGTGCGATCAAGAAGAAGAAACCACAGCGGACTCAAGAAACCAAATTGCCGGAGGGCAGAGAGATGGGTCCCAGCAGTAGAGGCTATAAAGGCACTGGAAAGACACGAGAATGAATCAGGAGGAGAGGAGAGGAATTCGTCGAGGACCGAGCAGATAGAAAGAAAATCTATCCGGCAAGGAGGCAGCTCACCGAGCTTGTGAAAAAAGAAACTCATCGAATACCGAGCGGATAGAGGAGTTCTATCCGGCAAGAAGGAACTCATCGAGCCCGCAGAAAGAAAAAAGGAGACCGCCCAAGGGGTGGCAGTTAAGAAAGCAGAGACCGCCCAAGAAGAACGGGTCGCTCTGATACCATGTAGAGAAGAGAACACGATCAATGAAGGACGACCAGTCAACCTTGTATATCCTTGTTCTGTAGTAAATACAATGTATGAGTACATATATATAGGAGTGAGAAGGAGAGAGGAGTCCCATATATCTGGTGTGGGACTAATACAATAAGAGGAAAAGAAAGACTAAATGAGCCATTAAGTGGGCCTTTACAATGTCTTTTCTAACAAGAACAAAGGAGATGCAAAATTGTGTTAATTACAGTAGAATTAAATTAATGAGTTATATCATGAAACTATGAGAACGAGTAATAGAAAGAAGAGTAAGACGAGAGATTAACATCTCGGAGAATCGACTCATTGACAACTATCGAGAAAAAAACAAGATTTGCATGTGCTGTTTATCGATCTTGAGAAGGCTTATGATAAAGTTCCAAGAGAAATCTTATGAAGAGTTTTAGAAAAGAAAGGTGTAGATGTATCATTCATTGACATAATCAAAAATATGTATATAAATTCAGTGACAAGGGTGAGGATATCTGGAGGATTAACACAAGAATTTCCTATCACTGTTGGCTTACATCAAGTTTCAGCTTTAAGCCCTTATCTCTTTACCCTTGTTTTAAATGAGCTCACCAGACATATCCAACAAGCAATACCTTGGTGTTTATTGTTTGCAGATGATATCGTTTTGGTCAATGAGATGCGCGAGGGTGTAAACGTAAAACTTGAATCTTGGCGAGACACTTCAGAAAAGAAGGGTTTTAAGTTGAGCTGGGCAAAGACGGAGTACATGAAGCTTAAATTTAACAATGCAAGAATGACAAATGACTTCATTATTAAGCTGGGTGATCAAAATATTTCCCATAGAGAGTGTTTTAAATATCTTGGATCATAGTTCAAAAAGATGGAGGTATTGTTAAAGATGTGACACAGAATCCAAGCGAGTTGGTTAAAGTGGAGAGGCGCGTCAGGGATCTTATGTGATCGTAAAGTACCACTAAAACTTAAAAGAAAACTTTATCGTACTGCAATTAGACCAGCGATTCTCTTTGGTTCTGAGTGATGGACAGTGAATTGTGTGTGTTGAGAGAGCACAAAGCTTGTATGTATTACTCAAGTAAGTAATTACATGGAGAGAATACAAATATATAGGAGAGAGGAGAGAAGAATAAATCATATACAAGATGTGGGACTAAAGAAGGAGGAGAAAAAAAAAAACAAAGAGAGAGGGCCACTAAATGGGCCTTTTACATGGGCTTTTCCAATACTCCCCCGCAAGCTGGAGCGTACAAGTCGTATGCGCCAAGCTTGGATAGGCACTGATAGAAGAGGGTACTAGGTAGAGCTTTGGTGAGGATGTCAGCGACTTGTTCAGTACCCGGAACATGCTTGAGCTCGATCTTCTTCATGTGGACTTTCTCTCAGATGAAATGACAATCTACCTCAATATGCTTCGTTCTTTCGTGAAAGACCGAGTTCTTAGCAATATGTATGGCAGCTTGAATGTCACATAGGAGGAGAGCTGGTGAAGATAGTTTAACTCCAAGGTCGGTAAGGAGACTCTCAATCCATGTGAGTTCAGAGACCACAGCAGCCATTGCCCGATATTCTGCCTCTGCTGAGGATCGAGCAACCACTGCTTGTTTCTTGATTCGCCAAGTAATTAGATGTCCTCCAAAATAGGTGCAAAAACCGCTAGTAGATCGTCGATTGTTTGGGAGCCAACGTAGTCGGCATCAGAGTATGCCACTAGTGTAGGAATGGAAGATGAGGTTTTGTATACAAGTCCTTGGCCAGGAGCAGTCTTAAGATATCTGAGAATGCGTTCCACAGTCTGGAGATGAGAGCTTCGAGGAGAATGCATATAGCGACTAACGAGTCCCATATCGAAGGATATATCAGGTCTTGTAACTGTTAGGTAGGTAAGTTTCCCAACTAGACGACGATAATATTCTGGATTTTGTAGAAGAAAATTAGAATCCGAACCCTGAGCACAAAGTTTGTGATTTGCATCCATGGGTGTGTTAATAGGTTTGCAGTCAGAGTAGCCCGCATCATGAAGAAGATTCAGACAATATTTTCGCTGAGAGAGAACCAGATCATCTGACCGTCTAGCCACTTCCAGACCGAGGAAGTACCGAAGATGTCCCAGATCTTTAGTTTGGAAGACGGAGCTCAGATGTAGCTTAACGGCCTGTATGCTGTCCAAGTCACTTCCAGTAATAATGATGTCGTCGACATATACCAATAGGAGAACCGTACCCGTTGCCCGGTGGCGAGTGAATAATGAGAAGTCAGACGAGCTTCGAGTGAAGCCAATTGCCCGAAGAGCTTTGCTGAACTTGTCGAACCATGCCCGAGGGGATTGTTTGAGACCATATAGTGATTTGAGAAGGTGACAAACCCGTGACTCCCCCGTGGTCTCAAACCCGGGAGGTTGTTGCATGTAAACCGTTTCTTGAAGGTCGCCATTCAGGAAAGCGTTCTTGACGTCGAGTTGAAATAAGGGCCATTGACGATGGACAACAACAGAAATGAGAATGCGGACCGTGTTGAGCTTAGCGACCGGAGAGAAAGTCTCGTCATAGTCGAGCCCTTGTTGCTGGGTGAAGCCACGAGCAACCAAACGAGCTTTGAGTCTATCAATGGTCCCATCAGGAGCATGTTTGATGACGAAGACCCATTTGCACCCAACAGGTTTCTGGCCGGGAGGAAGGGGCACCAAGGTCCAAGTCTGGTTCGCCCACAGAGCAGCCATCTCTTCTTCCATGGCAGCACGCCACCCAGGATGTTGTAGAGCGTCCTGTACAGAAGTAGGAATAGAGACCGAGGATAGTGAAGTAGCCAAGGTCTGAAGAGGTGCAGAGAGACGATGGAGAGAAACATAGTTCGCCGTCGGATGAGCTGTAGAGGCCGACACCAGAGCAGCAGAACACGGAGAAGCCGAGGTCGAAGCCGACTGCATAGGAGCAACGGGAGGAAGAGGGCGACGAGTATAGACCCGAATAACGGGCGGTCGAGGAGGGTCAATGTTGGGAGGAGGCGGAGGGATGGTGGGAGGGGAGTGGACGGGGATCACCGGCCGTGGGAGGGAGGGTGGTGGAGGAGGTGGTGGTAGAAGTGGTGGCAAAGGAGGAGGGAAGAAGGGTTGATCCTCCCGGAAAGTAGCATCAGTAGATACAGAGACCTTCTGGGTGACCGGGGAGTAACAAACATAACTCTTTTGGGTGCAGGGGTAGCCGACAAAAATGTGTTTGGCCGCACGGGGATCCAGTTTGTCAAGAGTGGGGCCCAGGTTATGGACAAAGCAAGTACAGCCAAAAACCCGGGGTGTGAGAGGGAAGGCGGGTGTGGAGGGAAAAAGAAGGCTGAAGGGGGTAGCGTTCTGGAGAACCGGAGATGAGAGACGGTTGATAAGAAAACACGCGGTGGAAACCGCAAAGTTCCAGAATACTTTGGGAACGTGCATGTGAAGCATGAGGGAGCGAGCAACATCAAACAAGTGGAGGTTCTTGCGTTCGGCGACCCCATTTTGTTGCGGGGTGTAGGGACAAGAGGTCTGATGAACAATACCGAAGTTTGCGCATAGAGTGGCAAACTCGTGGCTAGTGTATTCCCGGGCATTATCAGAGCGGAAAGTTTTAATGGCGGTAGAAAATTGCGTACGAGTTTCTAACACAAAAGCCTGAAAAACACGAGGAAGCTCGGAGCGATCATGTAGTAGATAAAATCAGGTGGTGCGAGAGTTATCGTCAATGAAGGTTATAAAATAACGATAACCAGAGATGCTAGAAAACTTTGTACGGTCCCCAATATCAGAATGTATTAGATCAAAAGGAGCAAAGCTCCGAGTACAATGTGCGGGATAAGAAGCACAAGGCTGTTTGCCAAGAATGCAGGAATCACATTTAAAAACAGGAAGAGAGATGTCAGGAATCGCCTTCTGGAGGATAGGTAGAGGGGCATGCCCAAGCCGACAATGCCAATCAGTAGAGGAAATAGAGGAAAGTGATGTGTGAGAGACATCGAGGAGGTAGAGCCCGTTCTGCAGTCGACCCCTACCAATGGTAATCCGCGTCTGCCGATCCTGTATCAAAAAACCAGAAGAGGTGAAGGTGATATAGCAATTCATATCAGTAGTAATACGACCAACGGAGAGTAAATTAAATGGGGATGCCGACACATAAAGAACGGAACGAAGAGAGAGAGAGGGATGAAGGAAGAGATCAGCACATCAGGAGACCGGAACAATCGCACCATTGGCCACAGTAATAGACTGGGGATGAGGAGCATCAGAGAACTGGGGCGGCTGCATGGAAGTGATGTGGTGGGTGGCTCCCGAGTCCAGGATCCAGCGAGATCCGGAGGAAAGACAGGCAGTACCTGTAGTGGAGGTGGAGACAATACCTGCAGGGGAGGTGGAGGCAAGGGAAGCAGATGGAGGGTGGAGGAGCCCCTGAAGTTGTTGCAGCTGAAGGCGAAGAGCCTCAAGATCCGTACCAGTCGGAGGAGAGCTATCGGTAACAGCAGCAGTAGGCGAGTGAGGAGGGTAGCCATGTTTCTTGTGGCAGACCGCTTCAGTATGGCCATCCCGGCCGCAGTAGGTGCACTTGGGCCGTCCGCGGCCACCACGGCCCTGCCCACGGGAGCCCGTACGTCCACCCTGAGTAAAAGATGGTGGGGGAAGTAAAGGAGGAAGGGCCTGCTGAAGAAGGGCCGGCGAGGGTGGTGCAGGTGCCTCCGGTGGAGGTGATACGCGAAGTAACATAGAGCAGACATCAGAGAAGGAAGGGGTAGTGGGGGAAGCCATAACCTGGGCCCGGATACTGTGAAGGTGTGGCGGGACGCGAGCCATAATCATAGCAATACAAACAGCCTCCTTCTGGGCGCGTTGAGCAGCGAGATCAGTAGTCGCGGGCTGGTGCTGAATCCAGGTCTCCGTTAGAGTTTTAGCACGGGCCACGAAGGAGGTCATGTCCAGAGCTTTGCCAACATCCAAAGCTTGAAGATCAGTGATGATGTCAAAAAGGTGCTGAAGGTTGTCCTTGCCCGAGTACAAAGAATGAAGTTCATCCCACATGGCTTTGGCGGTCTCATGATACATGATCATCTGGTACGGCTCACCCTCCACCGAGTTCAGCATCCAGGTCTGGACGCGACCGTCATGTCGGAGCCAATCATCAGTAGGAGGAGTCGGTGAGCCCTGGGTAAGGTGACGCGCAAGACCCTTGGCTTGTAGGACCCTTCGGACGGAGTGAACCCAGGGGATGAAGTTGGACTTGCCAGAGAGGGAAAGAGTAGTAATCCGAAGCTCATCGCGGAGTTCGAGAGGAGGAGCCACGTGGTCTGCCGGGGGGTGAGCGGTAGTGGAGTCGCTGGAGGACATGACGACTGGGAGGAGAAGACACAGCGGGAAGAGGCAAGCCGCGAGCAGAGAGAGGCCGCATCGGGTGGAAGTAGAAGGCAGAGATCGCAGCGGTCTGGAGCAGATCGCAGCGGACTGGGGCAGGCCGCTGCAAACCCGTGGCAGACTGAAGAAGAGACCGCGAGGATGAAGAATCCACGCAGCAAGAGAGAAGAGGAGCGCGCAACGGACAAGAGGAGAGCCCGCAGCGGACACGAGCAGTCCGCAAGAGACTACAGATAGCGAGTAGAGAGGAGCAGTCCGCGAGCAAAGAGGCTCGAGCGGACAGAAGAAGAGCGTGCAGCGGACAGGAAGGAAAGCCCGCAACGAAAAGAAGAGGCGGGCCCCACGAGTCAGAGCAGAGGATGACTATAAGAAGCCTAAGGAGGGTGGAACCACGGAGAGAGAGAGAAGAGAGGCGGATGCAGAGGGGCAGTCCGCAGGAGATCGGAGCGGACAGAAAGGCAGTCCGCAGGAGATCAGAGCGGACAGAAAAGGCAGTCCGCAGGAGATCAGAGCGGACAGAAAAGGCAGGCCGCAGGGAAGGCGAGCTGGTCGGGCTGGGCGAGCTGGGCGGTTTGAAGACAAGGGAAGACCGCAACTAGAGGGAACCTGGCTCTGATACCATGTTGAGAGAGCCCAAAGCTTGTATGTATTACTCAAGTAAGTAATTACATGGAGAGAATACAAATATATAGGAGAGAGGAGAGAAGAATAAATCCTATACAAGATGTGGGACTAAAGAAGGAGGAGAAAGAAAAACAAAGAGAGAGGGCCACTAAATGGGCCTTTTACATGGGCTTTTCCAATAGTGTGCATGAGAAAAAAATTGATGAGAATGCTTAGGTGGATGTGTGGACACACGAGACTGGAAAAAAAATAAGAATGAATGTATCGGGGATAAGACATGAGTAGCACCAATTACAGAGAAGATGCGAGAAGCTCGACTAAGATAGTTTGGACACGTACAAAGGAGACCATTAGAGGCGCCTGTTAGGTGTTGTGAGAGTCTAGTCAGTAGGCATGTTAAATGAGGGAGGGGTAGACCAATAAAGACTTGGAATGAAACTATAAAGAAAGACATGATGTTATTAGGCATTTGTGAGATTATGACTAAAGATAGGGCACAATGGCAACAAAGGATCCATATAGCCGACCCCACTATGGTAGGATAAAGGCTTGAGTGTTGTTGTTGTTGGTCTGTAATGATCAATATGCTTCTATGTAACATTTTGTGCTTGCATTTTTCATTTACTATAGGTGATTTGAATTACTATAAATAATTAGTATACCTCGATTTAGTTTATATTTCATAGTAGATCTCCATTATTTATTCCTGATTATAATCTGAATTTTCTGTTCATTTGGATGGAATTAAACCCTGGAATTAGAATAGGAAGTCCACTTTCATTGGAATTGAACGTCCAATTTTAATTCTGAAATCTCAATTTCGTCCAATCTAAAGGATTCTAATATATTTTGGAGATTGTTACTTGTCCACTCGAACATAAGATGGTTTATTTTGGTAGCCTAAAATATTTATGCATATGTATATATGTATAGGTGTCTCATGTATCTTTTTCTCTGCTAAAACATTCCCTCTAGTAGCGTGCTTAATACTTTGTTATCCTTAGGATCCCCATCCTCCAATACCCGAGGATCTGTCTTCTGACATTACTGATTTTCTACTGCAATGCTTTAAGAAGGTAAATGATAAAAAAAGTAAACAAAGAACTTTTTCTTTTCTTTTAAATGCGCATCACTTCTATGCTTCCAGTGTCCACCAATTCACCACGCTTACTGGTTGTAATGATATAGAATGCAATGCAAAGACCAGATGCACAAACATTGCTACAACATCCATGGATTCTGAACTCGAGACGTGGACTGCACTCCTCTCTCCGTCAACTAGGTGGATCAATTAGGTAATCAATCAGTTCTGTGAATATAAGCTAGTTACAAGCAATTGTCCTTCTCATCGACTCATTTATTCTATGTTACAAGGAAATTTGAGTGATTTTATTATTCACTACTTCTCATATTACATATAATTAACATATGCGTTATGATAACTTTTATCTTTTCCTGCATTTTTTTCTTTGAATATAATTTAAGTGGTTTCTTGTGTAATTTACTTTCACTTGGGATTTGTTTGCCAAGACTAGACCTAAACTATTTGTTGGTTAAAAAATGGCACTTTGCGATATTCAGATGAGGTTCTGTTTTTTCATAGTTTTTGTGAATGACTTGATACCTTAATAAAGGTACATGGGTTTATTTATATAGTATGAAATATATAATATATCTAACACTCTCCCTCAAGTTGGGTCATGGGTATCAACCAAACATAACTTGTGTCACGACCCGTCTCAACAAAAGTCAGAGTGCGCTTGGGCGGGTCGTGATGCCACAGACATGGACGGAAAGAAAATCCATATCTGTAAGGCGGGAGATGAGAAACTTATAATTAGGTTTTATTAAAACTCATGATACAAATTCAGATTAGAAGATTCCTAATATATTAAGTCATGTTACTAATTAATTGATTCAGATGGACAAGGGTAGATTTACAAACAAGACAAGGGTGTAATCGTGTTATGGAACAATATTCACTCAGGTCTTAGAACTAGACAGATGTAAGAAATAAGGTTCGATGACACCAAAGAAACTAGATAGTGAGCTTTATATTTTGCGGGTTCAAGAATTCGTGAGTGATATGATTATTATGCATCGATTTTGATGAAATAGATACTCATCTAGATTAAATCATTTTAAGACACGATTATCTCCCAAATAGATACGTGTACGATACGAACATGACATCAAATATCAATCATTTAATCGCTTGTAAGGAATCTTAACAGTTATCATTCAAATTAATTAATGTTCGTGCTCAAAAACCTACTAGTCCTCAAATTATTCGTTAAATAGGACGAAATTTACCAAAATGAGAATCCAATTAAAAATTACCTCCTTACACTAATTCGTGTCACCCTAAGCGAAAAATTTAAGTAAGAACCATTCATGTAGGTGACTATTCAAATAAATTCATTCATGACCACCAACCCATGCCAATTCAATATATAAAAAAACCAATCCAACTAACTTGTCAGATTAGGCATTCGAGATCTAAATTCATTTGGCGAATCACATATTCAAGAATGGAGACATAAAATCATAAAAAAGACATATTAATCTAAGCACAATGTTTGCAAGAGAGCGGGATCTCTACTTGGCTTTAAGAAGCTGAAACTGACGGAGACGACTGAGCGGCACAAGCGAAATCGGGAAATTTATTTCAGACCTGCTGAAGTACAAACATAGATGACATTGGATTATCAGAAACTCTAATGCTAGCAAAAACAACAAAATTCATAAGGCCCAAAACAAGAGAGTTAGCGAATTACCTTCTTCTAAAGTGAGGGGAGAGGAGATACCACGCGGAAACGGAGACTTGGTGGTGTTTGAGTGACGAAAACCCTAAGTCGGGAAGAGTTTGGAGAGACTCCGCTGGAAGATTAGACGAACGACGCCGGAAAGCACAAACAAACCACGGTTAGACGATCACAAATTTCTGATTACGAGGAAAAAGAGGGAGATTCTTACCCATAAGAACCAAATCCGAGTCCAAGGAGGAAAGGGGAGGAAACCCTAGACGTCACTCTCACAAATCCCCGACCAAAATGAAGTAAAAACGGAGAAATAAGGGCTGCCCGAGGAGGATGAAGGAGAAGTCGCTGAAGTCGGCCTCCAAAAACGGAGAGGAAGTGGATGCCGGAGGAGGCAGGGCTACTGGTCAGAGAAAGGGGCACATGGGAGGAGGCAAAATTGGGAGAGGAAAGAGCAGCAGGAGGAGGCGCCACTGACCTGAGGGAGAGCTCGAGGAGCATTGCCGACCATGGGAGGGAGAGGCGCAGGGAGCGGGAGCGGCAGGGATGCGGGATCGGCGCTTGCGGGAGACGGGGCTTCACGGGAGTGGGAGAAACCTAGCACGATCGATCTATTTTATCGGGGTGAGGGCTCGACTGAATATTTGAGAGAAACCTAATTAGCCCATTTACACAAATGCCCTCACTATTATTATTATGGTTATAATTTCTCTTATATTGTGATTTTTTATACACGGGTTGTCACAACTTGTTACATAGATATTTCATTCGAACTCCTGCAACTCCCTAGTAAGAATATTTGCAAGTTGGTCTCCGGTTTTTACATACAACAACAACAACACTCAAGCCTTTGTCCCATTATAGTGGGGTCAGCTATATGGATCGTTTGTCGCCATTGTGCCATATCTTTTGTCATAATCTCACTATTGCCTAAGTATATTATGTATTTCTTTATAGTTTCATTCCAAGTCTTTATTGGTCTACCCCTCCCTCGTTTAACATACTTTGTGAATAGACTCTCACAATGCCTAACATGCCTCTAATGGTCTCCTTTGTACGTGTCCAAACCATCTTAGTCGAGCTTCTCACATCTTCTCCGCAATTGGTGCTACTCCTGTCTTATCTCTGGTACATTCATTCCTAATTTTATCCAGTCTCGTGTGTCCACACATACACCTACACATTCTCATCTCCGCAACTCTCATTTTTTTTGCTCATGTACACAATTCACTGCCCTACACTCAGAACCATTGAGTATTGCTGGTCTAATTGCAGTACGATAAAACTTGCCCTTAAGTTTTAATGGTACTTTACGATCACATAAGATCCCTGACGCGCCTCTCCACTTCAACCAACCCGCTTGAATTTTGTGTCACATCTTTATCAATACCTTAACAATGAAATCATCCATCCTTCTTGCACTGCTAAATTTAAGCTCCATATACTCCGTCTTTGCCCTGCTCAACCTAAAACCCTTCTTTTCTAAAGTGTCTCGCCAAGATTTGAGTTTTGCATTTACACCCTCGTGCTTCTCATCGACCAAAACGATATCATCCGCAAACAATAAGCACCAAGGTATTACTTGTTGGATATGTTCGGTGAGCTCATCTAAGATAAGGGTAAAGAGATAAGGCTTAAAGCTAAACTTTAATGTAAGCCAACAGTGATAGGGAATTCTTGTGTTAATCCTCCAGACGTCCTCACCCTTGTCACTGAATTTGTATACATATCTTTGATTATGTCAATGCATAATACATTTATACCTTTCTTTTCTAAGACTCTCCAACAAAATGACCATCAAACTCGATGTATTTCAAGCGTTCATGGAACACAAGATTGGTAGCCATCTGTATCGCAGCCTGATTATCACACCATAGCGGAGTGGGATCTTGAACCGAATACCCTATCTCCCAAAGTGTCTGTCTAATCAACATGATCTCAACGACATTTTGAGACAGTTCGATTTTCCGCTTCTGCACTAGATTTGGAAACCGTGGTTTGTTTCTTGCCGAACCAAGAGAAAAGATTTCCACCCATAAAGATAGTAAACCATGTAGTAGACTTCCGAGTTGCTAAGCAGCCAACTCAATCAGAGTCGCAATAGGCTTCTATATTGGAATGACTCCAATTCTTGTACGATATCCCGAGTCCGAGATCTTTCTTTATGCATCTGAAAATTCAAAGAATTGTTTTCTATTGAGAGTTAGTTGGAGCTGTCATAGACTAGTTGACCTTGCTTACTGCACATGCAATGTTTGGACGGGTCATGGTAAGATAGTTCGGGTTTCCAATTATTCATCGATTTTTTTGGTGAATCAAATAACTTGCTTTCAACATAAAAAAACCTCTTCTCCCTGTTCAAGTGGAGAATCCATAAGGCCACACTTATACATCCTAAGATCTGATAGCTAATTGAGAGCATATTTGCATTGACAAATAATGATGGTGTTGGCATGATCTGCGAGTTCAATGCTAAAGAAATAACGCAATGATCCCAGATCCTTGGTTTGAAAGTTGGAGTGTAAAAATGCCTTGAAATTGATTATCCCTTCTGAATTGCTTCCGGTGATAACAATATCATCGTCATATATCACTAATAGAATAGTACCTACCGAAGAGTTCTGATAGGAAAGAGACGAGTCTTTCGTACTCTTGGCAAGTCCAACCTGAGTTACGACAGTTTAGAAGCGAGGAAACCATGCCGGGGGGGGGGGGGGGCTTCAATACATATAACGACTTCCTGACGTGACACACCATGGTTCTCTCCCCCTCAGCAACGAACCCAGGTGGTTGCTCCATATACACCTCTTCTTCTAAGCACCCATGAAGAAAGGCCTTTATGCCCAATTGGTGGAGGGGCCACTGGTTAGAGGCTGTAAGAGAGTAGAATGCGAATGGAGGACATTTTCGTGACCAGGAAAAATGTTTCATCATTGTCCACATCACAAGTATGAGCATAAACTTTGGTAACCAAGCAGACTTTCAAATGATCAAGGGAACCATCAACATTTATCTTGATAGAGTAAATCCATTTGCAGCCAATAACTCGCTTCCCAGAGGGAAACAAAATTAAGTTCCACGTGTGATTGAGTTGGAGGGCCATCAATTCATCATACATTACAGTGGCCCAACCAGGATGAGCTTTTGCATCAACGATAGTAGATGAAAGGTGGTACTGATCCAGAGTGGTGTGCAACACAACATGAGAAGCCGATAAGCCCTGATAAGAAGTAACGAAAAATGGTTTGTTCCAACAGACACGACTTCCTTTACAAACAACAATGGGTGACTCCTGGCTGACCGACAGGGGATCCACAGGCTCACCAACATGGTCTTCCACGCTCACCACACTAGCAGCGCCTTACCAAGGGATAGTCGTTGGACTATCGTAAGAAGAGGTAGATGCATGAATGTGTTGTCAGAAGGGAACACGAGTAGACCTGTTCCCAAAGAGAACTGAGGATGTCAACAGGAGAAAACAAAACAGGCTCAGGACGGGTAACAAATATAGAATCAAGGGAAGAATCGGGAGGTGTCTATCCACGAGTAAGAGGAACGTAAAGGTCAGATTCAAGTTAAATAACATCAGCTGAAACAATGTTTTTGTGTAAGTCAGGGGAATAACAATGATATCCTTTAATAGTATGGGAATACCCGAGGAAGGTACATTTCAAGGAGCGAGGGTCAAATTTGGAGACCGAGGGACGAGCATCCTAAACATAGCAAACACACCCAATGAAACGTAAAGGTAGGGAGAGACTAGGATGAAGGGTATGGTGGGGCGTCTCCCCTTGAAGAATATGAGTGGGAAGATGATTGATAAGATGTGCCACTTTGAGGACCACATCACCCCAAGAGTGTTTGTGGACGTGCTTATGATAAAGATTAACTCGATTGACCTCATGGATATGTTGATTTTTTCTTTGGCAACAACATTCTGCTGGGGTTGTTGTAACAACATTTTGCTGGAGGGTATGAGGACAAGTGGTTTGGTGCAGAATGCCTTTGTCAGCGAGGAAGGTAGACGTAGATTGCAATAAGTATTCTCTACCAACATCTGTGCGCACATTTAAGATGAACATAACATTGAGTAAATATTTCATTCCACAAGTTTTGAAAAGTTGAAGGAAGCACAAAACAAGTTTTCATTTAACACACCCAATTCATGTGAGAGAAATCATAAATACAACATAATATTTATGTCCTAACAATGCAGGAACGTGATAGGGTCCCCAAACATCACAGTGAAGTAAATCAAATGGTGTTGTGGCACGCACATCAAAACGAGGGACATAGCTAACTCTATGAAATTTAGCAAAATGATAATACTTACAATTTAGATGGGAAACATGCCCAAACTCATGATACAAACAACACATAACATGAACAGACAGGTGACCATGATGATAATGAAGATCCAAAAAATTGATGGAAGCAGCAGAACAGACGATGGGTGAGACTTAATTCGGGACATATACGCCACCACTCAGCTTCTCTCTACCAATAATACGGCTCGCCAACTATTCCGGAAATACATAACCAGAAGATGTGAATATAACAATGCAATTTAAATTACGCATAAGCTTACTAATAGACAATATTTTGAAAGCAGATTGGCGAACATGGGCAACCAATAATAGAATCATGTTAGGTGTCACATCACAACTACCAAACCCAACAATGAGTACAGTCTATCCATCCACCACTGTAATCAAAAACCCATTATGAGATATGTATGAATGTAAGGTACATGAGGTACTAGTCAGGTGATCTGAGGCCCCTGAGTCTGTCAGCCAATGAACTGGATCTTGTGAATTACACACTAGCTAGTTTGTACCATAACAACACTATGAGTTAGAAGATTAATTTGGAGTGCCTGTAGACGTCGATAATCCTCTTCAGATATTTCAACCGCCCTCAAAAGCCCAGATCCAGAAGTTGAATCAACAAGGTGAGCAGAGAGAGATGATGGAGGAGGTTTGGTGGCCCAGTCTGGCTTCTCATGGACAACTAAACACGTGTCCTTCTCGTGGCCCCGACGTCCGCAATAAGTGCAATGTCTCGTGTCGGTTTCACAACCACGTCCAGAGTGGCCTCCATAGTTACTCCCCTGTCCACCATGAAAAACAAGAGCCACCAGATCCCTAGATGAAACATGTAGTGCATATGAGGTAGTGGTACTGGTTGTTCTTGTTTTGATCAAACGATGGTACACACTTGCAGTCTTCAGAGTAGAGGGCCTCACTAGCATTTCAGTTTTTGTTGTAGAGAAATTCATATCAAAACCATTTAGTATCCAAAGTAGTACAATGTGTTCACGTTGGGCCTAGTGTTCCTCCCTGGTAGAAGGGGTCTACCAAAGATTCAAGATCTCATTAGCAAGGACCTTCCGTTCTACGAAGTACTCAGTGACTGAATGTGTCACTTGTCTCAGTTCAACCATCTTGGAGAAGAGTTCACCTAGGCGAGTGAGGTTGTTCGCCTGAGAGCACGTCATATGTTAGATATCACATAGTTCCTTAGCACCGTCATAGTTCTTGCACATTTGTTGAAATGAGGGGTCCATGGAGCTCATTAGGAGGGCGAAGATCTGACAATCATCACTGCACCAATCTTCGTACTCTTGACTGCCAACAATATGAATTGGGAGTTGATTGAGGTTTCGCATGCACCGTATGCCCGATAGACACAGAGTGACCCCTTTTTTCCATAACTGGAAGTTTGAGGAGATAAGGATAGTAGTAGTTGCTGGGGTCTACCGTCCACCACTCGATCTGTGACGTTGTTGCTATTTTTTATGGGATAAAGTAGCACCCTTTCCATAAGTTCGAGCTCATGGACCAGTTGGTATGCGCTTAATCCTACAATAACAAGTCTTGCAGTAAGAGGAAATGTATTGTTGTAATATCCTGGGGGTACGATCGTCGAAGCGGTGCTCGTAACTGAGGGTGCCATGATCTAAAAGTAAATCAGAAGGAAGTATTGTAATCTCCGACGAGAGGAAGAACACTTTCAACAACAGAGTAGGTCAAAGGAGGCAGCAGTGACATCAACAATAACAGACAGCGATATCAACATCAACAACAACGGCGTGAGCATCAAAAGCAGCGACATCGACATCAACAACATGATTGATGGCCGCGGGCATCAACAAAGCAGGCCGAAGAAGTAGCAACGACATTGAACCAAGGAATGAATATTTGGATACTAATCGGAGGTAGAGGACATCACGTCGTGAGTCCTACGTCGTCAGAAGGCCAGAGACAAGCCCTCTCTAGGATGCCAAAACCACTGCAGATCAGGGCATCAATGACGAGAGGGAGAGAGCGGCGGATTAGGAGCAGTAGTTACGTCAGAGATGATCAAGAAGGATCCATCTTCGTCGATCGATAGAGGAGTTAAGCAGGAAGCGTCGTCGATTGCAGAGGAAGCGGGAGTTTTTGTCGAGATCGGCGGGTTACGCTCTAATTTCGCTCTGATACCTTGTGAATGACTTGATACCTCAATAGAGGTACAAGGGTTTATTGATATAGCACAAAATACATAATATATCTAACAATTTAAAAATAAGTTTCTGGTCTATGAATTCTCTGGGAAGAGTTTCTTCCTGTACAGTGTTGAAAGCCATACTGTTATGATACATTTTTTTATGGTTGAATGTGCTAGAGTTTGATTTAGCATTTCTAGGTTTGATTTAGCATTTCTAGCCATACTGTAATGACCTCTCTATTTGTATATATAGAGGGGTATGTTAATGAATTCAAGGATTATTGATTCTCTTCAGCATGATATCAGAGCATGAATTTTTTTGCCATAATCTGTATGGATGGAGTCTTGTCATCCTCGTAGGCTCATCTGTTTGCTCACAACGCTCAAGTAGCACTTGCAGAAGGGTCAGATCAGGTAACTGATCGCAGAAACATCTCTCGAGTAAGGTCTCATTTCCATCAACAACTTGCAAGCCACAACACCTTGTCTTCCACTGGTAAGTTGCAACGCTCCTTTCATCTGCAACATCTCTTCTTCTACTTGTAGCATGACATGTCTGCCCTAGATGCTTCCTTCCACTTCTAGTTCGTCAGCTGTCTGACTCCTCCCTCATTTATTAAGACTTAATGAATCTATTCGCACCTGATCACTTTTGCACGACTGACCTCACCCTAGAGCCGCATACCAGGTCTAGTATTTGGGAGCTTAACTCCTGCAACGGCTTTCATTTTTTGTCCATTATCGCCACTCTGCATAAACACTTTGAAGAATTACTGGTCGTTTGCTACCTCCAGTGCTTAGTAGACACCAATGAGATGATCCTACAACATATTGTGTGTGAGTCTACTATTCTCATATTGTAGGCTATTGCTCCTCTATTCTCTGCTATTACTCATATGTCGTGCTTCTGTACTCCTATAACTATTTCTTCTTCTAAAGAATTTGTCCATGTTGTTAGTAGAGGTGTTGGGGAGGTCATACTGGGGAATGTGGTGATCATGGCTTTACTTATATTAATTTCGGCATGATTGGTAACCATGTTGACCGATCGTCAAACACAATCACCTTCACCCTCAGGCTCATGTTGGTGCTATTGATTCTGATAACATGTCACAAGCTCCCTCCACTTCTATATCCGACATTGACACGTGGCTTTCTCAGATCAATATAAAGGCTCTAATTGCTGCTTTATGGAGTTATGCTGCAGTTGCATATGCTCCATCTTCTTCAGGTAATGCCTTTATTGCCTCTCAGGGTAAGAGGCTCATTGATTTTGACTATGATGCTAATAGTCCAATATGACTGAAGACTTAACAACTTTCACCTATCTTGGCAGATACAGTTGGATTCACCTACTTACGGCTGATGGGTCCCTTGCTCCAGTCGGTGTTAGAGATTGTTACTACACACTATCACGTCACACTAGAGAATGTTTTTTTATATTCACAACTTTCCTTCTAGCCTTCTTTCCATCAGTGCTATAATGAAAAGTTTAAACTATTGTATCTTATTGATGTAGGCCGAGAGTGCCAAATCATTTTTTTTTGCGCGAAGTCATGTTTGTTGTTATGAATTCTAGTTAAAGTTGTTAATTTTTCATTCGGGGATAAGCTCTCAGTATTTTATGAGTCGAATCTTCCATGAGATTAATATGTCCACAAGCAAATTCACAATAATAATTTATGAAATAACGGAAATTAAAAACAGTAAGAACGTAAAATCAAGCTTATAGTTATTTAGTTGGAATGCATAAACCTAAAACTAATTAATCAGAGTAAGGATATATGAAAGGATACAACAAAGGTGGCACTACATTCCGAAGTTCGTCACACAACAGAGAGATTGAATTTCGTCTTCTGCGGAAGTTGGAAACCAAAATTACTCTGGATGAGTTGTCGGAATGGTGGAGCGGAGTCAACGGAAACTGGTAGGTGTGTCAGTTCTCTATGATCGCCGAAAAGGAAGGTGAAGTCGACGACGACCAGGTGGCTGGCGGCGGTTGAAGGCACGCTAAATCGAAACATGGAGCTTTCCGTCGGTGGCTCTGTAGGTAGGAGGCACGTGATTCAAAACTGGAAACAGATGCAGGATAGACGTCACGCCCGCCGTCCACCTTGGAGTCCCACCAGGGGGCCCACCTTAGCGTAGCACCACGACGGCTTTTATCACGCCAGCGAGCCATACACCCCAACCCATCTCCTGTCCCACCACAGGAAACCAAAAGGTTGTTGAGGCCAGGGATCGAACACCCGACCTTCTTGATAAAGAGTCTTTAGGTAGACTCTCATCACCAACTGATCCGCGGATAGGCAGACTCTCATCAAGGATCGGTTGGTAGACTCCGCAGATAGGTGGACTCTCATCACCAACTGATCCGCGGATCGGATCAGTTGGTGATGAGAGTTTGCCTGAAGACTCTTTATCAAGGAGGCCGGGTGTTCGATCCCCGGTCTCAACATCCTTTCGGCTTCCTGTGGTGGGGCCGGAGACGGGTTGGAGTGTACGGCCCGCTGGCCTGATAAAAGTTGCTGTGGTGTGACGCCAAGGTGGGGCTCCTAGTGGGACTCCAGGGTGGCAGACAGGTGTGACTCCTGTTCTGCATCACTAATGAAGCCACGAATCTACCAAAACCAAGTATTAAATGGTTCTGGTTGTTTATAATATTTCCTGATTTTTCTGTTTTGGTGCTGTCTGCTAACCTTTTTCTTCATAAGGTTTCCTGGACTACCTCATATTTCTTGCTTATAGAGCTCTTTTAATAATACCTGTTTGAACAATATTTTTTGCTTTAGAAAGTTAAGGAACTTTGAACTCGAGCACCTTCATACATTTATCAGTATAATTTTTCATTATTGCAGGAACATTGATGAAGATATTACAATCACAGATAGCCACTATGGGAATAGTCTTGGAGGTGAAGGCCCATCCAAGGGCAAAATCAAGGGTGATGATTCCAACATGGAGCAAGTATGTGCATTAGCTGAATTTCTTAACTCTTTACATAAGGGTTCTTAGGCATTAGGCTTCCATGCATCTAAACGCCCTTTACCATTTTCAATAGCTTTCCTTAATCTCTCAACATCTTTGGATTTAGCCCTCACTAGTACACACTCTCTTAACGAAGATTAGGGTTTATATGTTTTTTTAAAATCATGAATAAGTTGTCCCCTGATTCTCCTGATTAGGTCAAAGTGGAGAACAAAGATAATATATAGAAGGGGAGAAAGATAAGCTTGGCAGATTACCAATATATCCTTGTCCCCAAAACAATACCAAATATGTTTCACACATTAATTTATATCTTTCAGACCCCTTAAGCTAGCCTGCAGATGTTATTTATGTCCAGTTTGCACACTAAATTGTTGAAATGATATTTTTCAAGACCCAATGATTATAATGTCGACGGCTTGACTAGTTGATGCATAGACATATATAACCACAAATGATCCAGTTTCTTCTTCATAAAATGTTTATCTATTTTGTTACAAACTCGCTTGTAGAGTATTAGTAATCGTTGGAGAAGTGGCCGTTGGTGAGGATAAAGGAGGTACTACGGAGCCGGAACCGCGGCTGTCTAAGTGAGTTGTGCTCGGAGAGACGGAAAGAGATACCACAATCTCTTTACAAGGGGTAAGATGAGAGACTCAAATTCATGCATGCCCTTTATTCCAAGATCGTGTATTTAACTAAGCTTTACAAGACAAGGATCTTCATGACCTACTCTAACAACCAACAAAATTTTATAAATGATAATTAATAAAAACACAAAATGTAATGACACGACAAAACATTAATAAAATAACTCATGTGGTCACAAAAGGTACCTAGCCTCCCATAACATATCATCCCTCATTTTCTTTCAGCTTCTCCTCAAACTCGGAATCATGAGAATGACTTTGAGCGTGAAGTTTCCATTGGTCATTGTTGGAACCAAAAATTGGCCCCAACGAGAGTTCGAACCCTGGGATGTAGCCGACACCTACTTCTCCCAAACTCAGACCCTTGACCAGTTGCTGAGAATTAAAGAACAGACCCTGAGCTTCAGCACGGAGGTCCCTCCACTAACCCGGAAGATCTCAGAGCGCTTCCCCTCCTTAACCAAGTGCTGAGCTAAGGATACCTCGGAGAGCGCTACAAGACTTCTGAAAAATTAGAAAACTTGCCTTCTGAGGTACCCTATGAGTTTATTTATAAAATCCAGAAATCTGGTCTGCCAACAGCGTAGCTCCGCTGTTCCAAAAGGCTATACGCAGCCCAAAGTGATCTGTCAACAGCCAAACTCCGCTGTTCCGAGGAACTAAATGCAGATCTCCAAGGGCAACCGGGTAAATTTACCTCTTGGACCAATCTAGGAGGGAGGCTTCTCGCACACCTAGGCGGAAGCCCTTCCGCATGCCCTGTCGAAAGGCCAATATCCGGCCGAGTGTGGGTTCGCCTACCCTTATAAGAGACATGACCAAGTCAAAAAACGTTGTGAGCGTTGAGTGGAAAGACTTCACTCAACGCCTTGGGTCTAGAGAGTTCTGCCCACCCCGGGGACTTTTCGCCTACCCAGGCGGAAGCCTTCTCACCTACCCTGGCGGGAGGCTTTTGAATTACCTCCCCTGGGGGAAAACCCACTCAGCGAATATGAGGTTGTACAGTCATCTGGTTCCTTAATTCGCACTAAAACAATGGCATGCAACATTACCTCATTGAAAAAATATCATCGCTATACTAGTTGAAGGGTAGTGGATAATCCACAGATGCTCAAGGGCTGTTCAGAACCATATCGGTTTACGCATGTACGAGAGGTGTGTCATCGACAATCTTCACACAATTGATGTATGGTAGAGGGCTGTCCTTCTGAATGAGCACACCACTATGTGACTATTGCTAGGTGACTGCTCGACTGGCGGGAATATAAATGACGTGCACCAAGTTGGGTAGAATCGTTGGTCGTGTGATGAGCAGTTGTTTACTTTTGTGTGTATCTATAAGGTCATTGAGTTTGATGAGGATGACAGCGTAGAGTGACAGTGTCATCTTGTGAGTGACCATCATGGGCAAACTAAATTATTTTATTAGGTCATTTCGGATGTCATTTGTTAGGAGAAAAAGTGTAATTAATTAATTACTAAATAAAATAATCTATTAATTTCTTTTCTTTTTTTGACATAATTAATCGATTTAGTGATAAGCCAATTAATCTTGGTTGCTAGAAGAATGTCGAGCGTGGGGATCGATAAAAGGAGAAATGGGTAAGTAGCTCTGGCCCTGGGCTTAAACATAGGAGGCAACTTTGGACTCTGAGCAATCATGGTTGGATGTCTGAAGGAGCTAAGCTCGAGCTGTTTAGAAGGTTGCCCGAGTGCGGAAGACGTTCGCCGCTAGCTCCGGCGGTGTCGAGAAACACACAGCTAGAAGTTGGCAGTTAGGAGGATCAACAACTGTGGAATTCCCAAGTAGGGAAGGGGCCAAAACTCTGCCTTCATGATCACATGAATCAAAGCATCTTTCTGGCATGATCGAGGCTCTCGGTAGGCCTTGGTGTGAGCAGTTGATGATAGGAGCCTCGTCTGCTGTGCGAATATACAGATCTGAGCTTCCAGGAGCTGCTCGTTGGGAGAAGACAAATGCGGTTAGCAAGCTGTTGGGCGTCAAAAATGCTTCCAAGATGGCCTGATCAATGGAAGGATTCGTCTGAGGCACCCTTCCGGGTTCGAGTTTGCAGGTTACAGAAGTTTTTTAGTCGTTTGCGGAAGAAGAGGATCAAATGCTTTGATACATGTCATGACCCGTCTAATAACAAACATCAGCGTGTGCTACGGGCGGGTCGTGATGCCACAAGCACGGGCAAAAGGAATTTCATGTCTATTAGGCGGGAGCTAAAGTTGTAACTTTAGATTTAAATTAATTATTTTTAAGAAAAAAACTAGTTTGTTAGTATTTGCGGAAGCTTTAAAGTTAGTCAGTGAAAAACTGGATGCACATGAATTTTTAATAAAAATTTCATGCCACAAACAGTGCTGGTAAAAATGTAAATGCAATAAACCACAATAGTGAAGATGTCATTAATATAATACACTGGTACATCAATAAAAGCCTAGCAATTGTCCATGATACAAAAGAAAATGACTGATAATAACTAGTACATGATAAATAAATCCGACAGTAAAAGAAAAATACATAGAACCTGATGAAACAATAACAAAAATAAACCTCCGGGAACCAGGATCCTGAAGCAACTTGGCCTCAGGTAGCAGATGACGCTGTTACGGGCGCTAAGGCAAATTCCAAATAAGAAAGAAAAAACCTCATAACAATGAAATAGTATGTAAACAAGAAAAAGTAAAGTGCAAACAGAGAAATAGAAATATCTGCGTATCAATATATCATATGAGGCTACACTGGTAGGACAGACAAGTAAGAGAGTTTACAGACATAATTTTAATTATTAGCCTACTCCGGAGTATAGCCTAGATTCGAACACGAAATGTCATAAGCGGTAATCAGTGAAAGGTGCATGTGTTTTAATTTGATGCACATAATTCTAATCTTAGTTAGATTGCAAGGCTTATCAAAAGATATGTGCTTGCTATGGTCATTCCATGGGTTTCCGTTACAGATTAAGCGGAAACTTGATTCAAAATGTCACATCAATTCAACACTATCTTCCAAGGATTTGTTTATGACATTAATAAGTTTAAAGACTCAAAATTTAGTAATTTCTAATGTATAAGGACTTGATGCTAATTTAACAATTCAGATATTTAAGTGTACATTTCATAACATGAAAAGTGTGCATGAAATAAAAATTCAATGCTTGCAAGCAAGAGAGATTTCTCTACTTGGCTCAAGGTGAAGCTGAAACGGATTGCGGCGACTAAACATCGGAAGCAAAACTAGCAACCTTATTTTGAATCTGTTAAACAGGCAAGCATGCATGATATTTGATAGAACGAGAATCCAACGCTAACACATGCATTTCTCTTCGCATAACTATGACAAGAATGAGTTAAAAATTTACCTCCCTCACGAATGAGGGGAGAGGAGGCTACCACGAGGAAAACAGGTGATTGACGACGCTTAAATGACGGAAACCCTAAATCAGAGAGAGCCTTGGAGAGATCCCACTAATTGCACCCATGGACGACGTCGGGAGCCAAAATTACAAGATGATTAGACGATTATATGACGAACACAAGATGAATCGACATAATCACATCCTTAGTTATTAAAGGCGCAAGGGTCACCAAGGCGCAAAAGGGTCTTGCAGCCTAGGCTCAAGGCGCAGGCGCGCGCCTGGCGAAAGTATGGTGCAACCACATCCTTTTTAAATAATCAACATTAAACATCATTTCAGCTTTTCGATTAAATTCTTTATCTAGTCTATTAATTAATCATTCATTACTATCGTTTGTATCTCTTAAAAAATAAAATTAATGTGGTCACTTTCAGTATATCTAAGTCTCAACGCACAATTATCTTTCATGAACACTAAATCAATATAAAATTATTGAGTTATTAAATTATTTTTTTCATAATTTTTAAAGAAAAAAATTATAACAAAAATCTCACACATACGCGATTTTTATATTCTAAAGGCGCAAATAAGCCGCACAGAGGTGCAAACCTCTGAGCCTAGTGAACCTGGAGCCTTAGGCGCGCCTGAGGCGCGCCTTTAATAACATAGATCACACCGATTGGGGCGCAAAAACTATCATAAAAAAATTTAGGACAAATCTGAATAAATGAGATTGGAGGAGTTCCTTACCCAAGGAGACCAAATCTGGGCTCAAAAATCCAAGTAAAGAGTGGTTCGAGCAAAATCCTAGGAGTCCTTGAAATCCACTGGTCGAAATGGAGAGGAAGGGGGACCGAGGGGCTGCTGCTGCCCCGAGGACTTGAGCAATCGGCTCCTTGAAGGGGAGAAAGGCTGCTGCCGGCCTGAGGATGAAGAGCCACCAACCGGTCCTTGAAGGAACCGAGGATGCTGCTGGACCGGGGAGGAAGGACGAAGAAGAGGAGCATGAGGAAGCGGCAGAAACAAGAGGAGGAGGCGCCGTCCCTAGAGGAGGAGATTTCCGGCCACGGGAAGGGAAATCGGGGGCGGCAGAAGGCGCATGAGGCGGGATCGGGAGCTGCGAGACATGTGGCTCGCAGGAATCTGGAGCGGAAGACCTAGCGGTAGATTTGCAGAACAGGGCCGACTAGTTGAAAGTAATCGGGAGTGGGGGGGGGGGTGGCTCGGGTTTTAGGTTTAATAGGAGAACCTAACATGAAGAAATTACAAAAATGCTATCGATTTATTTAATTTCATTTCATTCCTCTTTTTTATAATATAAATTGTTACATTCTCTCATACTTAGGAAGTTTTATCCCGAAACTTTGGAGGATTCCCGAAAGGGGCTTCTGTGGCGAAGATTCAAACACCATTCATTTTGGCAAAATTGGTAAGTTAATACATGAAAGATAAACATGAATATATTGGAATAGAACGAGGAACAAGAGCGAAGACATACCAAGGTCAAAAGAAGAGTTGCGGATACTTGCTATGCATGCCAGATTTAAGTTCTCAAGTGTACTCCTCAGACTTGCCATGCATCCAAAGCACTCTGACCATAGAGATGGTTCTCTTTTGAAGCTTGCGTTCTTGATACTCAACGATCTTAGCAGGCTTAATCAGATAAGAAAGATTAGCTTCAGGAATCAGTGAAATTTCTTCAATGACGCGGGTAGGATCACAAATGTACTTCCGAAGCTGGGTAATATTGAAGACATCATGAACTCCGGCCAAAGAAGCAGGTAGCTCAAGACAATAAACAGATCCATCGATGCGCTCTGAGATGGAAAACGGTCCCACGAACCTCTGGTTGAGCTTATGATGACGACCAAACCGTTTCACCTCGGGAGTTGGGGAAACCTTCAGGAATACTTGATCACCCACGACAAATTTTAACGGACGGCGGCGTTGATTGACATACTGTAACGGCCCAGACCTCGACCACTACAGGGCTTTACTGGGACCTATCTGGCACTGCTACAGGGCTGCAACCCGTACACCCCAAAGCCTCTCGCGCCTGTTTATCTGTCGCGCGCATTGTTGGCATTGGGTCTCGAACTCGCTCAGTTGGTGATGAGGAGTGGTGTTACGGCTCCTTATCAAGGGTTGCGGGTCCGAGACCCAACGCCAACAATACGCGCGGCCGATAAACAGGCGCGAGAGGCTTTGGGGTGTACGGGCTGCAGCCCTGTAGCGGTGCCAGATGGGTCCCAGTAAAGCCATGTAGTGGTCGAGGCCTGGGCCGTTACATGCAGCTCAATTGGTGATGAGAAGTTGGAAAACTCCATAGTTAAGCATGCTCGGGCTGGAGTAGTACTGAGATGGGTGACCTCCTGAGAAGTCTCCGTGGTGCGCGCTTGACTATCGAGTTTGACTCATCAAAGGGAGGCTGTGGCCACCAACAATCCGCCAGTGGGCTGGAGAGGGGTTGGGGTGCTTGGGCTGCAGCCCGGACGACGCCAGCTGGGTCCCGCTGGGTCTCCCTCGGTGGACGTGGTCCCGAGTGGAGCCGGGCCCGGGTCGTCACACATACTTCCTCTGTCTCTGGATGACACGACAGAGTTGAAGTCGAGTCTTCTTTGTTGCTTCTTCCATTTCTTGAAGTAACTCAGGTCCCAAAACAATCTTTTCACCGACTTCCGACCAATAGAGAGGGGTCCTACAACGACGGCCATACAGTGCTTTGAAGGGGGCCATCTTGAGGCTCTCTTGATAGCTATTGTTATAGGCGAACTCGATCAAAGATAGGTGCTCATCCTAAGCTCCATTGTAGTCCAAAATATAACACCAAAACATGTCTTCAAGAATCTGATTAACTCTTTCGGCCTGACCATCAGTTGTTGGGTGAGAAGCGGTGCTCAAGTTGAGATTGGTGCTCAAAGCTTGCTGGAAGCCCTTTTAGAAATGAGATACAAGATACAATCCGCAAAGAAATCCCATGAAGTCTAACTATCTCTGAAACATAGATCCGAGCCATCTTTTCAGTGGAATGACATTCCTTATATGGGATGAAGTGAGCCACTTTAGTCATGCAATCTACTATGACCCAAATCACATCATGCCCTCTCGGAGTACGGGGCAGACCAGCGATGAAGTCCATAGAGATGTTTTCCCACTTTCATTATGGGATAGACAGAAGCTGCAAAAGACCACCGGGACGCTGACACTGAGCTTTCACCTTCTGACACGTCAGCCATCGAGAGATAAAGCTAGCAATATGGTTTTTTATACCAGGTCACCACACAATCTGCTTTAAGTCATGATATATCTTATTGTTGCCCGGATGGCCAGATGTACGAGATTTATGAGCTTCTCGACAAATACTATCAAGCAATTCAGGGACTTCAGGGATGCATAAGCGACCTCAAAAACGCAGAACAACATCAGAGATAGAAAAATCTGGAAAGGTCCCAAGTTTAGCCCTTTGGCGGATGCGCTGGAGTGCGGGATCAGATGGCTGCAAATTCTTCACATGATCCACCCATAACGGACCAAAAACTTCTTCATGACCCTCGATTGAATTGGATATGTCCATCCACTCAAGTTCATCAATCAAGGCTGCAATAGTAGTTGACATGGGTAAACAAGCGGCCATAGAAGCCTATCGCCTCAAAGCATCTGCCACTGAATTGACTTTACGAGGAACATACGTGAGCTGCAAGTCATAATCTGCTATGAATCCGAGCCAACGTCTATGACAAAGATTGAGGTCCTTCTGAACAAAAATATACTTCAAACTCTGATGGTCGGTGAAGAAGTCACACTTCACGTCATAAAGATAATGTTGTCAAAGCTTCAACGCAAACACAACTGTAGAAAGAGCTCAAAATCTTGTATATACTTCTTGTGTATTAAAATACAAGGAGAGAATACAAATATATAAGAGAGAAAAGGAGATGAAAAGTCCTATACAAGATGTGGGACTAATGAGAGAAGAGGAAAAGAATCAAATACATGAGCCCAATAATAGGCCTTTTTACATGAGCTTTTCTAACACTCCCCCGCAAGCTGGAGCATACAAATCGTATGCGCCAAGCTTGGACAAGCACTGATAGAAGAGAGTACTAGGAAGGGCCTTTGTGAGGATGTCCGCAACTTGTTCCGTCCCCGGAACATGCTTCAGGTCGAGTTTCTTCATTTGACCCTTTTCCCGTACGAAGTGATAGTCGACTTCAATGTGTTTGGTTCTCTCGTGGAATACTGGGTTCTTGGCAATATGTATGGCGGCCTGGCTGTCACAGAGGAGGAGAGCTGGGGAAGGGAGCTTTACACCCAGATCAGTAAGAAGACTTTCAAGCCAAGTTAGTTCAGAAACCACCGATGCTATTGCCCGGTATTCTGCCTCGGCGGATGATCGAGCAACGACTGCTTGTTTCTTACTTCGCCAAGTAATCAAATGTCCTCCAAGATATGTGCAGAAACCACTGGTTGACCGTCGATCATCAAGGGAACCAGCATAATCGGCATCGGAATACACCAACGTTGGAGCTGAAGATGAGGTTTTGTAAAGCAGACCTTGACCAAGAGATGTTTTAAGGTATCTGAGAATGCGTTCAACAGCCTGAAGATGAGATCTTCGAGGGGTATGCATGTATCGACTGACAATATCAAAAGCGAAGGAAATATCTGGTCTTGTTACCGTGAGGTAGATCAACTTCCCAACGAGACGACGATAGTATTCTGGGTTCTGGAGTAGGAGATCAGAGTCAGATGCCTGAGCGCACACCTTGTGATTTGCATCCATTGGTGTGTCAATTGGCTTACAGCCTGAGTAGCCAGCATCTCGAAGGAGGTCGAGGCAATACTTCCGCTGAGAGAGAACGACACTGTCTGACCGTCTGACAACCTCAAGGCCCAAGAAGTACCGAAGGGGTCCCAGATCTTTTGTTTGGAAAATTGTACTCAGGTGTAATTTGACCTCCTGTATACCTTTTGAGTCGTCTCCCGTAATTATGATATCGTCCACATAAACTAACAGAAGAACAGTTCCCGTTGTTCGATGACGAGTGAATAGCGAGAAGTCGGCCGAGCTGCGAGTAAAACCAACCTCTCGAAGAGCCTTACTGAATTTGTCAAACCACGCCCGAGGGGATTGTTTGAGACCATACAGAGTCTTCGTCAGTCGACAGACCTGAGACTCCCCCGTGGTCTCAAACCAGGGAGGTTGCTGCATATAGACCATTTCTTGGAGATCGTCATTCAGAAAGACGTTCTTAATATCAAGTTGGAATAAAGGCCACCGGCGATGGACAGCCACAGAGATGAGTACTCGAACGGTGTTGAGTTTGGCAACCAGAGAAAAAGTTTCGTCATAGTCGAGCCCCTGTTGTTGGGTGAAGCCACGGGCCACCAGACAAGCTTTTAGGCGGTCAATTGTTCTGTCAGTAGCATGTTTGATAACATAAACCCATTTACACCCAACCGGTGTGTGACCCAGAGGAAGGGGTACAAGAGTCCATGTCTGATTGGCCCAGAGAGCAGTCATTTCCTCTTCCATGGCGGCCCGCCATCCAGGATGTTGTAGCGCCTCCTGCACAAAGTTAGGAACCAAAATCGAAGAAAGAGAAGTAGCAAATGTGTGGAGGTGAGGAGAGAGGCGATGCAAAGATACATAGTTTGCCAGAGGATGAGCAGTGGAGGCAGGTACCTGATCAGCAAGGCGCGGAGTAGCGGAGGTCGAGGCCGACTGCAGAGGGGCAACAGAGTCAGACGGGCGACGAGAGTAGGAACGGATGACAGGTGGCCTGGAGGGGGCAGGAGTCGGTGCTAGTGGTCCCAGTGGTAGAGGGGTAGTAACGGGAATAACAGGTCGTGGGAGGAGTGGTGGTAGAGGTGCTGGCGTGGAAGGAGTGGGTAAAGAAGCAGAGAAGAACGGTTGATCTTCCCGGAAGGTAACATCAGCAGAAACGGAAAGCTTGCGGGTAGCAGGAGAGTAACATACATAGCTTTTTTGTGTACGGGAATAACCAACGAAGACATGTTTAGTGGCCCGGGGGTCCAACTTGTCCGTGGATGGCCCCAGGTGGTGGACATAACAGGTGAGCCAAAAACCCAAGGCAGGAGAGGGAAAGCCGGAGTAGAGGGAAAGAGGAGGCTAAACAGAGTAGCATAGTGGAGGACAGAGGAGGGGAGACGATTGATCAAGAAGCACGTAGTAGAGACCGCAAAGTGCCAATAACTTTTGGGGACATTCATTTGAAGCATGAGAGAGCAGGCAACATCAAGCAAGTGTCAGTTCTTCCGTTCAGCAACGCCGTTTTGCTGCGGTGTGTAAGCACATGATGTTTGATGAAAAATCCCGAATTCAGAGCACAAGGCCGCGAAGTCATGGCTAGTGTATTCCCGAGCATTATCGATGCGTAATGTTTTGATGGTAGTGTTGAATTGCGTACGCATTTCAAGGATAAATGTCCGAAAGACACGAGAAAGCTCGGTACGATCACGTATTAAGTAAAGCCACGTTTGAGAGTAGTCATCAATAAACGTAAGAAAATAGCGATAACCAGAAATACTAGTAACTTTATAAGGATCCCAAATGTCTGAATGCACTAAATAAAAAGAAGCAGTGCTCCGGGTACAATGTGCAGGAAAAGAAGAACGCGGCTGTTTGCAGAAGATACAAGACTCACACTGAAAAGGATGAAGAGAAACATCTGGAAGTGCCCGCTGGAGTACCGGGAGAGGAGCGTGGCCAAGTCTCGATGCCACTCACTGGAGGAGACAGAAGATAGGATGGTGGGATGGTCGTCGAGAAGGTAGAGCCCGTCATGTAGTGTTCCCCTACCAATGGTAGTCCACGTCCGCTGATCCTGTATGAGAAAAGAGGGCGTGAATATGACAGAGCAATTTAGATCATTTGTAATGCGACCAACAGAAAGTAAATTGAACGGAGAGCTCAGAACATGAAGAGCCGAGCGAAGGGAGAGCGAGGGGTTGAGGACAAGGTCAGCCGCGCCGGAGACGGGGACCGTGACCCCATTTGCCACAGTGATAGACTTGGGATGAGGAGAATCCGTGTACTTGGGTGGCTGTTGCGAGGTAATATGATGAGTGACACCCGAGTCCAGAATCTATCGCGGTCTGGTGGATATGCCTGCGTCTGAGGCGGTGGCGATGGAGGCAGAGGGCGGGGTGAGCAGCTCTTATAGTTGCTGGAGCTGGAGACGAACAACCTCAAGGTCAGAAGGAGTGACAGAGGAGGTGTCCGCAGCAACCGCGACTGTCGGACGAGGAGGATAACCAATCTTCTTGTAGCAGGTCGCCGCATAATGACCGTCCTTGTCGCAGTAGGAACAAGTCGACCGACCCCGACCACCGCACCCGCGGCCCCGAGAACCCGAACTGCCACCACGAACGGAAGTAGGGGTGGGCAGTAAGGGAGAAGGGGTGTGCTGAAGAAGGACCGAGGGCGGAGGCGCAGGAGTATCAGGAGGCGGTGAAACCCAGAGGAGCATAGAGCAGACATCATATAAGCAGGGTATAATGGAGGAAGCCAGAATCTGAGTGCGAATATTCTGAAGGTGAGGCTGGAGACGAGCCATCATGATGGAAATACAAACGACCTCTTTTTGAGCACGATGAGTAGCATGGTCAGTGGTAGACGGTTGATGTTGAATCCATGCCTCAGCGAGAGTCTTTGCACGAGCGACAAACGGGGTCATGTCCGACCCCCCCCCTGCGGCGAGAGCCATAAGATCGGTGAGGATGTCATAGAGATGTTGAAGGTTGTCTTTACCCGAGTACAGGAAGTGCAATTCATCCCACATAGCTTTGGTTGTTTCGTGATACATGGCCATCTGATACGGTTCGCTATCGAGGGAATTCAGGAGCCAGGTCTGAACACGACCATCATTGCGAAGCCATTCGTCGATTGAAGGAGGAGGAGCTTGAGTGAGGTGATGCAAGAGGCCCTTGGCCTGAAGAACACTGCGAACAGAGTGAACCCAAGGGAGAAAATTCTTCTTCCCGGAGAGGGAGATAGCTGTAATCCGCAGCTCTTCACAGATTTCAGGAATAGGTGCTGGGCGGTCTGTAGAGGGGCTGACCGCAGTGGAGTCGCTGGAAGTCATGGCGGGGAGAGGAAGCAGAACCGACGGACTGTAGAAGCAGACTGACACAGGAGCCGCGGGGAAGGGAGCGAGCAAGGACCCCGAGGGGCAGGTCGCAGCGGCTAGGGCAAGAGGCAAGGGGGAGCAGGCCGCAGCGAACCGGGGAAGTCCGCAACGAGTAGAGGGGCAGTCCGCAACGAACCGGTGTAGTTGGCAGCGAGTAGAGAGGGCAGTACGCAAGTGCAGGAAGGGAGCTCGCCGATTGGAGAGAGGCAGCAGACAGGAGCAGTCAGCGAGCAGGGAGACCGCAAAGGATATGAGCAGTCCGCGGCGAGATAGACCACGAGCAGCTAGAAGAGGGAGCGCGGTCTGGGCAGGGGTAGAAGCTCGCAAGGAGAGAAGGGAAAGCCCGCAGGGACCGGAGGACAGCCCGCGCGGCGTGCTGGAGCTGGTCGCAGCGGACTGAAGCAGAGAGCAGGCCGCAACGGACTGAAGCAGAAAGCAGGCCGCAACAGAGCAGAGGAGAGCTCGTAGCGGACTGAAACAACAGCGAGTAGAGGCGCGTGAGATAGGAGAGCGAGCTCGCAAGGGAGAAAAAAACAGCAGGGAGAAGATACCCCGTGACGGACTAAAGCAGGAGCTCGCAGCGGACAGGAGAGTGAGTTCGTAGCGGATATAAGAAGAGAGGGATTGGTGGGCCCCATGGGTCAGGGAAAGGAGGTTATAAGGGGCTTGAGGAGGAGGGTGGAACCACAGAGAGAAGTGGAAGCAGAGTCAGAGAAAGCAGGCCGCAGAAGCCTAGCGGCCTAGGGAGAATAAGGTCGCGGACAGAGTGCCGGTCAGAGAAGCAGGTCGCGGACAGAGAGGATAGGAGAGAAAGCTGCAGGTTGATCAGGAGAGGCGGACAGAAGAAAGGAGTCCGCAGGAGGAAACAAGTCGCTCTGATAGCATGTAGAAAGAACTCAAAATCTTGTATATACTTCTTGTGTATTAAAATACAAGGAGAGAATACAAATATATAGAAGAGAAAAGGAGATGGAAAGTCCTATACAAGATGTGAGACTAATGAGAGAAGAGGGAAAAAATCAAATACATGACACCAATAATAGACCTTTTTACATGTGCTTTTCTAACAACAACCACAACGAATTACAAATCATGAGTGAGGTAGTTGCATTCATGAACTTTCAGCTGTCTAGACCTATAAGCGATAATACGATCGTCGTGCATCAAGACACATCCCAAACCAACTCCGGAAGCGTCAGTGTAAACTGTAAAATCCACCCCCTCTAAAAGAAGAGCTAGGTTTGGCGTCGAACACAGACGTTGCTTCAATTCCAAGAAGACCCTCTCACACTGATCTGACCACTCAAATCTCGTCTGCTTTTGAG
Organism: Platanthera guangdongensis; assembly: GCA_039583875.1. Classification (NCBI taxonomy): domain Eukaryota; kingdom Viridiplantae; phylum Streptophyta; class Magnoliopsida; order Asparagales; family Orchidaceae; genus Platanthera; species Platanthera guangdongensis. The sequence continues at coordinate 28,218,874 of CM077152.1, read as the reverse complement.
TTAGCTTTGTCAGAGAAGCAGCAAGAGAGGAAAAACTCTTGACGAAACGTCGGTAGTAGCCAGCTAAACTCAGAAAGCTGTGAATTTCAATAGGGGTAGAAGGTCGCTTCCATTCCATAGCTGCAAAAATCTTGGCAGGATCAACAGAAAGTCTATCCCCTGAAATGACATGGCCCAAGAAAGTGACACGATCCAGTCAGAACTCACATTTTGCCAGCTTGGCATAGAGCTGATGCTGACGAAGAGTGGAGAGAGTGAGTCTAAGACGTGCATCATGCTCCTCACGAGTTTTGAAAAAGACCAGAATATTGTTAATGAACACAATGATGAACTTATCCAGATATTTGCGGAAGACGCGGTACATCATATTCATAAAGGCGGAAGGAGCGTTAGTCAAACCAAAGGACATCACAAAAAATTCCAAATGTCCATACTGAGTCCGGAAGGCGGTCCTGAGAATGTCAGATTCCTTGATCTTCATCTAATGATAACCCGATTTGAGATCTATCTTGGAAAAGACGTTACTACCCTTGAGCTGATCAAAGATATCCTCCACCCGCTGAAGAGGATACTTATTCTTGATTGTTACCTTGTTCAGATCCCGATAATCGATGCACAATCTCATGAAACCATCTTTCTTTTTCACGAAGAGGACGAGGGCTCCCTAAGGTGAAGAGCTAGGACGAATGTATTCACGCTCGAGCAATTCATCCAACTACGATCTAAGCTCTTCCAACTCACGCGGGGCCATACGATACAGAGCTTTAGATATGAGGCGCGTTACAGGCTCTATATCAATGAAGAACTCCACCTCTCGATCTAGAGGCATTTCAGGCAATTCGGCAGGAAAAACGTCAGGAAACTCAGAAGAAATCAGGATGGATTCAAGTTGAGGAGATGCAGCATCCGAAAGCGAAACATAAATAAAACAAGCGGAACATCCTTGACCAAGAAGACCAGTGACACGCACAACAGAGATTACCTTCAGGTGGCTGCGAGTCTGAACATGAACGCGGTAGTCCTTGTTATCGATACTGAGATTGACTCCTTTCGCCACACAGTCCAGATTTGCTCTGTATGCAACCAACCAATTCATGCCCAAGATTGCATCGAATTCTGTCATTTCCAGAACAATGAGGTCGGCAGAGACTTGCAATTCACCAAACAAGATCAGACAATTGAGAATGCCCCTAGTTGAAAGGTGCAGATGACCATGCACTGAAATCTCAAAAGGAACCTCAAGTGGCGAAGTAGGCCAACTATAAAGATCCACAATGTGACGAGCGATGAAAGAGTAAGATGTACCAGAATCAAATAAAATTTGGATCCACTTATTCTTGACCCTAAATCTATCTGAAAATATAAATCATAGACCCATTCCAAGATTATTCGATACTAAGGCAGATGAATTAATATGCAGAAGATTTAAAAAAAACAATGCATACATACCAGAGATGACATCGGTAGATGCGAGAGCCTCGCTCTAAGAGATAACGTTCAACACAGTCTTGCCCCTTTCCTTAGCTCCCGAAACAGCTTGCAGAGGTTGAGCGAGGATCGAGCTTTCCTTCATGAGGCAGTCTTGGATGAGGTGCCCAACCTGTCCGTATCTGTAGCAGGCTTTCTGCTTACGCCGACAATCCTTCAGCATGTGACCTGACTTCTTGTAGTAAGCACAATCGGTGGAGGCAGAGGCAAGCGTCAACTGAGGTTGTTGTGCAAGAATAACCATCTTCTGTTTCTTCAAAAGGGAACGACAGACTTGGGTGACACGACCCACCTTGTGGCAGAAGACACACACCTTCTTGGACTCGAGGTCTTGCTCCTGAGATGGAGCACCCTTGCGCTTGTGGTCAGATGCAACGACATTGCTTGTACCATGTTGGATTTTCTTGGCAGTACGATCCCGCTCAATAGATTCCACTTGCAAGGTGGCCCCAATGGTCTCTGCAAAGGTGGTGGTGCCATGAGCTACCAGATGCTGGCGAAAATCATGACGAAGTCCCTTCACAAAACGACTAATCTTCTTGGCTTCATTAGGCACAAACTCCGCGGCAAGGAGCGAAAGGCGAGAGGACTCCTCATACTCGGTCACCGTCCTGCCGAGCTGCTGAAGGGACAAGAACTTCTTAACTAACTTGTCCCGCTCTACAGATAAGAGGAACTTCTCCATAAGAGCATTATTGAATTGTCCCCAGGTCAAGGTAGCAGAATCGGGAAGGCTGCGACGCTGAAGCCACCAGGTGTACGCGTCCTCGGTCTGCTGGTAGGACGCAAGAAGAACCTTCCGAGCTTCAGGAACTCCAACATACTCGAAGTGCTTCTCCATATGAGAAAGCCACTCTGAAATGACGAAATAGTCTCGATCTCCACTGTAGGATGTCGGCTTTAGTCTCTTGAATGTCAGTGTATCTACCATCACTACAGGAGGGGTGACCAGACTTGACACGAGCAGGGCTACCAGGGTGACAACAGGCGAGTCGGTTCCAGAACCAGGTGCAAGAATGATGGCTCCAGGAGGGGTATTGGTGATAACTACTCCAGCTGTCCCTGTGCTGCCGGAACCAGAAGTTGGATCAGGAGTTTGGCGATCCTCTTACAGGCGAGTGAGACGATCCAGAATCTGCCTTAGCAGCTGGGCAGTGGCGTCTCCAGAAGCTCATCCCGCAGAAGAGGTAGCCTGCTTGCGTTGTGATCGCATAGGAGCCGTCTAGAATGAAACACAAGAGAAATAGGTAAGATGAACATTTAAGTTGAACAGAAAGGATTGAGATTAGAGGTTCTATAATTCTAATACTATTGAATACGTAAATCATGTAATAGTTATATCATTTTCATTGGACAACTCTAGGTAATGACCATGCAAATGCAACAATAAAATCATGTGCGTTTTGTTTTGTAAAATTCATGTGTGTACAATCGTCATCTGTTGTTCTTAACTTAACAGTTGTGTAATGATTTATTTTATGCATGCAATGCAATTTGTGTCTTAAATGCAATTCTACGAATGTTCATGAATGGATACACATGTCATGTTAAGTGCCCATATCGTTTAACGTGTCATGTATATTATGATACTAATGTCATCGCACTTGAAAATATTAAACTGCCCGTATTCATTTAATATTCGTAAGTGGTGTATATCCTAGTGAAAATTCATATGCACATAAATGTTAAGTTTGCCCATAATCCCTTAACACTCGTGTGCATACTACTCATGCTTATGAGTGTTGTATGAGTATTTCAGCCTTGAACAATTGACAACGACGAGATGAGTGAAGAAATGATGCATGCATATTTATACTTATATAATATGATTCAAAATATATAGAAATTATAAAATGCTTTATCTTAAGATGCCCAACCTGGCTCTGATATCAACTGTTCCGACCCATCTAATAACAAACATCATAGTGCACTACGAGCAAGTCGTGATGCCACAGACACGGGCGAAAGGAATTTCATGTCTGTTAGGCGGGAGCTAAAGTTGTAACATTATATTTAAATTAATTATGTTTAAGAAAAAATTGTTTGTTAGTATTTGCGAAAGCTTTAGAGTTAGCCAGTGAAAAACTAGATGCACATGAATTTTTAATAAAAATCTCATGCCACAAACTGTGCAGGTAAAAATGTAAATGCAATAAACCACAACAATGAACATGCCATTAATATAATATTCCGGTTCATCAATAAAAACTTAATAGTTGTTCATAATACAAAAGAAAATGACTGATAATCACTAGTACATGATAAATAAATCCGACAGTAAAGAAAACAAAATACGTTGAACCTGATGAAACAACAACAAAAATAAACCTCTGGGAACCAAGATCTTGAAGCAGCTCGGTCTCAGATATCAGCTGGCGCAGTCACAAACGTTAAGACAAATTCCAAAAAAAGGAGAAAAAAGACTCAAAACAAGGAAATAATATGTAAACAATGAAAAGTAAAGTGCATTCAAGGAAATAAAAATGTCTTTGTATCAATATATCATATGAGACAATGCTGGTAGGACAGACAAGAGTGTCTATAAAAATAATTTTAATTATTAACCTACTCCGGAGTATAGCTTAGATTCGAACACAAAATGTCATAAGTGGTAATCAGTGAAAGATGCACGCGTTTTAATTTGATGCACATGATCTAATATTAGTTAGATTGCATGGCTTATCAAAAGATTTGTGCTTGCTATGACCATTCCATGAGTTTCCGTTACAAATTAAGTGAAAACTCAATTCAAAGCTTGCAAGCGAGATAGATTTCTCTACTTGCCTCAAGGTGAAGCTGAAACGAATGGCGGCGGCTAAACAACGCAAGCAAAACTAGTGACCTTATTTTGAATCTGTTAAAAAGGCAAGCATGCATGATATTTGATAGAATGAGAATCCTACGCTAACACATGCATTTTTCATCGCATAACTATAACAAGAACGAGTTAAGAATTTACTTCCCTCACGAATGAGGGGAGAGGAGGCTACCACGAGGAAAACAAGTGATTGACGACGCTTAGTTGACGGAAATCCTAAATTGGAGAGGGTCTTGGAGAGATCCCACCAATTGCACCTATGGGCGATGTCGGGAGCCAAAATTACAAGACGATTATACGACGAACACAAGATGGATTGACGTAATCACATCGATTGGGGCGCAAAAATTATCATAAAAAATTAGGACAAATCTGAATAAATGAGATAGGAGGAGTTCCTTACCCAAGAAGGTCAAATTTGGGCTAAAAAATCCAAGGGTGTTTCGAGCAAAATCCTAGGAGTTCTCCTGGAAATCCACCGGCCAAAACGGAGAGGAAGGGGGACGGAGGGGCTGCTGCCCCGAGGACTTTTAGCAGTCGGCTCCTTGGAGAGGGAGAAAGGCTGTTGCCGGCCTGAGGATGAAGAGCCATCGGCCGGTCCTTGAAGGAAACCAAAGATGTTGCTGACCCGAGGAGGAAGGTGGAATAAGAGGAGTAGGAGGAGGCGGCAGAAACAAGAGGAGGCTCCGACCCTAGAGGAGGAGATTTCCGGTCACGAGAAGGGAAATCAGGGGCGGTAGAAGGCGCGGGAGGCGGAATCAGGAGTGGCGAGATGCACGGCTCGCAGGAATCGGGAGCGGAAGACCTAGCGGGAGATTTGCAGAACAGGAGTCGGGCCGACTGGTTGAAATTAATCAGGAGTGGGGGGTTTTGGCTCGGGTTTTAGGTTTAATAGGAGAACCTAATATGAAGAAATTACAAAAATGTCATCGATTTATTTGATTTCATTTCATTCCTTTTTTTATAACATGCGTTGCTACAATACCAAATTGTTACAGGCTTGCTCATAGAATGTTGGTAATCGTCAGGGTGGATAGAGGCAAGGATGCCCGGGGAGTTACTACGGAGCCGGAACCGCGATTGCCTAAGCGGGGTGTGCTTGGAGAGAGGGAGACCACAATCTCTTTACAAGTGGCCAAAATAGACACTCAAATTCATGCATGCCCTTCATTTCAACACGCCTTTAATTGCGTTTTACAAGACAAGGCTCCTAATGACCGACTCCTAACAATCAACATCATTTAATAAAGGATAGTTAATAAAAGACAACATGTAATCACACAACATTAATAAAACAACACATTTGGTCACATAGGGTGTCTAACCTATGCCCATAACACACCTCTACACGCTTTGTGCTATCACAAAAGATTGAATTATGAGCAATAGAGGTGACGACATTGTTATCACAATCACAATAAACCTTAAGAGATGATGTAAGAACCTTCATGTCTTTCATAATTCTTCTAATCTACATTGTCCCATAGATTCTACGAGTAATTGATATGAATTCTATCTATGTACTTCTTCCTGCCACATCATTATATATTTTATACATCATTATATATTTTGTATATCAGTATATATTTTGTACATCATTATATATTTTGTACATCATTATATATTTTGTACATCAGTATATATTTTGTACATCATTATATATTTTGTACATCATTATATATTTTGTGCATCATTATATATTTTGTACATCATTCTATATTTTGTACATCATTCTATATTTTGTACATCATTCTTTTTTTTGTACATCATTCTATATTTTGTTCCAAGTAATAATATTACCTCCAACAAATGTACAACGACCTGATGTGCATTTCTTCCACTCACTATCAACCCCAATATAGGCTTCAATTTGCAGGTAACTTTTTTTAAAGGAAATCATTTTCAAGTGTTCCTTTTAAGTTTCTCAGAATTCTAAGTGCAACTTCTAAGTGCAATGATTCATATGATTCAACGTGCATAAATTGGCTAACCATATTACAAAAGGCACTAGCTTGCCTTGTGTAAGCAAGATAGAGTAGTCTCCCAATTCATCTTTGATATTGTTCCTAGTTAACTATTAATAGAAAGGATGATTGAATTGTTCGGATACCCTAAAACGGGCAAAGCTTACATATTTATAGACCGAAACACATGTGACATATCACGTGAACAATTAAATGGGAAAACATAAAACATAAATTAAACCGTGTCTAACGTGTATATTCAACTCTTCACCTCAATTTGGGAATATATATTGATCATTTCCCAACTTGTTAGTATTGCTAATGAAGTTGTCACTGCTTAACCTCTTGGTGAAGACATCGACTAACTGATCATACGAGTTCACAAATGGAGTGTATAGAGAAAGATCCAAACCTTGTATATACTTCTTGAATACCAAAAAACAAGAATGTGTACAAATATATAGGAGAGAGGAGAGTAAGATCTAGATATACAAACAATGTGGGACTAAACACAAAATTCTACATGGGCCAAGTTAATGGGGTAATACATTATTTTTCCTAGTATTCTCTAACAGAGTGCAAATATTCCCCTTGTGTAGGTGATATTTGATGAAATGTCTGTCAACTTCAACATGTTTTGTCCTGTCATGTTGTACCGGATTGTGTGCAATACTAATGGCAGCCTTTTTGTCGCAGTAGATAGTAACTGGTTTGTTCACATGGAGACCCATATCTTGGAGAATTGTCTTCAACCACAATCCCTCACATACTCCTTGTGTCATAGCCCTATATTCTTCTTCAGCACTTGAGCGAGCAGCAACATTCTGCTTCTTGCTCTTTCACAATACAAGGTTGCCACCCACAAACGAGCAATACCCGGTAGTAGACTTTCTATCATCATGACTACCGGCCCAATCGTCATCTGTAAACACTTCAATCTCCAAAGGTTGGTTTGTAGAGAACAGAATCCCACGTCCTGGAGACTTTTTGAGGTATCACAATACCCGATATGTTGTCTGCTGATGATGAATTGAGGAAGAGTGCATGAATCTACTTAGGACACCCACAACGTATGTAATATCAGGACGAGTATGAGATAAATATATGTGCCTCCCAACCAATCGTTGGTATCTTGAAGCATCCACTTTCTCCCCACTAGTACCCGCGTCATTCTTGTGATTAGCCTCAATTGGAGTATCCACGGGTGCACACTCTAGCATCCCAGTTTCATCTAGAAGATCAAGGGTATACTTTCTCTGATAGATGAAGATTCCTCGACGAGACCTCGCTACTTCAATTCCCAAGAAGTTTTTCAACTTCCCCAGATCCTTGACTTCAAATTCTGTCCAGTTGTTCTTTCAAGCGAACGATCTTCTCTAGGTCATCACCTGTAATGATGATATCATCCACGTACACAATAAGAATTGATACTTGCGCTCCTCTCCTCTTGATAAAGAGAGTGTGATCAGCTTGTCCTTGAGCATAACCTAGTTGAAGCATGGTCTTGTTAAACCGTCCAAACCAAGCTCTCGGGGACTGCTTCAGGCCATATAGGGATTTCTGCAGTCGACAGACCTTTCCATTAAACCCTTCTTTGATAAAGCCCGAAGGAATAGTCATGTAAACTTCTTCCAGATCACCATGCAAGAACACATTTTTGACGTCGAGCTGTTGTAGCTCCCATCCACGACTAGCAACACAAGAGAGAATCACCCAAATAGAATTCATCTTTGTAATATGAGCAAAGGTTTCTTGGAAGTCAATACCTTGGGTCTGGGTATAGCCTTGAGCGACCAAGAGAGCTTTGTACCACTCCACCACCCCATCTTGATTCTGTTTAACAGAGAAGATTCACTGTGACCCAACCGTTCACTTCCTAAGGGGGGAGACTAGCAAGCCGCCATGTTCCATTTTTTTCAAGGCACACATTTCCTCTTCCGTAGTCTGTTTTCACTCAGGTATCTGAACAACCTCCTACTAGGTCTTAGAAATCATAATAGAGGAAAGAGATGAGATAAAAGTTTTGTGAGCCTGAGAGAGGTGAGTATTACAAATGTAGTTGGCAACGGGGTGTTTGATGCCATATGTTTTACCTTTAAGACGAGCAAGGGGAACATGGAGGTCATCATCTGAATCTGGAGTGGAGACAGACATCAACACCAGTGGAACATCCACTGTCTGTACTTGTACAACAGTTTGGGGTCTGCGGGAGTATGTGTATAATATAGGAGGAATAGAGGTGAAAGGAACAGGAGCAGTACACAGAACATGAGTAAGGGGAATATGAGGAGAGACAACAATCGGGAGAGGAGAGTCGATGGTCTTGTCGTCGTTACTACCCATCTCCCCCTGACGAGGACCAAAAAACGACTCCCCCTCACAAAAAGTAACATCAACAGTGCAGTAGTAGTGACGAGTTGGAGGGTGATAACACCGATACCCTTTGGTGGTAGGAGAGTATCCAATGAACACATCGGAGGGAGCGTACATCCAGTTTATCACGATGCGGGGTATGAATATGGACAAAGCAGACTAAGCCAAAGATGCTAGGAGCGATGTGAGAGGTGTGGACAATGTGGTTCTTGGCTAAATGAGAGAGGGTTGTATCTTAGGAAATGGAACGAGACGAAAGACGGTTAATAAGGTGGGAGGCCGTGAGTACCGTATCACCCCAATAAGACTTGGGAAGGTGCATAACAAGCAACAAATACCGAGGAACCTCCAGTAAGTGCCTATTTTTCCGTTCAACGACATCATTTTGAGTAGAAGTGTGGACACATGTGGTTTAATGAATAATGTCATGTTCGGCAAGATAGACACTGAACGCTCTCTGATCATCATATTCTCCTTCATTATCACTATAAAGCACACAAATTTTGCCGCTGAACTGTTGCACCACCATTTTATGAAAGGACTGGAAGCTAGCAAGCACATCACATTTCCTTTTTAACAAATAAAGCCTAGTACGAGAATGACAATCAATAAAAGTAACAAATCATTTACAGCCAGATAAAGATAACACCGGGGAGGGACCCCAAACATCAGAATGGATAACATCAAACAAAAATGAACTAGAAAAAGACATATGACTGATACTCAGACGAACATATTTGGAGTGTTTACATGTGTCACAAGAAAACAACTTAATTAAACGATTGAAAACATGAAACAATTTAGTAAGATATAAAGCAGACGGGTGGTCAAGGCGCTGATGCCAGTGTCAGATGTTGTGTAACGTCGGAGATCTGATGGAGGAAAGAGCGCTGGGAGATAATGACTGGTTCAACAAGTACAACCCACCAACATTCCTACTACTACCAAACGTCTGCTTCGTATTCAGATCCTGAAACACAAACATCAGGGGAAAAAGTTACCGAGCAATTTAAAGAGGTAGTCAAGCGACTAATGGAGAAAAGATTCCGAGGAAATGAAGGGACATGCAAAACCGAGGACAGTGAGAGGTCGGGAGAACATACAACAGTTCCTTTAACAGCGATGAAAATGAGAGAACCGTTAGCAACAATGACCTTATCACGACCAGAAAGAGTAGTATATGAGGTAAAATCTGAGACAGTGCCAGTCATGTGATCTGTCGCACCCGAGTCGATGATCCACTCGGTAGGGGATGAAAACACAACGCGAGCACTGTAGAGATCTGAAGTAGCAAACACAACAGTAGAACCAGTCGGTGTAGAGTCGGTCTGGGAGCGCAACATACGGAGAAAAGCTTCAACTCCATAATAGACAGGCCCCCAGAGGTGTTCTCCTGAACCTCAGTCGAGTGCGCAGAATACTGAGTGCGATCACCAGTCTGACGGCTACCACCACGGTACCTACTTCTCCCACAAGCACTAGAACCCCGACCAAAGGGAGCAAGGTGAGGATGTAGTTGAAAACAAACGTCCTTGGTATGGCCTTTCTTCCCACAGTGGTTGCATACAAGAGGAGGTCCTCGAGAAATCCCAGCTAGAGCAGAGTGATCAGTAGAGGAACCAAGAGAGAGACAACGATTCTCATCACTGAGGAGCATACTGAAGGCCTCCCGAAGAGAGGGAAGAGGCTCACGGTGGAGGGCATGCAAGCGAACGACGTCAAACTCCATGTTGAGCCGTATAAGGAAGACATGGACCCAAAAACAGTCTTTATCCTTTTGTAGGGCCTGCATATCGGCAGTGCAAGCAACAGTAAAGGTGTTGAAGTAATCCAACTCCTGATACAGACGTTTGAACTCAGAATATTAGGCAAAAACGATCATGGTACCCTGCTTCAGCTCCAGAACACGTCGAGTGAGCTCATAAATCTGCGTCGAACTACCTGCTTGAGAGTAGGTGTCACATTCTTTTTTCCAAATTTCATAAGCAGAGTCCAACAACATATAACTGCGATACACTTGAGGGGACATCAAGTGAAATAACCACGAGACAACCAATGAAATGTCCGCATCTCATTTTCTCCATGAGGGATCGGTACGTGGTGGCTCAACAGTGGTACCATCACTATGTCTGTTTAGCTGGTGACTGCGAATAGCATGTTGTGCTGCCCTGAAATATTCCAGATAATTCATGTCATCCAAGGCAACAATAGATATCTTCAACGAGCCAGATTGGTCGTGGCTCCGAGGAGGGTCTGTAGAGGAACCGTGAGGACACCAGTGTGAGGAGCCGAGGAGATTTCAGAGGAATCACCCATCAAAGAGAGACTGAAGAAGACGAAGATCTCAAATCAGACGGAACCACAGCCTACGAGTGTCCCTTAGATCATACCGCCAGAGAGGACACCGGAGGATGTGAGCACGATGTCTCCGTCAGCCACCATAGAGGACAAAACGGCTAGAGACAGGGCCGCCCGGAAATACCGGGCGGAGAAGACCGTCAAAGAGGAATGTCGCTGAGAAGAAGACACACTGAAGGGAGGCGGTAAAAAAAAAGGAGCGGCGAAACCGGGGGCTAGGGCGCGAGAGGCTCGACTGGACGTCGCAACTGGACGCGGGCGGTGCGACGGGACTTCCTTGCGGAAGCGAAGTTGGGCGGAGCGACGCCTAGCGGAAGCGAAGTCGGGCGGAGCACGCGCCGATCGGCGGGATCTCAAACGCGGGTGGAAGGGGACGACAGGATTGGCTCTTCCTCTGATACCAAGTAGAAAGGAGGATTGAATTATCTGGATACCCTAAAACAGACAAAGCTTACATATTTATAGACTGAAAACACGTAACATATCACGTGAACAATTAAATGAGAAAACATAAAACGTAAATTAAACCGCTTCTAACACGTATATTCAACTCTATTTGCGTTGTAATTTGCTCAAACTTAAAATTAGGACCTGTATATGTATCATAGCCTTGCTTCCAAGCATCTTCATTTTTTTAATAAATTAAGGACATATTTGCGTTGATTGATAGAAAATTCTTTTTGGATTTTGCAGACTTAATTCCAAAAAAACATTATAAGGTTACTCTTATCTTTAGTTTCAAATTCAATTGAAATTTTTTTAAAATTCTGAATTTCAATACAATCGTCTTCAATTATATTTATGTTAAACGGGAAAAGAGAAAAATATAATTATTGTATTGAAAAAAAAACCGCCTATATATGTACAGGGTAATACAAATATTAGCCAACACTCTCCCTGCAGTTGGGCATGTGATGTTCTTCATGCCTAACTTGCTAATAATTGATGCAAATATTTTCTCACCTAATGTCTTAGTAAGAAAATCAGCAAGTTGTCCCTCTGGGTGAACGAAATAGGTACATACAATCTCTTTCACAATATTTTCTTTAATGAAGTGTCAATCAACTTCAATATGCTTGGTGTGGTCATGTTATACTGGGTTCTGAGCAATGTTGATTGCAGCCTTATTGTCACAATACAAATTGAAAGACCCGGTTTCCAATAAACCAATATCATTCAAGAGGGAACGAAGTCACACCCCTCACATATCACATGAGCCATGGATCTAAACTCAGCCTTTGCACTAGAGCGAGCCATTACATGTTTCTTGCTTCTCCACGTGACCAGATTAGCCCCAACAAAAGAACAATATCCCGTGGTAGATCTCCTATCATCAACTGATCCGGCCCAGTCAGCATCAGTATATATTTCAATTTTTAAGTGATCACTTGGGGAGAAGAGAATTCCCCTACCAGGCGAGGTCTTCAAATACCTCAAAATTTTGTGCATAACATCAAGATGTCGGATTTTAGGGGAATGCTTGTATTGACTTACCACTCCTACTGCATATGAAATGTCTGGACAAGTATGAGATAGGTGTATCAGTTTACTAACCAACTTCTGATAACCAAAAATATCTTCCACTAACTCTCCATCATCACGTCCAAGTTTGTGGTTCACTTCAATAGGAATATCGGCAGGCTTGCAACTACTCATTCATGTTTGTTTTAACAAATCAAGGACATACTTCTGCTGAGAAATATGAATACCATATTTTGACCTGACAACCTCAATTCCTAGAAAATATCTCAACTTACCCAAGTCTTTCACTTCAAATTCACTAGCAAGTTTGAGTTTCAAGTCACAGATCTCATCCATGTCATCACTTATAATAACCATATCATCAACATATACAATCAGGATAGCCACCTTCATCTCTTTTCGTCTGATAATAAAGTGCGATCAGCGTGACTTTGGGTATACCCTAATGAGATTATGACTTTGTAAAGTCTCCCAAACCAAGCTCTCAGACATTATTTTAACCCATATAGAGCTTTTTTCAATTTACACACTTTACCTTCAGAGCCGATAGGGACAAGACCGGGAGGCATCAACATATAGACTTTCTCTTCAAATTTGCCATGAGGGAAAGCATTCTTTACATCTAGCTGTTGAAGGTCCCACCCTTTACACGCGACACAGGATAATAGGACCCGTATTGTATTCATTTTTGTCACTGGAGCAAAATTCTCTTGGTAGTCAATACCATGAGTTTGAGTGTAGCCTCTTGCCACCAATCGTGCCTTGAATCTCTCCACAATACCTTCAGAGTTCCGCTTTACTATAAAAATTCATCGACAACCAACTATCCTCTTGCCAGGAGGGAGATCGACCAGTTCCCATGTGTGGTTCTTTTCTAGAGCCTGCATTTCCTCCATCGACTTTGTCCATTTTGGGCAACTAAGTGCTTCCTGCCATGTACCAGGAACAAACATAGAAGAAAGAGAAATGACAAATTCTTTGTGGGAAGAAGATAAAGAGGTATATGACACACAGTTAGATAACAGATGTTGAGTGGATGAGCGTATACCTTTTCAGAGGGCAATAAGTAACTTCATGGATGTTGTAGACAAATTCGGTGACGACTCTGGTATTATGGGATGCAATTGAGTGTTTGATCTTTTGCTTCTCCGAGTGTACACCTACAATTCCTTTTCTTTGAGAATATCCTCACTCTCCCCCTAAGTGGTAATGTATGAAGGAGGAATGAGAAGAGGAAGAGTAGGAGCACTCACTTCTAAGTATAAAGACTCTCCCTGACGTGAGGACTCATAATAAGAGGTACTTTCATGAAACGTAACATCCATGGAGAAAAATTTTCTGCTTGGAGGATGATAGCATTTGTACCCTTTCTTTGTAGGGGAATAACCAATGAACACACAACGAAGGACACGAGGATCAAGTTTTGTTCGAGTAGTGTTATGAATATGAACAAAACATAAACACCCTAACACACGAGGTACAAGGGTAGTAGGAGGTATGCCAAGGGTATGAAAAGGAGTACGCTTGTCCAGATGATGAGATGACATACGATTGATGAGGTAAGCCGCAGTGAAAAGGGCATCACCCCAATAGTATTTTGGAAGAGACATCGTAAATAACAAGCATCGTGTCACTTCAAGAAGATGATTTTTTCGTTCAACAATACCATTTTGTGCAGGAGAATGTACACAAGTGGTTTGATGAATGGTACCATGAGAACTCAAATAGTTTTCAAATTTGATATTTATATATTCACGTCCATTATCACTGCAGAGAATTTTAATAGTGGCACCAAATTGAGTCGAAATCATTTTATGAATTTTTTAAAAAAGAGGGAACGCTTCATTTTTACTATGTATCAAATAAACTCACGTGGTACAAGAAAACAATCAATGAAAGAAACAAATCAATGATAACCAGTGATCGAAGCAACAGGACCAGGGCCCCATACGTCACTATGAATGGTATGAAATGGTACAACATAAGGCTTAGACACGTGATTGAAAGAGACATGTTTATGCTTAGCAAGTTCACAAGCATCACACATAAAAGTTTTAAAAACAGAAGATGAAAAACTAGGAAATAACGTCTGCATAGTAGAATTAAAGGGGTGACCCAAGCGACGATGCCAGGTAGCCAACTGAGGAAGCTGTTGAGAATGAAAGGCCTGAGGAACAGTAGCATCAAACAAGTACAATTCATCACACATTCTACCAGAGTCAATCACATTTTTCGTCTGCAGGTCCTGAGAGACACAATAAGGAGAGAAAGTGTTGGAGCAGTTCATGAAATTTGTAATATGACTAACAGATAAGAGGTTGTGAGTAAATGAAGGGACGTGAAGGGCAGAAGTCAAGGTTAGAAAAGAGCAAGTGATAGAGCCTTTTCCTGCAATAGAGGAAAATGTTTCATCGACAATGCTTACCTTGTCTCTTTCAGATAATGGTGAATAGGAAACAAAACCTGACGATGACCCAGTCATATGATTTGTGGCTCCAGAATCAATAATGCAATGGGTGGCAGGCGGTACAATAGCAGAGTGAGCACTTGGACTACCTGAATGAGCAAAGGATGAGGATGGACCAGAAGTGAGCTCCGAGGATAACCCCTACATCATGCGATGGAGTGTCATCATCTCATCAGCAGAAAAGGCCCCAAGTACAGACATGGGTTCTGAGATTTGGGCACTGGAAGTACTATCATCAATGAACTCTGTCAGATGAGCAGAGCGGGGAGAGCTAAAATTTGAGCGGCCACGACCACGTCCACCACAACCCTCACAAGGAACCATGCCACCTCTCGATGGAGGGGGGCCATGCAATTTGAAGCAAGTGTCGCGAGTATGCCTACTCCGACCACAATAATCACACATCAAGTGGTCTTTGTCTGAGGGTCGGGGCCTAAAGTCCCGAAAAGTGGTGCCTCCAGAATGAGAAGCGACAAGTGTAGAACCACTAGAAAAACCCTCTGAACTCCAAGATTGACAGTGGTCATATTCCTGCTGGACAATGCTATAGGTCTCTGACAATGAAGGGACTGGTATGCGGCCAAGGATTTGAACAAGAATCTGATCAAAGTCCCAGTGTAAACCATGTAGAAACTCAAGCACCCTATTCCGATCTTCGTGAGCACGAACAAGAAGAGCATCAGCAGTGCAAACAAGGTCGAGGGATGTAAAATGGTCATACTCCTAATATAGCTGAGTGAACTCCAAATAATAAGCGGACGGTGGTCGATCCCGCAGTCGAAGGAGAAATATCTTTCGTCGTAACTGATAGATCTGAGCAGTGTTGCCTTTTTGGGAATAGGTAGATTCAACACGACTCCAAATATTTGCCGCGGTATTCAAGAATATGTAATTTCATGCAATATTTTTTTGCATGGAATTAATCAACCATGACATAACCAAAGAGTTCTCTGATTCTCATTGAGCCCATGTAGATGAGGTCCGTGCTGGCTCCGTAATAGTCCCGTTAACATAGCCAAACAAACGACGACTCTTAAGGGTCAAGGCAATAGATTGAGAGCATGATAGGTAATTTATTGTATCAAGACGAATCGTGGTGATCTAAGACACCGTATGATCATGCCCAACCCGGGTAGATCTAGCGGGTTGTGATACGTCAAGAGAATCCACCGCGCAAACATAATGAAATCAGAGAACAAAGATGTGCTGGTAGTAGAAAAAAATCCAAGAAAAAGAAACCAGCCTCCACGAGATCGTTGGAAAAAAGGGTGATACCGAAAAAAGTGCATATATGGTCGATTTGTTTGTTTAGGGCGATACCGGAAAAAAGGGCGATATCATATTGTCCAAATACGATCAAAATAACGACTTTACCTTCTCTAGAATGTTTGTAGAAGATTATATGGTCGATTTGCTTGTTGCAATCTGCATTCTGTAGAATCTTTCTCTCTCTCTCTCTCTCTATATATATATATATATAAATAGCCTCTACAAACTATTCAAACAAAGCATATGGAGATTGTTTGGTACATGCAAATATTTTTCAGCTTGTACACCTTGTCAATGCCAAGTTGTCTTTCGAAACATGGTGGTAAATTCATGTAAACTTCCTCCTTCAAATTTCCATTCAAGAGCGCCTTCTTTACGACCATTTGATATAGAGGCCAATTAGATACACACACACACATGCAAATGGTTGCAAGAAGTGTTCCTCTGCGTGTGCCTCTGAAACCATGAAAAAGTGTTAGGATTTCCTTAACTCGTTATTGGTGTATGCTTTTGATAAGAGGAGAAAGGGGAGAGAGAAAGACAAGCCTAGCATGATTACTACAATAACCTTAGCACAAAAACATAATACCAAATACATCACATTAATTTAAATCTCAACATTTTTTCGTAGCTTGGAACACAATATTAGGATCCACAGAAAATAGTTAATGTAAATTTGGTAATAAAAAGTTTTCCTGTAATAACTTGTTTTCTCATTAGACTGCCCTGTTATGTCACAGGTGCCATACCATTTCAATAAGATTTACCTATTGTTTGGTAAAGTAATTGCTTTGCCTTTGAAAATTTTAGCTAAGCTGCAATCCACATGTAGAACTTACTATATGAGTGTTCGAGGATATGGAATAAAATATTGAAAGCCTATGCAACTTGCCAATTATTTTATATATTACTGCAATCTTTACAGTTGAACACACTGTTAACTGAAAGAATAACAAATGACGGATTTCTTTTGACAACAGAAAACACTGCAATTTAGACATCATTGAGATTCAAATACAATGAGCCAGACATCCCAGTTTTGGCATGTTCTTCCCTGTGGTGCATGGGGCATCTGTGTAAAGTTTTTTGGATCTCTTTCTTGGGGAATCATTTCTCATTATGCAGTAGGATTATTGATATATTATTATGCTAAATACTTCAACTACTTTTAGGTACCTTTTTTCTATATTCACAAAGGTTTTTAGCTTCTACTCATGTGAATTGGTGTGAGTTTATCTTTTTTTTTGTCATGTAGGAGAGCTCTAAAAGGGATCCGTTGACTGCCCGCTCTATTGAAAGAAACATCTTTGAAAAAAATGACATTTCACCAGACTCCTCAGAAGGCGTTGACAGTATAAAAGATGTGCTTTCTACAAGAGACCCTACTTCAATTTCTCTTCAAAAACCAATGATGGGCTCATGTTCTGCCAAAGAAACATCTACTGTTGGTTCCGAAACATGCAAGAAGACTTGTCATGATGTAACAGATAGGCCGGTGAGTTTCCCTGTAATCGATGGACAAAATCAATTAGGTGTTGAATTTGATGGCGAAAGAAGTTTTAGCAACATTAAAAGTTGCTTATTGTCTGATGCAGGGCAAATCTATAGGTGGCGGGAAAAGAGTGACCTAACCCTAAATGCTATGCAAAGTACGACGGTTAGATCGCAATTGAATAATAAACTTTAACATCTCACACAAATAATTCAACACAAGGCAAAATAATTTAATTAAGCGAAAAAAGCTAAGTCTTTCCTCCGCGTGGAGGGCTAAAGCAGGAGCACGCGACGAATAGACCCTGCAAATCACAATAATAATCTAACAAACAACTACCATGCAAGATATTCAAAACAAGTACAAGACCCAATCCAATATAAATATGTTGAAAATAATAATCAAGTGCAACAAAATCTCACCAAATAGTGGGCTGACCAAGGCACTGAAGAATCCGGCGCCGGAAATGCGTGTACGACGATTCGAGGTGGAACCGGCGACGTGAAAATAATGGAGGTGACTGTCCTCGGTGGTGGGAGGTGAAAACAGGCCGAAAATGATTTGATCCGGCCACAAAGCGGTAGATCCGGGTGGGGAAGAGTAAATCCGGCAATATGAGATCTAATCCGAGTTGACAATTCCGGGTCGGGGCTGATCTGGGTGGTGGGAGGATAAGGAAGGTTGTTCCGCAGAGAGAACGAGGCTGGCGGCAAGGGAATATTAGGGTGACAAGGTGCTGTTGCTGGAGGTGAACAGGGGGTGGCTGGCAGCCCTGTAGGGGAGTTGGGAAGTGGCGACAGTGAGAGGGAGGAGGGGCTAGGTGGCAGTTGACTGGAAGGAGAACAAGGGGGCGGCGGTTGAGAAAAAGGAAGCGGCAGGGTGGCGGTTTGCTGGGAATGAGGGCTCGGGCCTGCAGCTGAAATAGGAAATTCACTGTTCACTAAACTATATTAGTGAACATATTCCATTTTTCTACAGTACCTAAAAGAAGAATGGTTGGCTGTAGGTGGTGTTTCTGGCCAGGAGTTTGGTGGATTATTTGGGGGCTGTAGGGTGGCTGCAAGAGGGAGTTTGGGAGGGGAAAAGAGGCTTAGGGTTAGGGGTTATCTTGGGGAGGGATACAAGTCTAGGAGTCGTCACCTAGGGTTCCACGGAGTCAGCACCGTGGGGGGATCGCGGGAATCCAAGAATAGCTTTCTCCAAATTCTGCAATGCCTTCAACCAGCCCATAAACCATCTATTTATAATAAAAGGGGATTAGAGCATCTCACCATCGATGACTATGATTGGCCGAAGGTGAGACCACCTAAATACATCAAAATAAAATGCAAAATAGTGAAATAATATATCAAATCGATTCGCAACGCGAATCCGAACACATCTGTGAAGTCCAATTGTCGATCCGGGCACGCCATATATGGAAGTCGCCAAATCAACCCCGAATGGACCCAAAACTCGTCATCCACTGCAAGTGCTCGTCTATGCTCCGCATTAATCTCCCCAGCTTGAAAGAATTCATCTCCCGATGAATAGAGATCAAAATTCTCTCGTTGCGTGCCAGGTAAAACTCGAAGAAGTCCACCAGAGGTCGCCCAACTGTCGTCGCTGGAAAAGTGTCCTTGCCAATCAACTTCCCCTGACTGAAAAGTTGTCATCTCCGGTGAATGGAGACGATCGTGCTGAAGTCGAAGTCCAGGGGCGAATCGATCAAGTTTTGTTGCAAGTATCCAAGAGTCACCAATGTCTGTAGTGAGAATGCATTGGTAGAGTCTGGTCTTCATGATACTCTCAACGCTCAACTCACGAGTGGTGGATCCCGGTGCGATAGGTGGCGTCGTCGGTAGAACCAAAGAAGACGAGTCCCCAGGTGGGTGAGTGCCAGAAGTAGGTGAGTAGTGGTCACCATCAGACATATGTGGGCTATGAGGGTGGCAAGGCAACGAGAGTGGAGGTATGGGCGGTTGGAAATCCCCACTGCTTGGGTCCACATACTTGCGAGGCTCATAGTACGACGTCATATCCTCAACACTAAATACCAGGTGGATACTCATACTTGCAAGGAAATCATTATCATAGGTGTTTGCTTCGATCTGTCTCATGATTATATAGGGATCCATTCGTCTAACTCTCATGCCTTTAGCAAGGCTCGCACAGAGCCACACAACGCAGATTCTCACCATCACCTGCCCGCCTTCATGAAGTAGCTGCTATTGCTAGTGAACATCCATATGCGATTTATAAAATTTATTATCATTATGGATTCTCTGTCAGAATGACTCATGACACACATGCAAACGATGAACATACAACATAACAGACTCATGCAAATGATAAAGAAACGACTCAACAGACTCATGTGTATAATCCGTAATTCATCGAGATCAGAAGTACCCAAGCAGACAGCTGTTCGCAGACCATTGGACGAGCAGAGACGAGCTTGGGCGAGCAGAGACGTTCTTGGGCGAGTAGAGGCGAGCAGAGGCGAGCTTGGGCAAGCAGAGACAATCTTGGGCGAGCAGAGACGAGTTTGGGCGAGCAGAGACGAGTTTGGGCGAGTATGAGACGAGTACCTTGCGAGTTGGGGTGAGTAGACCCTTGGAACTCGCTAGCAGAGGCTGGATATTCGCCTATACCCCCTAGGATTTCTCTATAAATAGCCCCTTAGTGGTACTAGAAATGGACTTTTGGAGGAGGTTGAGGTCCCCCCAAGTGGATACTCGCCAAGTCCATGCCTGTATAGTACCTCGCCCAGCCTTTTGGTTGTGGAGGGGAAGTTTCTCTCAATCTTCCGGGTACGTGGTGAAACCTTCCTGCTGGAGCACTTGGGGTGTGCTTATTGATAATTTCCCCTCTCCCGCGATAGCCATTTGAATTGTGGCGTCGGACCGCAGAATCAGTAACCTTAGGCTGCCTTGATCCGAATTTTGGAGTAGAGATTTTCCCGGCTTCAACATCATGCAAATGATGCAAATAAAACACGTCAGACACAACATGCTCTCTACGGGAAAATCTAATAATGACCTGAAAATTTATCAAGGGAGGTGGCCTTTCAGAAGGCTCTCTCGATGGAGTGTAGAAAAACTCATCCCGTGTGAAACGAGTACTCAGATGATCGTGAGAAACATCTACACTCAAGGGCGAACTCATGAAGAGTAAAATGTCTCTCAGGGAGCGTAACACATCAGGGGGCTCACTAGGAGGTGTGTATGAAAAGTCATCGCGAATGTGACGGACCACCTGGGTGAAAGTTGTGTGCACAGACTAGAAGGCGTGACTCTATAGTGTGGGGAGTATCCCCAAAAATAAAGAACTCGTCTGGTGGGTCAGCAGGTGGTGCGTCCCAAAATTCATCGAGGGTGCGATGTGTCGCCAGATAGGATCCCAAAATATCAGCAGTATGCTCAAGTTTACTAGTGGAAGTCCTAGATACTTGATGTTCCACCCAATATCCAACCACTGGGGCAAGGTCAGAGACGATAATGGAAGTGGCTTTAGTAAGTCGATACGTATATTTGAGTGGTTTACCTAAATCTCATCCTCATCAGGATGCGGCGGATCATCAGGAGGCTCAACAAGGAGGTCGTCACAGGACTCGTCACTTGGCTCATGATCCTCCATATGAGTACCATCGTGAGAGGTAGTGTCCCCTTGATTGAGTCACATAGCCACTATGAGATCAACACTACGCTCTTGACTCTCAGTCGTGATATGACTCAGAGCAATGAGAATGAGAGGGGGACATAGACCTCCTCTCAAGAACAGGTTTGTCAGCGCGGTGTCAAGACAAGAGTCTAGGGTAGGGGTGCTAATCAACCCATGATACGTCAAAAGTGTGGGTGTGGGTGAGGGACACAACATTACATACTCAATAGGTCGCTCAAGCTCACTCATAGTCGGCGTCACAAGAGACGGGTCAGAAACAAAAGATAGGCCGCTCACGAGGCTAAGCACCTCACTGGGGTAAGAGCAATGCGCATCAGATTTCACTTCTATCATGGATAACAAGATACTGGTAGGCGTCATGGTAACCTCAGTATGAAGGAGACTCGTGCTGCGGAGGTCAAGGTGAGAATCCCATCGACCAGCTCTTGCCGATCTCAAATACTGTTTGTAACGAAGGGCGAACTGATATGTCGGCTCGAGGAAGTTCGAGCTATGATAAATCACCTTAGTACGAATGTCAGATCGAAGCCTAGACCGAAATCGGGAAGTGGTCATGGCTGGGTCCTCTCGGATGTCGCTCATCACAACTAACTCATCGATGTGATCCCTGTACTCGACGACAGACATGAATCCTTGCTGAAGGGAAAATAATTGGTCAAGCAGGCGACTCCGATACGATGAAGGCAAATACCTCTGACATAATGTACGCTTCATGTCCACCCAATTGGTGATGCGATGTAAACAGTCTCGCTCGCGGGTCCTCTCAACGCTAGCCCAATATGTCCTCACCTGATCTAAAAGTCTAAGTTTCACAAACTTGACGCGACGCACACCGAATACCTCAAAATGATTAAGATAATACTTCATATCCACGAGCCAATAACTGAAAGACTCGGGACTCGATGAGCCGTATAAGGAAGGGGCAGCAGTACGAAATTGACTCTCAAGATCTCTCTCGGAACGACTATCCTCATTGTTGAAGCCGGGAAAATTCTCTACTCTAAAAATCGGATCAAGCCATCCTAAAGCTACTAGCTCAGTAGTAAGGTTAGGTGACTAAAGTGACTAGGATGAAGAATGAAGGCAACAAACAGGACCACAGATACTGCGGCAGGAAGGTCCCACCACGTACTCGGAAGCTTGAAAGATGTTACCCATCCACAACCAAAAATGGTCGAACAAGGTACGAGGGAGACTAACTAACAACTAAGCCGCAAGGTCGCGACCTGGGCTCTATGGAAAAGAAATCCAAAGGCTCATCTGGTATCCAAAAAGTAGAGCTCGCGAGATCCTTGCAGGGATTTCAAGTGGCTCTCCTCGTACCCCTGGGGTCCTATTTATAGGGAAATCCTGGGGGAGGGAGGTCTATTTATACCCCCACCCCTCGGCGACTAGGCAACTTCCCGGAGGAACTCGCACGGCTGGGCGAGCAACTGACCTAGTCGCCTACCTGGCGAGTATGCGAGGGGAGCTCGCCATACTCGCCCAGGCCTTCTGCAGGCTGGCACGTTGACTCTGACCTCTGTCTTGACTTACTGATTTTGACTTCTGCTGACCTGGCTCTGGAGGGGTCGACCCTCGACGAATACAGTTGTACACTCATAATAATCATCCCTAAGGTAACTGAGTCGTATCGAAGGATCAACACGATCTGCTCGCGTGTACGGATAAAAATGACGACAATCTTCATACTGATCGTCTCTAACATTGTGGGGTCATATCGGTGGATCAACACGATCTCTGAAAGTGGTGTACTGCGATCGAGAAATGATCGTCGTAATAATGTGAGGATCCCCCTGACGGGGTTCTGTGAGAGCGGTGCAAGTGGGCTTGAGACCTCTAAATTGATGAGAGGAATAATTGTGACACTTAGACATAATGAAAAACCTATAGAATCTACGACTGAGAATTGAAAAGTGCGCGCAACCTCCCTCTGCTACCAATTGACGCACGACAAATCTATAGGTGGCGGGAAAACGGTGACCTAACCATACATGTCATGCAAAGTACGACGGTTAGATCGCAATTGAATAATAAATTTTAACATGTCACACAAATAATTCAAGATAAGACAATAATTTAATTAAGCGAAGTAGGCTTATGCTTTCCTCCTCGTGTAGGGCCAAAGCAGGAGCGTGCGACGAATAAACCCTGCAAATCATAATAATAATCTAACAAACAACTATCATGCAAGATATTCAAAACAAGTATAAGACCCAATCCAATATAAATAAGCTAAAAATAATAATCCAGCACAACAAAATTTCACCAAATAGTGGGCTGACCAAGACACTGAAGAATGCGGCGCCGGAAATGCATGTACGACGATTCGAGGTGGAACCGGGGCGTGGAAATAATGGAGGTGACTAGTGGTGAGAGGTGAAAACGAGCCGAAAATGGTTAGATCCGGCCACGAAGCGGTAGATCCGGGCGGGGAAGAGTAAATCCGAGAATATGAGATCAGATTCGAGGTGATAATTCTGGACCGAGGCTGATCCGGGTGGTGGGAGGATAAGGAAGGTGGTTCCGCGGAGAGAACGAGGCTGGCGGCAAGGGAATATTAGTGTGTCAAGGTGCTGTTGTTGGAGGTGAACAGGGGGTAGCTGGCGACCCTGTAGGGGAGTTGGGAAGTGGCGACAGTGAGAGGGAGGAGGGGCTAGGTGGCAGTTGACTAGGAGGAGAACAAGGGGGGCGGCGATTGAGAAAAAGGGAAGCGGCAAGGTGGCAGTTTGCTGGGACTTGGGAGGGAGGGCTGGGGACGGCGGCTGAAATAGGAAATTCACTGTTCACTAAAGTATATTAGTGAACAGTAAATTTCATTTTTCTACAGTACCTAAAAGAAGAATGGTTGGCTGTAGGTGGAGTTTCTGGACATCAATTTGGTGGATGATTTGGGGGCTGTAGGGGGGCTGCAAGAGGGAGTTTGGGAGGGGAAAGAGGCTTAGGGTTAGGGGTTATCTTGGGGAGAGAGATACAAGCCTATGAGTCGTCACTTAGGGTTCCACGAAGTCGGCACCGTGGCGGGATCGCATGAATCCAGGAATAGCTTTCTCCAAATTCTGCAATGTCTTTAACTAGCCCACATACCATCTATTTATAATAAAAGGAGGATTGGGCATCCCACCATCGATGACTATGATTGGCCAATGGTGGGGCCAACTAAATACATCAAAATAAAATGCAAAATAGTGAAATAATATATCAAATCGATTCACAATGCGAATCCAAACACATCTGCGGATTCCGATCGTCGATCCGGGCACGCCATTTATGGAAAGTCGCCAAATCAGTCCTGAATGGACCCAAAACTCGTCATCCACTGCAAGTGTTCGTCTATGCTCCGCATCATTGTTCTTAAGGACCTAAATGCCAAAAATCAATTCTCAAGATGTGAATCCATAGGCACCATTTCTTACATGCTGTACTAACATATATTCTGCTAACTTAAAAGTTATTGCATTTCCTTAATAAAGCAGTTGCCATCTTATTCTCCAATGGATCCTGTAAAATAGATTTAAGTGTCTCAAGTTCTGGTACAAATAGCTGTAATCTTTCCCATATTGAATTATAGTGTTTATATCTCTATTATTTGCAATTAGGTGTTGTTATACATGTGTTTGTACTGCATGATTTTTTTAGTAATGATTATTTAACGATCTATTTCAAGGCCGTGAAGCCAGCTATCTCTGGTGTTCAAGAGCTGACAAGTTTTAGTGATACCCCTGGAGTTGTTTTACAGGATGATTTGCGTCAGCCACTTGATATAGCTCCAGGAGGTCATGTTGCAGAAACTTCAATTTCTACTAATTCTCTGGGAAATGCATTATATGATGCTGGTGACTTGGCCAAGGAACTTGAGGCCAAGATGGCCCGGAAGCATAAAGAAGATCAAATTGAACACAAGAAAGGAGGCAAGCTTCTGGAGTATGTCATTGACATTGATGTTCCGGTACGTCTTTTTTCCTTCATGTTGCATTTGGTAACCAAATTTGAACACTGTATGTTTTTTTTTGTTCATATAAGTGTCACAGTACTAGTAAAGCTTTACTGGACTATTGAATCTATCAAAGAAGGATCTTAGTGTTCATATTGACCTGCAGTTTTTTACTTTCATTTGATAGGTTTTTGAGGAAAACTCACATGCAGAGAACATTTTTTTCATCCAGGTACTCCTACTGTAGAAATTTTTCATGTCATTGGGTTTTAATTAATTAATTCAACATAAAGCTATGTTTCATATATATGCATCCATTTCCTAACTGTTTTTATTTTTCTTTGCAATCTCTTAATCCTTGATGGCACTGGATTCTTGTTTGCTTTTCATCAGAGATTTGATGTAATTATTTTAATGTCTTATTCTTTCTTTGGATTTTGTTTAGTTTATATGGTTTTGATTTAGGCACGCAACATGTGATGGGGATCTGATGGGTATCACCCATTACATGTGGCTCGTCACAAGGCGTAGACCACATTTATGTATTCACGTGGGAGGGCTTGACCGGATCAATGATCTGATTCCACGGATGCCTCCAGATTTTTGTTTACTTATGTTTTTTATATAATATGTTGTTATTTTTAGGCATTTTTTAATTAATCGGGTTCGTTACATTACCAATCAATCATAGTTGCCGACGTAAGGATATCCTAAGGTAGTTTTATTAAATAAAGAGTAAGGTGGCTGCTTTCAAGCTTTTTTTATTTTGGAAAAGAACCATTCTCGGAATCCTGCGATCCTACCACTGTGACGACTCTGTGAAGCTCTGAGTGATCATTCTTAGAGAACCCTGTGCATCCTTTTGTATTCCTCTCACTTCTGCAACCCTCCACTCATCATTAAAGCCCCCGCCGAAACCCCAATCCCACGTATCAGATCCTATACTACTACCTATCTCGCATAGTAGACCGCAAACCGTTGTATCGCCCCCCTGAGACTTGATCCATTCCCAGCGCCTGCTGTCGACAACGCCTCTGTAGACCTCATCGCCTCCCAAATATGACCTTTGCCCTTCCATATTTCCCATTTGATAACCCTAACCCCCTCCATCTCCACTTCTAGCCATAACACCCATCTCCCCCACCAGTCGAAACCCTCATCCCCTCCCCCTACCCATGATCTGCACCCTCTCCAAACCTGCATCCCCACAGTCTTCCACCTGCCTTTCTACCTCAGGATAGCAGCTGCTCCAACCTAGACCACCAAATCTCCATCCCACGACAACATCCCCTTACTCTGTGAGTGTATTATTGATATATGACCCACTATTTTCTATATTAATATATGTTGTTCTGAACTCTTGCTCTTTTGGATCAATATCATTTGTGGAATCTTGTTCTAAATTAATCTGTGATTTACATGAACTATTCGCCACACACTTTTGCTTTGACCCTCCATGCAATGGAAAGCCTAAAATAGTGAGCCACACACTTTGCCTTGCTTAAAATATCTGCTTGTGATTTAATCTTTTGTTACTTTGTTTTGATTTCACCGATGGATCTTGCATGTGTGGTACATATAACAGTCAAGGAATTAGACTTATCTTCCTACACTTCACATTAGGACTGCATTTTAGTTTTACACTCAACTATCCCACCCTACATCAGTTGGTATTGGAGCACAAGGTTTGGGCCATGTTTATGACCCATAGTGGGTGGTTTTATAAATTCCCCGAGTATGACTCCCACTTCACTGAGGACCTAGCGACTAGCTCAAATTCGGTCATGTCCTCTGCTGATTTTCAACGATTATTCATAGATCTCTTTTATGTCTTAGGCACCTAGTTTGAGGACCTCAATCATGATGTTGTTGAAATGAACAACTAAATTGAAAGCTTAAAAAATCTGAAGTACACTCCAACACAACAGGATGAACCTCCTGAGGGGATCCCGAAATGCTCTCTCGCCTTGATTTTCGTCCTGGAGGTGTTCCTCCTCCACCTTAGTTATTAAAGACACACCAATGCGCAAAGGGGTCTTGGAGGCTAGGCGCAGACACGCATATGACGAAGGCAAGACACAACCACATTCATTTTAAATAATCAACATGAAATATCAGTTCATGTTCTTCATTAGATTATTCACCTATTTTACTCGTTAATCATTCATTTTTGTCATTTATATCACTT
Organism: Platanthera guangdongensis; assembly: GCA_039583875.1. Classification (NCBI taxonomy): domain Eukaryota; kingdom Viridiplantae; phylum Streptophyta; class Magnoliopsida; order Asparagales; family Orchidaceae; genus Platanthera; species Platanthera guangdongensis. The sequence continues at coordinate 28,191,378 of CM077152.1, read as the reverse complement.
AAAAAATAGAATTAATGTGGTCACTTGCATCATACATAAGTCTCAACGCTCGATTATGTTTCACAAACACTAAATCATGAAAAAATTATTTAGTCCTTACATTATTTCTTTTCTTATTTTAAAAAAAATAATCATAAAAATCTTTCCCAAGCATGCCTTTTTTCTCCAAAGACGCAAAAAGACGCACAAAGGCGTAAACCTCTGAGCCTGTTGAGCTTTGTGCCTTAAGCGCGCTTTTAACAACACATGTTCACTTCCGCTGATTCGACACCATAATGATGCTCCATGTCGGGGTCCCGTACCACCTATGAGGCAAAATCCTGAGCACGCCCATGAGCAACGACATGGCCCCATCTATGTTAGGCACCCACCGCGCCACACCGGACCTTGTCGATAGCTGGATGGCCAGGGAGACCATGGACCCCCACCCGGTCGTCGTGACCATGATCTAGAGGACTTTTATGATCCCGTCCGTAGAGTTTGGTCCCCCGCCTGCTCAACATGACTACGAACGTAAGGAACGTTTTGAGTATTATCAAGAGTCTCGTAAAGGTGGCTCTCCCCGGGAGGATAACATCACCTGACGCATTCACACTGATGTTTGCTCTTTAACGGTTGCCTAGACCTGAAGGATTTTAGTGATTGGCTCCTTAGTATGGACCACTACTTCGAGTGGTTTGACATGAGTGATGTGCGATAAGTCTGGATGTGTAGATGAAGTTGCATGGGCAAGCCAAAATATTATGGACTAGTTTTGGAGAGATTGCTTGATATGGATGGATACTACCCATCACCTGATGGGCAGACATGAATCTAAGACTGAAGGACAAGTACTCATTGCATCATGTAGAGACCAGCTCCTCGGTCAGTTATATGGCCTACGCTAGGAGACACTATTGCAAAGTATGTCTCAGTTTGACGAGCTAGTGGTTGAAGTGACATTGTGGAGGAGCTTATTGCCACCGCCTCATGTTTTTGGGACATTCTACGTTCTGATATTCATATAGAGCTGATTCCACATCGCCTCAAGAGCGTGAGCAAATCTTCGAGCTCGCCTTAGATTATGAGCAGTACCCTTGCTCTTCAAGGTCAAGACAGGTTCCCTCCCGACCTGACAACTCAAATTTCAGGAGGCCTACCCCACCCCGACCGCGGCTACCATGCCTCCCCCATGCTCTAGTGAATACCAATGGTATGATAATCATTCTCAAAGCTTCCAAGCCAGGGGCATCCAATGCTTTACATGTTTCGGCTGGGGACATGTGGAGGCCCAGTACCCTACACAAAACTTGCTTCTTGTTGAGGGAGAGCATAGTTTGGAGACTGAGGAGTTGGTGGACGAGGAGATCACAAGCAAAGTAGAGGAGGGTTGGGAGAGTGATACTGAGAGGTTACTAGAGATGAGAGTAGTTAGACGCCTATTGTATACCCCACATGTGGATGAGGACTGGCGCCACACCATTATACACCTATTTCCCTAATGTAGGCAGTGCCTACAAACTAGTTATAGATAGTGAGAGTTGCGTGAATATCGTGACCCATAAGGGTCCTGAGTGTATGTAGGTGAAGACTGAGCCTCACCTCCACCCTTATCGTGTCATATGAGTCGGCAAGACTGCGATACAAGTCACCCATCAGTGCCTTGTTTTGATCAATATTTCCATATTTGAGGATCACGGGTGGTGCAATGCCATACCTATGAACGTCGCCCACGTGCTGCTCGGGAGACCCTGACTATATGATCGTGATGTCACGTGTTGTATTCAAAAAATAGTTAATGACATTCTATGTATTTTTTTGCTTTTCTAAGTGTATGTTAGCAAAAACTGAAAAAGATTATGTAATAATTTTTTTTGCTCTTCTAAACAAATAAATGTCAAAAAAATTATTACATATTCTTTTTTCAGTTTTCGCTAACATACCCTTAGAAAAGCAAAAAAAACTCATACAATGTCGTTAACTATTTTTTGAATACAACGTTATGCGAGCAAAAATGATGAGCTCAGCAGACATATCCAACAAGCAATGCATTGGTGTTTATTGTTTGCAGATGATATCGTTTTGATCGAAGAGACGCGCGAGAGTGTAAACGCAAAACTTGAATCTTGGCGAGACACTTTAGAAAAGAAGTGTTTTAAGTTGAGTAGGACAAAGACGGAGTATATGGAGCTTAAATTTAGCAGTGCAAGAAGGATGGATGGCTTTGTTATTAAGTTGTTATCATTTGAAATTTCCTATTTTAACCCCCCTCTTTTCAATTATTACCCAATCAAACAAATAAATACAAACAACAACAACAACAACAACACTCAAGCTTTTATCCCACCATAGTAGGGTCAGCAATCAAACAAATAAATTGAATTTTTTTATTTTTTAATTCAATTTATTTTATTTTAAATTTCTTTTAATTTATTTATCAAACAAATGAATAAATTAAACAAAAATTAAAATAAAATAAATTGGATTAAATTAGAAAAATTAAGTAAATTATTTTAAATAAATAAAAAACGAACGGAAAGAGATCGTGTGGCCTTATAAGGTATCAGTGTTGTGCTGTGGGGTTTTCTTCTTTGGATATTATGCGCACGAGAGGGGACATCGTGCATTTGTGCCCCAATGTTATATTGTGTGTGCGCGACTGAGTGTGATTGTAGGAGCTGCCCCTAATTTCATAATCAATTGAATAGTTTTGTTGTTTTTGCTAGAAAATGTTAGAAAACAATCTTGTAAAGACCCATTTAGTGGCCCATTATAGTCATTCTTCTTCCTCATGTAATAGTTCCACATCTGAAAAAAGGGATCACTCTCTCTCTCTCTCTTCTCCCTATGTAGTTGTACTCGTACTTGTATTTTGGTATTCAAGAAGTATATACAAGGTTTACACCAATCTTCTACATGGTATCAGAGTCGAGCCGATCCGCCTAAGCGGTTGTCCGTTTTTAACCGCCTGGCCTCTGCGGTCTGCTTCATTCGGTGGTCTACTCGCTTGTTGCCTGCATCTCTTGCGGTTTGTCATTTGCGGATTACTTCTTGCGCGGACTGCTTTCTCTAGTCTGCAGGTTTTGTGGCGCTGCTTCCCACTATTGTGGTTGGATCTCCTCCTTTTATAGCTTTGGCGGCTGGGTCCCACCGCCAAACCCTCCTGCGGCCTGCCATATCCGCTGCGGTCTGTCCTCCTACTCGCGCAGTTGGGTTGTGCGGTCTTCTTTTTCCCAACCATCCCGCGGTCTGCCTTGCCCGTTACGGTCTGCCACCCTACTCATGCAGTTTGGCTGTGCGGTCTTCTTTTGGCCAACCATCTTGCGATCTGCCTTACCCGCTGCGGTCTGCCATCCTACTCGCACAGTTTGGTTGCGCGGTCTTCTTTTGCCCGCAACCATTGCCTAGTTCGGCGTGGTCTGTTTGCCCGCCTTCTTCGCAGCAGTTTCCTGCCTGAGTGGTGCGGCTTGGTTCCTAGTTCTTTCAATCGTGGTTGATATCTCTAGCCGCGTGTATGTTCATCTCTCTCTCTTTGCGGTTCCTCTCGCTGCGACCTTCTCTAGCCGCTATCGGTCTTCTTTGTTGTCTGCTACCTGTCTTCTCTGTTGGCCTCTCCCTCTCTAGCGGCTATCGGCCTTGTCTTGATTGTTCGTTGGTTTCTCATACTCTAAGCCTCTGCCGGATTACCTTGCTGTCCACCTGCCTCTTCTGCTCTAAGCCGTTGTCGGCCTCTTCTACTCGTTGTCGGCTTCTTCTAACTGTTCGACAACTTTTCCAAGCTACTTTCTCTCGTGCCGCCTTGCTTTGCTGTTCGCTGGTCCTTCTTTTCCAGCCTTTTCTCTTCTAGCCGCTGCCCTTTCTAGTCGCTTCCCTTTCTAGTCGCTGTCGGCTTCTTATCTTTTAGTCGTTGTGAGTTCTCAGACCGCCTTCTCTCTTATCGCCATGGGCTTGGACTCAACAGTTGCCTCATCTCTTCCCGCTCGTGTCGCTATTCCTTCTCCTAAAATTCACGATGAACTCCGGATCACAACTATCTCCCTCAGTGGGAAACAAAATTTTGTGGAATGAGTGCATTCTGTTTGTCGCGTTCTCCAGATCAAAGGTCATCTTCATCATCTTACTCGGGATGGTCCCACTGTTCCTACTTATGAGTGACTCTGTGATGACGGTCGGGTCCAATCCTGGATCCTCAATTCCATGGATACCGAGTCATATTGCATGGTCATCTATCATGAGAATGCTAAGGCGATGTGGGAAGAACTTTACTCTCTACTCTAGCAAAGACAACTTGCTACATCTGTTTGATATCATCTCTGCGCTTCAAACTCTGGATCCCAACACAACATGTGATTTGACCTCTTTTGTTGTCAATGCCAAAACTCTGGTGGAGGCCTGGATACAACATCAGACTCCCTCCACTGATGTTGCTACACAACGGGCGCAAAAGTAAGCAGTTGGGATTGTGATGATGATGGCCTGAGTTCCTCCCCACCTCCACAGTGTCCGGGCTCAAATTCCTTCCTCCTCTACATCTCTCTCGCTGTCTGATGTCTGCTCTATGTTGCTCAAGGTTACACCTCCCTCTGAGGTTCCAGCAAATTTCTCTCAAGCTCTCCTTCAGCAACCCCTCCTACCTACTCCAGCTCCAGCTCGTGGCTCTTCAGCTCATGGAGGCCGCCACACATCTCAGGGACGAGGACGTGCTGGGTGCTCTGCCTTCAAATGTACTTACTGTGCTCAAGAGGGTCATCTTGAAGTTATATGTTACCACAAGCATGGTCTGCCTCCATACCTTGCTGCCTCTACTACAACTGCTCCTACTCCCACTGGTGCTCCTCCACAGGATTCTGATTCTTCTACCTGACAAGATATCAACGCTCTTCGCACCCAGCTTCAACAGCTCCAAGCCGTTATCAGTCGCTCGTCTGGCTTGGTTGTGTCTTTCTCCACTGAAGGTATATCTTGTCTCTCTCATATCCCCCACTGGATCGTGGACTCGGGTGTTACTCACTACATTACATCCCAGAAACCACCTCAGTATATACAGTCTGCTTATCCCAAGTTCATCATTGTCACAAATGGCGACGTAACTCCTGTCTCTGGCGCGGCTGATCATCGGCTAACCCCCACTCTCCCTCTATCCTTGGTTCTTCATGTGCCATGATCCCCCTTCAATCCGCTATCAGTTAGTCGTCTTACTCAGGAACTTGACTGTTGTATAACATTTTCTCCTCCTTTCGTTGTGTAGGATCGTCGCACACAGAGTACCATTGGTAAAGGACAGCTATCGAATGAGTTTTATCTCTTGGACGTTCCACCCACCATTCTCTTTGTTGTCTCCACTGCTGATTGACATCGTCGCCTTGGGCATGCTCCACTCCCGATTCTCAAGAAGGCTCTTCCTGATGTCTCATTGCGAAAGTTTACTTGTGAATCATATATCTACGGCAAACAACATCGTTCTTCTTTTCCTCCTATATGTACTCGAAGTGATACTCCATTATCTTTAGTTTATTCTAATGTCTATGGACCTTACAAAATCACTAGTATTTTTGGATATTGATATTTTGTCACATTTATTGATGATTACCCACGTCTCACTTGGTCATATCCACTTCGTGATCGTGCCTTAGTTGTCAAGGCGCGCGCCTAGGCGCGCCTGAGGCGGCCGGCGCACCCCGCCGCGCCTCAGCTCTGCTGAGGCGGGCGATGTGCCGCAGGTGCGCTCAGGCGCGCGCCTTACAAGCTCACAGACGCGCCTGGGCCTTTCAAATGTTTTTTTTTAAAAATTGAGATGGGCAAAAACATGATCTCAGATGCACCCGAGGCACCCCTAGGCACACTTGGACGCCCAATTTGCTCAAATTGGGTGCCCAATTCGCTGAAATTAAGTGAATTGGGTTCAGCGAATTGGGCGCCCAATTCGCACAATTTCAGCGAATTGGGCGCCCAATTCGCTCAATTTCAGCGAATTGGGCGCCCAATTCGCTCAATGCTTTCCCCCATTTGTGCGCCTCACGTGCCTCAGACACACGCCTGCGCCTTGCGCCTTGGCTCCAGTGGCCCTTTGCGCCTCGGTGCGCCTTGCGCCTTTGATAACTTAGGATCGTGCTGAACTGACATCTATTTTTTTATACTTTTCTTACTGAGACGCGTACACAGTTCTCCACTACATTAAAAATCATTCGCACCGACAATGCTCGCGAATATACCGGCCGCGCCTTCTCAAATTTATGCATCGAGTTCGACATCATACATCAAATCTCGTGTGCTTATACCCCTCAGTAAAATGGTGTGGCCGAGCGAAAAAATCGCCACCTCCTCGATGTCGCCCGGTCACTCATGTTTCAGATGCAGGTGCCCACCGAATACTGGAACTTTGCGGTTTCTACTGTCTGTCATCTTATCAACCACATGCCCTCATCTGTACTCGACTTCGCCTCTCCATTTAGTCTCCTCTTTTCTTCCAAGTTTCCTTTCACTCTCATGCCTCGTGTCTTCGGTTGTGTGTGTTATGTTCACCTTCTTGAACCGCCTACTGACAAGCTCGCTGCTCGCGCCACTAAATGTATGTTCGTTGGCTACTCCCGCACTCAGAAAGGTTATTGTTACTCTCCTCCCGACGACAAGCTAATTGTTTCGGCTGATGTAACTTTTTTGGAGGATCAACCATTCCACTCCTCTCCTTCCGCCCCGTCTCCTCCTTCCACTGCAGCTCGTCCTGTCGTCCCGGTCATGACTCTGTCTCTCCCACCTCTTCCCTCCTCACTATCGGTGCCTTATTTACCTCCACCACCTCTCCGTGTCTATACTCGTCATAAGTTCAAGAACACTTCCCTACATCAGCTCCCTTCTACCGATGGCATCCCGCGGCCTGCTGATCCAGCATCCACCTCTACGGCTCATCCCTTGGAGAATTATATATCTCTACATCATCTCTCTCCGCCACTCCACCAATTTGTTGTTTTTCTTTTCTCCATTTCTATCCCTAATTCTGTGCAGTAAGCGCTTCAGCACCCGGGGTGGCGAATGGACATGGATGATGAAATGATCACTCTCTGGGCTAACCAGACCTAGGATCTGCTTTCTCTTCCTCCCGGCTAGTCCCGTTTCAACTGCAAGTGGGTATTTGTTATCAAACATGTTGCGGATGGGACTGTTAATCGTCTAAAAGCACACATCGTGGCCCGAGGTTTCACCCAGAAGCAAGGCCTTTATTATGATGAAACTTTCTCCCCAGTTGCCAAGTTGAATACCGTTCAGGTCCTGATCTTCTTAGCTGTCCATCGTCAGTGGACCTTACATCAGTTGGATATCAAAAACGCCTTTCTCACTGACGATTTGCAAGAAACTGTTTATATGCACCAACCTCCCGAGTTTGAGACCACGGGAGAGTCTCTTGTATGTCATCTCAAGAAATCTATATATGGTCTCAAACAGTCCCCGCATGCTTGGTTTGAGAAATTCAGTAAGGTGGTTCGCGATGTTGGTTTTACACGAAGTTCGACTGACTTCTCCTTCTTTATCCGTCATCAGCCAACAAGCGCTGTGATTCTTCTCGTATACATTGATGTTATCCTAATTACTGACGACGACTATACATGGATACAACAAATCAAACAACATTTGAACTCAGCATTTCAGACGAAAGATCTGGGAAATATTAGATACTTCCTTGGGCTTGAAGTTGCAAGACGACCTGATGGTCTCGTCTTATCCCAACGGAAGTACTGTATTGACCTCCTACAAGATGCTGACTACTCAGGGTGCAAACCTGCGGACACCCCTACGGATGTAAATCACAAATTTTCTGCACATGTTTCTGATTCCGACCAACTGCTTACAAATGCAGAATACTATCGTCGCTTTGTGGGGAAGCTGATTTATCTTACGGTTACTCGACCTGATATCTCATTTGTTGTGGGGGTTGTGAGTCGTTTTATGCATGCTCCTCGGACATCTCATCTCCAAGCTGTTGAGCGCATTCTTAGATATCTAAAGACTGCTCCAGGACAAGGACTCGTTTACAAACCATCTACCTCTCTATCACTTGTTGCATATTCTGACGCTGACTACACAGGTTCTCTTGATGATAGACGTTCCAGAACTAGTTTTTGTAATACTTCGGTGGACATCTTATTAGCTGGCGTAACAAGAAGTAGATTGTTGTTACTCGCTCGTCTGCTCAGGCCGAGTAACAGGCTTTGGCTGCGGTTATATCTGAGTTAACCTGGCTTGAAAATCTTCTTACTGATTTAGGACTCAAACTCTCATCTTTGGCGATCTTATTTTGTGACAGTCAGCCAGCAATACATATTGCCCAAAATCTCGTCTTTCATGAATGAACAAAGCATATTGAAGTTGACTGTCACTTCATTTGAGAAAAAGTTCAATCAAAGAAGATTGGATTGAAGAATGTTTCCGCTACAGGACAAGTTGCTGATATTCTGACTAAAGCCCTCTCTCGGCCGTTATACTATCAGTTCTTATCCAAGCTTGGTGTCTATGACTTGTATGCTCCATTTTGCGGGGGTGTGTTAGAAAATGTTAGAAAACAATCTTGTAAATGCCTATTTAGTGACTCATTATAGCCATTCTTCTTCCTCATGTAATAGTCCCACATCAATCTTCCTCATGTATTTTGGTATTCAAGAAGTATATACAAGGTTTACATCAATCTTCTACAGTTTCCACCGCTCGACTACCATCTCGACTGATTTTGTTGGAATATATACATAGGGGTTACCCTAAGTTACTGTCATGGGTTAAACAATGACCAATGCCTGAGAGGATTAATGGTACTAGCTAAGGTAGTGTAATAAATTATACCATGACCTTTGAGGGGTATTCAGTGCATTTGAAATCATCTACTATTTATTTTGTTGTGCTGGTTAGGAAATTCTGACAATTGATAATATTGTCCTTATGTGCGCCACTGATTTTGATGCTTATGGAATCTTAAACACTTCACACATCTTTCTTGATTTTACAGTTTAATTTTGGTACTTACGATGCTTATTATGTTAGTAATTGTTCATAACCTTAATGTCAAAATTTAACTTTATTTGATTTGTTATCATCTTTTCTATCTTGAATTTTATTTTGTCTCTTACGACAGTCATTGGAGTTCAGCAAATTAGTTGGATTGCTGAAGCCAGAACAACCCGATGATATCATTTTGTCTGCTTGTCGAAAGCTTTTGACGTTCTTTGTTCATTGTTCGGAGCAAAAGCACGTTTTCATGTCCCAGCATGGGTTTCTTCCTCTTATTGATCTTCTTGAAATCCCAAGAAGTCGGGTATGCATTTTTGTCTGTTGATAATGATGCTTTTAAGTTTCTTAGAACATTAATTGGGTTATATAAATGTTTTAATGATAAATGTATTAAGGTGATGATCTCTATGCAGGCCATTTGTTCCGTGCTTCAAATTATCAACCAGATTGTCATGGATAATGTTGATTTCCAAGAAAATGCATGTCTTGTGGGACTTGTGAGATTCAAATATTTTGTTCCTAATTTTGTGTTGTATCTCCTTAAAAGCTTCTTATTCTGGATTTGAACTCTAACTGCAGATTCCAGTGATAATGAACTTTGCTGCGCCTGATCGTCCTCGAGAAGTACGGATGCAGGCAGCTATTTTTTTTCAGCAACTTTGCCATTCTAGGTTTGGAATTTGACATATCATTTATTCTACTGCCTCCTACTGGAAATTTTCATTGGATTCTTGTTTAAACTCTCTCCCCTTTCAGTATCATGACCATGCAGATGTTTATTGCCTGCCGGGGTATCCCAGTGCTTGTGGGTTTTCTCGAGGCTGATTATGCGAAATATAGGTATGTTTAATTCTTTTCCTAACATATAAAAGGTATGCTCCTGTCTCTGTCAACGGGTTAAATTGTGTTATTTCTTAAGGTTTTTAACATTGAATGTGACGAATCTTTGTTAATTGCCAGGGAAATGGTTCATTTTTCCATAGATTGCATATGGCAGGTATTTAAGCTGCAACATTCCACTCTGAAAAATGATTTTTGTCATATAGCTGCCAAGAATGGAGTTCTTTTTAGACTTGTCAACACCCTTCACAGCATGAATGAGGCAGCTCGCTTGGCATATGTGCAAAATGATACCGATGGAAGACAGAGATCTGGTCCATTAGATGCTGTGCAGTCAGTTGGACCGGTGGAACCACTGCACAAAACATTTTCTACTTCAGAACCTGATGCAACCATGGTGGAAACAAACATGTTTTCTAGCGATGCCGGTAAGAATCATATAGGCTATGCTTGGGCTCAATGTGGCATTTGAGCGGTGGTGGTGTGAAATTGTAGTGGTAAACACAATAGTGGCGGTTTATGCGAGTTTAGAATTTTCAAGACAATCTTTTTTTTGCTCAAATTTCACTTTTGAGGGTAGGAGTGCAAACGAGTCAAGCTCGGCAAAATTTTCAAGTTCAAGCTCGTGCTTGTTATTTTGAACTCGAGAGCTCGACGAGCTCACATATACAGGCTCAAGCTCAAGACCCGTATATGAAGCTTGAGCTTGACACATGCTTGCAAGCTCGAGCTGCTCATGAGATTTTCTACTCGTGAGATGTATTATCTATATATGTATTTATTTAAAAAATCTATTAAAAAAACTCATTAGTCGGCTCGCGAGCTCATGAACATGAATATTTGAGCTCATGAACATGAATATTTGAGCTCAATCTTGGCTCGCAACCAAGCTCAAGCTCGTCGAGCTCGAACTTGAATCGAGTTTGTTTCGAGCTCACGAGCCGGCTCAACTCAACTTACACACCTATTTGAGGGTATGGGCATCACAACCACTAACACTTGATCACAATTGCATGATTGTGGTGACATTTTGGCCTAAAATGTAATTTTGGGTAAATGACGCTTGTAACTTCACCTACCCAAACATGACCTGCGTTTTTCATTACTATCTTCACAATTGTCACCACTTCCACTGCTCTCCCAAATATCGTCCTAGTCCATGGTCCACCATATACTTCATCTTTCTAGACATCTTAATATTTTTTCTGAAGAGCATGGACACAATTAACAGTGTCATCTGCTGGAGCTTTAGAGGAGCTTGATTCTAGAATGGAAGCTGATCTGCTTAAACAGCAAAATGAAACTAATTCAGCTTGCAAAATTTCTACAGAAAAGCCTTTAAGAAATGTGGAAATTACATCAAATGGGAATTCTAGTACTGCTAACCTATTGGCTTCTCAAAGGGATCAAATACACCCGTTGGTAAGCATATTAGACAAAGAACCACCTTCATGCAATATATCAGGCAAGCTTGATCATGTGAGTCACCTCCCTGCACTGGAAAGGCGTGACATTATATTGCCTCTTCTGCATGCTTCAATGGAAAGGAAAACTACGGGAGAACTGGACCTTCTGATGGAAGAATTTACTGGTACATGATTTTTTTCTGTTCCATATAGCATACTCAGACAACCATAATGTTAAAAAAATGTAATGTTTGTTCTGTTGTCAATACTCACAAGCGCGTCATAAAAATGTATTAGTTTTAGAAATATGAATTTGTTGCAAAGGGCATGTTTTAATTCACTGAAGTTCATATTTAACAGTTAATAGACACTTTCAATTATAGGCTGAGATATTGGAACTTATAACACCATGGCTTTTGTCATGGATCATAGAGTGTTTTTTTGTATCTTGACGAATAGTAAGCAGTTCAAAGAGCTGGTGATAGGACGCGAGGTTGGTGGGGTTTGGCTTAGTCTAGGAAAAAAGAAAATATTGGCAGCTGGCGGGTTACCTATGGGGGAAAAATGGTGCAAGTAAGCGAGTGGGAATAAGGAAGAAAAATGGGAAGGACTTAAAAGAGCTGGTGATAGGAAGATTGGCGTGTAGCAGTGGTGAAAAGGATAAAGGGTGAAGTTGCAGATGGAGCGGGTAGAGGTTGGGAGAAGCGTTGCGGGCTCCAAGGGAAATAAATGAGGGAGGGCATGCAACTCAAGGGAAGCAAGCAGTGAATTAAACATGTGGATTCCACGCTCGACAGTGATGATATGCAGGAAAGCCCGTGGGCACGCTGGTGGGCGGCTGTACTAATTGACAAGGGCCACTGACGAGGTTTCCGACTCAGGGGATAAGCGTGACTGGTCGGAGAGGGCGGAGCCGGGACTTGTAAGGCTTGCAAGTGTGTGTTGGGCCGGGTTGGGCATGCTCTCTACGACGGGGGCCACAGAAGCATATGTCGACACTAGGACGGGTCTTCGATGGTGTGGAAGTGTGAAGTTCCCTGGCAGTTGGTGGCAGAAGCTCCTGCGGGCCATCATTCCTTTCAGTCAGCGACAGCTTCGAAACAGGAAGGCGCTGAACTATGGCGAAATTTGTTGAGACAGCGGTCCGCAAATTGGGGGGAGGTAGTGGCAGAGTAGCATGGCTGGCTGTATGCAGCTCCGGGATGTCAAATCGCTTAAGAAGCTTATGCACGGAGGCCTGCAGGGAGGCTAAGTGACGCAGGACGAATGTATATGTGGCGGATTAACGATTCCCTAACCATACATGCAATGCAAATTATCACGTGACAAGTGCAATGAACCTAAAGACCGTTTAATGAAGGGTTAAAGGCTGGTTGTGTGACTACTAGAATGCAATCCTAAGTGATGTGTCGGTGAGACAACTCGACAACCCTAAGGGATTATATGTAAGATGCGAGATCTAACAACTAATTTAAAATATGCAATAAATAGTCAAATCACATGTAGATAATTTTAACAAAAGACATAATTTTTTTAAGCAAACAATCATTGATTTTCCTCCGTGCGGAGGGCCAAAGCAAGAGCATGCGACAAATTGATCCTGCAAATCATGAGATTAATCCAAAACAAACAACTAATATTCAAGAGATCCAATCTAACGTGAAATCACAACAACTTATATTAATAATGAGAATAAAGTTCCATACAACAAATAACAACTCGCAACACATTGGGATTACCTGAGGTGTAAAGATCCGGTGAAGCACGATGCGTTGGAGGCGGTCCAAAGGGGAAACAAGGGCTGGTTGGATTGGAACTGATTGTGAGGAGCGGGTTGTAGGAAGGTGGATCATGCTATTTGGTGGATTGGGTCAGCAACAACAAAAGGGGGAAAGGGGTGGCTGGTTGGACTTGGGGGCGACTGGATTTGATGGGAGGCAACTAGGGAAGGCTGGATCTGATGGTCCACGGAGTTGGCATCGTGGGGTGATCGCGGGATTACGAGATTCTTTGTCTCCAAATTTTGCAATGCCTTCATTCAACCCCATACACCTTTATTTATATATAATAAAGAGATACTTGAGCATCACACCATCAACGATAATGATTGTTCGGAGATAGGATAACCTGACTACATCAAAATATAGCCAAAATAACAATATAATATCTGTAATCGTGTGCAAACGATGAGTCGAACACATCTGTGGAGTCAGATTATCGATCCAGATACGCCATATATGGTAAATAGCCAATCGGCCCGGAACGGGTTCAAAACTTGTTCTCAGACGTAAGTGAGGTCGATGGCAGTGAAGCTGAAGGAATCCCGACGACTTGGAACAAGTGAACGGGGGCGGCATGTCGGGCTATTGTTACAAAATATAATCAAGAGACAAGCTCCAACCAACCCTCAGAGCTTGGGTCCTCCAAAGAGCCTTCTCTTGAATGAGAGCCCATAATAAGGATCCAAGATTCCCTCAACACACATGCCCCTCCCCCTTATATAAATGAGGGAGGGCACACAAAAAATGAAAGTACAACTAATAATTAATTAATAATAACTATTTATTTAAAATTATTATTAATTATTAATAATATTTTTTAGCATTGATGTCTCAAGACAGCTTTCATACGCGAGTGCGTAACACAAATACACAAGCAAAGAATTCTTAACATAGGCCAAGCGAGACAAAGCATCAGACGAGCCACCGGGGGAAATTCAAATCAAGGAATCAAGCCGGGGACATAGCCACACACGACGCAGACCCACACACGACACATGACCCACACACGATGTAGACTCGTTGGAATCGGGACAACCAACATCATCTACACACACAACATGCTAAAGAGTACGAAAGATGTGGAACAAATTATCAACTGGGCAACCGGGAATAATCTGTCGGGGATAATCCACACAAAGGGCGGTCCCACACGTCACAATCCCACACGACACAGTCCGACGCGAGACAACCCGTTGAGATTAAAAAAACCAACATCAGTCATGTCCCAACACAGAACCAAACAAAAGAAATATGGGGAGACACAAACAACAAAGGACATAAGCACTCATATGTGTCACCCTCATCCCAAACACTCTCATTCACGTGGGACACACGTGCATGGAGGTCCAAGCATGACTATACATACAAAAAACAAAGACTAGCAACCAAATAAAGACACATAACAAACAACAAAAAGAACTACCACACAGATTCAACATAGTTGATGGGATATTACCACTCTAAACGGGGGGTGGAGGCTTTGACTGAAGGTAGTTGGAGTCGTCAAAAAGCAGTAGTGGCAAGCAGAAGAAGACAGCTGGATGTGGGTGGAGACAATTCAAAGTTTATCAAGGGATATCGATAGTAAACAACAGTTGTTGCGGTCACCAAACAACATGAGTCGACTGATGCAAGCAAAGGACAGTTGCAGGAAACATCAGAGGTGGCCATCCCCGACAACTCGGTGTCTGATGATTGGAGAGCTCGTTCACTGTGGAAGCAGAGGATTGACGAGCTCGGTGTCTGAGGAGACACGATATCGGTAAGCTGCGGTTTCTCCTTACCCGCAAAAAATCGCAAGCCACACATATATTATGATTAGAGCAAGGATTAGGGAGGGGGACTTGCAGAAGGAGTTCATCCACTTACAGATCACAAAAGTCATAGGGGGCTCGCTGAAATTACTGAAGCTCGTAGAGATCCTCTATTCAGTTGAGGTAATTGATCCTTATAAAAGGAGCAAAATACAAGTGTACAACTCATATTCGTTGAGGGGGGGCCCACTCAAAGTCAGGTGAGCAAGAAGTCAAAGTCAACAGGTCAAGACAGAAGTCAGAGTCAACATTCAAGACAGTAGAAGGCCTGTGCGGTTATGGCGAGCTCCCCTCGCATACTCATCGGGTTGGTGACTAGGGCCGATAGTCGCCTAAGCTAGGCGAGTTCCCTATGAAATCGCCGGGTGGGGGTTGGTCTATAAATAAGACCCCCCCCCCCCCCCCACCCCCCCACCCCCCCCCCCCTTGGATTTTCATATAAATAGGGCCCCGGGGGTACAAGGATATGGACCTCAGAATCTCGCAAAAGATCTCGATTGGACCTTTTTCCCGGACTTCTAACCGTAAGACAGTGATCATCCTCTTGATCACCATCTTGTGATAGTCACCAAGTAGTGCTCATCTTGTACCTTGTTTGACCATCTTTGGTTATGGATGAGAAGCTTCTTTTAAGCATCCGGGTACGTGGTGGGACCTCCCTGCCACAACACCTGAGATTCTTCTAGTTGTCCCTCTGTTTCTGTGTCTGAGCCTGTCAAGCTGTCAAGTTCGACCGCTGAATCAGTAACCTTAGGCTGCATTGACCCGAATGTTGGAGTAGGAAATTTTCCCAGCTTCAACACTTTGGTGCGGTGGGCGTGGATCATAGCCGAGGAAAAAAGTTTTGTGAATAGGTGAGATGACAGATGCAGGCGAGAATGGAGAGATAGTTTGCAACTCGGCAGGAGGAGGCGGCTATGTGACCACGGCGGTTTTCGAAGAGTTCGTGCGGAGGATAGAGGGGACCATCCGAGCCGGGTTCCTTCCTCGCACAGAAGTTACAACGACCTCATCTCGTCGCGTGACACCGTCGGAGGAAGAGGGTCCCCCCAGGAGATGTAGGAAGGAGCATGTCGCAGAAGAGCCAGAGCGACTAGTGCAGTCGTAGTCCTGTCTAGCGAGTTATCAAGACATCAGGTTTCGAGATGTGGAGAACCCGATGAGATTCCAGGATGCTCGACAATGTGGCGATTGTGGGCGAGATACTCGTCAGTACGAGATCCATCATCGCTGAGGAGGGAAGAGCCCTTTCTGTAATGAAGTGTTGGCATCCCCAGTTCCATAAGCCTTCAGAGAGCCAGTCCTGAGCTACTATTCTAGAAGAGATGACACGGTCAGGCATCTCTAGTAGTTCGAGGACGTGATGTCTATCTGCACCATGACAGATGCGTTCAATTGCAGATTCTTTTCCATCACCTTCGAGGGGAGGCAAGATATTGGTTTCACCTGTTGCCTGAAGGTTCCATCTACTGCTTCGAGGACCTACGTCGAAGTCTGATGGCAAGGTTTGCGATGTCAAAGAAGAGGAAGGAGTCAACCACTCTCTTCAGCATCAAGCAAGGGAAGCAGGAGAGGATTGACCGCTAGATTGACCAATTCCAAGAGGAAGTTCTCGGCATCGAAGAGGCGAATGACTTTACCTTGCAGCTGACCCTGACGTTTGTCCTAAAGCAAAGTCTCTTCAGCATGGAGATCGACTCAAAGCCCTCAGTGTCTTATGAGGACTTGATCGAGAGGGCAAACAAGTTTGTGCAGGGAGAGGAGACGAATGTCGATTTTCTGGCTAAGTTGGACAAGGTGACCCAAGGAGAGGAGAGAGGAGGAGCTTCTGAAGTGAGGACCAGGGTAGTTCAAGGGAGGCCGGAAGAGAGGAGAGGAGCCAATGTGGAAGGAAGATCCCAGGAGGGTGGAGGAGCCTAAGAGGCAGGAGAGGTCTCGCAGGCAGGAAGAGAGGAGGCCCATAGCGGCTCCAGAGAGAAGGGAAGAGGCGCGAAGATTCCAGTAGCCCGTAAACCGACCCCCATGGAGGCCCGCAGGAAGACCCCAGTATCAAACCCAGGAGAGGAGGAACGACAGCCAACAGGAGAGGAGGTAGGGAAGAGCGTAGGAGAAGGCGATGGCTATTACCCGGCAATGGAATAGGCATCGGAGGAGGAACCAACCATCAAGGAATCAGGCGGAAGAGATTCTTCTTTACTGCGAGCTGCATCGAGTAGAGGGGCACGAGACCTTGGCTTGCCCTAATTTCTGGGAAGCAAATAGACTGGAAGCAGGAGCTGCTGAGAGAGAGCAGCAGAGGCAGGAAGCTCCCGCAGGACCGACAACATTCCAAGCTCCTGGGAGGAGGAATCAGGACTGGGTCGACCAAGGCGGTCGCAGGGAAGTGGTCCAAGGAGCAGGAGGAGGACAAGTGGGGGTGATCCATGGAGGAGCCAGGCTAGGAGCTTCCCGAAAGGGAAGCCTCCATCAGATCTACTGCAAGAGCGTCGCTTCGACCTCTCAAGCACCGCCGCTGTTGGAGGAGATCACCTTTTCCGAGGACATGCTGGGGAATAAAAATCCCTTTTATGATGCCCTCATCATCCAAGACGTCGTCGAACACTTCACCGTCGATCGGATCCTGACAGACAATGGGAGCTCGGTAATTGTCATCTTCAAAAAGACATTCATCGGGTTGCAGGTGGAAGCATCCAGGGTCATAGTTGCCGACGGTCCCTTCTTTGGCTTCTCCGGAGTGGAGGTGGACGGAGGAGCAGATCTGCTAATAACACTTGTTGACACCTCGATTAGGTGCAGGTTCGTCATCGTGGACGCACCAAGCTGCTACATCGCAATATTCGGTAGGCCGCTCATCAACTACTTCAAAGCCGTCCCATCTTCCTATCATCAGTGCCTGAAGTACTGTTGTGGCGATGTCTAAGTGAGGATCAGGGGAGATCCTAAAGTTGCGCGAGTGTTATTTTAGTTGGATGGAGGACACAGAGAGGCTAGAGAAGATTTTGGAAGGAGAGGACAGGCTGAGAGCTACAGAGGAGCTGGAGGAAGTAGAGGTGATCTCCAAAGATGGAGAGCCAAAACTGCTAAAGATTGGAGGATCCCTAACGCTGGAATGGAAGGTGGAGATGACGGCTTGTCTGCAAGAAAATATAGACATCTTTGCCGGGAGCGCAGCGGAGATGCCAGAGATCGATGCGGAGGTTGTCTGCCATCGCATCAATCTAAATCCCAAGGTCGCGCCTGTCCGCCGGAAGTAAAGGAAGAACACAACTGCGCTGGCCGAGCCGATCAGGGTGGAAGTGGGGAAGCTGATGGATACAGGTTTTGTTTCAGAGATGCAGTATCCAGGTTGGGTTTCCGATGTGTATTATTAAAGAAAACCGAAGGGGGCTAACGACTATGTATTGATTTTTCTATATTGAATAAAACTTGCCCGAAAGATTGTTATCCCTTGTCTCGAATCGACACGCTGGTTGATTCAACTGTCGGTTTTTCTGTGATGAGTTTCCTTGATGCTTTTTCAAGGTATCATCAGATCCGGATGCATCCCCCTGATTGCCACGATGTTTCCTTCATCACCATCGACAATTGTTACAACTAAATGATGATGCCCTTCGGGCTAAAGAACGTGGACGCGACGTACCAGAAAATGATGGATCAAGTATTCAAGGGGAAAAAGGGGCGGAACCTGAAAGTTTACGTGGATGATCTCTTAGTCAAAAGCAGGAGCATCACAGAACACACCAAGGATCTGGTGAAGACCTTCGCGACGTTTTGAAAGTTCAAGATGAGACTCAATCCGCCAAAATGCGTACTTAGAGCAGGAAGAAGAAAGTTCCTAGGTCACCTCCTCACTCCGAGGAAGGTGGAACCTAACCCTGATAAACTTAGAGCCATTTTGGAGATGGAATCCCCGACGAGCTCTAAAGAAGTCCAGAGGCTGACAGGGAGGCTGTCGGGTCTTAGCTTCTTTCTATCCAAGGAAGTGGAGAAGTGCTCTCCATTTTTCAAAACTCTCTGAAGCAATCGACACTTCGAATGGATCGAGAAGTGCGAGGAGGCTTTCAGAAAGCTTAAATAACAACTAATCCAAGCTCCTCTACTCCAAGGCCCTAAGGAAGGTGATGATCTCCTCCTTTATCTGGAAGTGGAAGCAGAAGCAGTCAACTCGGTGCTTGTCAGAGAAGAAAGGGACATCTTCTCATCTATTCTGTGAGTTGGTTCTCAAGAAGGCGGAGATGAGATATCCCATCTTAGAGAAGCTAGCATTCGCCTTGGTGATTTCAGCGCATAAACACCGGCCTTATTTTCAAGCTCACTCCATCAAGGTCTTCTCCGATCATCCTCTTCAAAGTATCTTGGATGGAGTGAAGCATTCATGGTCGCTAACAAAGTTGGCGGTAGAACTCAGCGAGTTCGATGTCTCTTTAACACTAAGGGTGACAATCAAAGCCCAGACAGTGGCCGATTTTCTGGCCGACTTCTCAGCCGAGGCAGGGGGAGAAGAGGGCTCGTCAAGCCCAGTCTCCTGGAGATGTTCGTGGACGGAGTTTCAGGCAAAAATTTGGTGGGAGCCGGTGTTGTGCTGGTGTGTCCGCAAGGAACTAGGATCGAACAAACAGTTGAGATTCTCTTTCCCTTCACGAACAATCAGGTGGAGTACGAGGTCATGGTAGCAGGCTTGCGTCTCGCCAAAGAATTGGTAATTCATGATATTAAGGTCTTCACCGACTCGATGATGGCTGCTTCACAAATCAAGGGAGAGTTCGAAGTTTACGACCCTATCCTGTAAAGATAATAAATGTGAAATACTTGATTGAGAGCTTTCAATCTTTCCTTGTGGAGCATATACTGCGGGAGGTGAACTCAGAAGCAGACCGCCTAGCCAAGTACGGCCCGAGAGTCGGCGGAACCGTGACAGAGTTATTTTGACCGTCCATCGAAGAGGGGGATATGATGGAGATCAAACAACGAGCTTCCTGGAAGGACCCGTTCATCACCTTGCTAGCAACAGGCCAGCTTCCAGCCGACAACAGTAACCAAAGGAAGTTTTGATACAAGACAGTATACTATCTGCTGCACAAAGGAGAGTTATATCGCAAGACCATCTCGGGCCCCCTGGCCAAGTGCGTGTCAGAAATTGAAATTTCCCGGGTGCTTGAAGAGATCCATTCAATAGAGTGCGACAACCACTCTGGGACTCGTACTTTAGAGTAGAAAGTTCTCAAGTATGGCTACTTCTGGCCAACCATTAGGAAGGATGCGGAAGCCTTCTCGAAGAACTGTCTGAAGTGTCAACTCTTCGCTCCCCTCCAGTTGCAGCCAGCTAAGCAACCCTATTTGATTACCGCCCCTTGGCATTTTGCTATCTGGGGGATGAATTTGATTGGTCCTTTCCCCGGGCCAGGGGCTAGAGGAGGACAGGAGGTTCGTACTCGTCATGATCGACTACTCCAAATGGATTGATGCAAAAACTCTTACCAAAACCACATCCCAGTTGGTGAAGAACTTCATTTGGGGAGAGATCGTCTGCAGATTCGAGATCCCTCTCGCCATCATCACCGACAATGGTCTGCAGTTTGACAGCTTGGAGCTGGAAGACTTCTGCAGGCAGCTAGGAACAGATCTTCGATTCGCTTTCGTCCATCATTCTCGAAGAAACCGACAGGTAGAGGCTGTCAACAAGCTGATCATCAACTTCTTAAAGAAGAAGGTCATCAATCTGAAGGGGATCTGGGTAGAGCAACTTCCTTCGGTCCTATGGGCCCTGAGAACCACTCCTAACTCGGCCACGGGGGAAACACCTTTCAAGTTGCCTCACGTGTCTGAGACTCTCATCCCAGTGAAGTTCGATGTCAGAAGCTCGAGAGTCGTTGTGGCAGGAGAAGGTGATGAAGAATGGCGCTTGGAGAATTAAGACCCTCAGAAACTTTCTTTGGATTACATTGAAGAGCTTCGAGACCTAGTCTTCATCCTCCATGAGGAGGTCAAGAGGCGGATGACGAAACACTTTGACAAAAATGTCTGCATCAAGCAGTTTCTTGCAGGAGACCTCGTCATGAAGGCGGAGGCAGCTGGAAGGGTTGCCGCTGTCAGGAAACTGAACCCTAATTGGGAGGGGCCCTTCATCGTCAACGAAGCCTTGGCCACCGGATGATACCGCTTACAAAACCAAGAAGGAGAACTATTAGGAAGCACTTGGAGCGGTGATGATCTGAAAAGGTTCTACCCGTATCGGGAAATGGGTATGCTTGCCTATATGTAAAATGTCGATCATGTTTTAATAAAATTCCTCGCCCCCTGAAACACGGGATTGAGTAAGTTGTCTTTATTGTTCGAGAGTTCTCTCAAGATCGCTAAAAGCAGTGAAGTCAATCTCCACGATCGGTATGGGAAACCTGCCTCTGAGCTGATTTTTTTAAAAACCTAGAGCAGATGATTGGACGGTTTGTCGGGTTTTAAAGTGTTCTTGTAAGACAAAGCCTCTGCATTGACGGCCGAGATCAGCTCTCGCCTTGTATGTTGGTCTAGCTACCTCACAATCGCACTTCTTATCCGACTGGAGGAACTATCAGGAACAGGTCTGGACGCCAACCTCACAAACTTGACGAAAGATCGACTTAACAAAGTGACACCTTGCGTGAAGGTGTCATCAGTCTTTGAAAAGACTAAAGCCCCGCTCTTAACATCTTTTGTCCTGTGAGGCAGGAAGTGTCTCTACGTTTGGCTAGTGCCCGGGTGAGGATAACCCCTCGTACTTTGGAAAGTGACTAAGCAATAGATTTCCAGGAGGTGAGAATCCGATATAGGATTGAGGCATCGAGAGTGCGCGTCCTGTGGGACCCCCGACTATCGTTCCCTATCTTTGGGTCCTCTCAGTTCTCTTGCCAGTCGAGGTTGAGTTGAAGCCTCATGTGTGTGCGTCTTGCGAGACCCCCGAGTGCCACTCCCTTGTCCCAAGGGTCGCAGTTAGTAAGTGAAGAGAAAGAGTTTTTCTTTTTTAGCAAGTATTTACTTATGCGAATTCATCAACTTGCAAACAAACAGATATGATGAGTTTTTTGGGTGCGCATGCAGGTGCGAGTAATTAGGTGCGAGCATGACGTGCGAGCATGCAGGTGCCAACATACAGTGCGAGTATGCAGGTGCGAGCAACGTCATGCGAGTATGCGGGTACGAGTATGCAAGCATTTAACGCGCTTCACGAGCACTCAATATCCCTGTGCTTATGAGCCTAGCGAGTATCGAATACGGGCGAACACAAAAGAACGAAGCAAGCAAAAAATTCTTCTTTCATATATGACGAGCACTACATATACAAAAAGCAACGTCGCCTTGAACAGAGGTCCGTTAAAAGAATTCCTATCTATTTTTACATATGAACAATGATCGCACGCAGGAGGTCGCCCGCCAGCTAGGTATCATCGTCGCCAGTATCGGCTTTGTTCTCCTCCTTGTCCTCAATCACAACGTCAGCTTCAAACTCTTCATCCTCACTAGCCTCCTCGTCCTCGACATCCTTGCCGCCCTCATCGTCGTCATCATCATCTTTGTCGGAATCAGTGGTGGAAGACAGGATATAGTCGAGCGAGTTTGATTCCTCGGCGAGCATACCTGGGATGAGGTCCATCACCGTCAAGTGGGCGGCTTCTGGGCCAAGAAAGTCATCCATCCTTATCTTGACGAGGACGACATTACCCGTCGCCTGCGCGATGCCGCGACGGATCGCGGGAATCTCTTCGTCGTGGAAACCGATCTTCTTCCCCATTCCAGAAGTGCTCGCCACCGCCGGCTATGGCTTGGTTGGGCGAGTTTCCATCTCGGCAATCCGCACTTCGGCGGCCTCCGACGCGGCTTTGGTGTTCGTGAGCTCCTGCTCCAGCCCGGAGACCTTCTTCGTCGTCTATACTCTGCTTCCTACGAGCAACAACAATAATCATCAGCAAAGTGATCATCAAGAAGCGACTATGTCGATGTTGCACATCCAAGCCAAGGTTACCTTATAAACTTTACACCGGCCTGCCTGGAGCCCCAGTTCCACCATCTTCTTCGTCACCACCCTAAGTTGCTCTTGGGCCTCGAGCAGTCTCTTGGCGGTGTAGTGGCCCATCTCGGTAGCTCACAGGAGCAAGTGGGCAGTCTGATTGGCGAGCTCCTCTGCGTCGATGTCCTGCAACGACTCTGCGTCCACATAGTCGTAGAGGGTGGAGGCGACGTCGTACGCCTCGCCCTTGTCCTCCCAGTCTTCTGACCAAACAGGCAAGTTGGTGTTCAAGGTCATCTTATGCTCACCCTCAGCCCAGGTCACCAACGGGCAACCATATATGTCCTTGCCGCCGCGGCCGAGATTGTAGTTCGAGTGCAAGTAAGGCTCGACGACTTCGACGGGATCTCTTGCCAAAGATCTCGAGAGACCGTCGCTCTCTTCCTTGCATGTTATGGGAACTTTGTCTTCCCCTTCCCCTTGTCCATCCTCTTCTGCGAGGAGCCTTCTTTCTCACCGGGTCGCGGCCGGCCTCTAACGCCCCCAGGCGGGTTAGTTGGGGGCTCTGATATTTCCGCGATATCGACATGCGGATTTACCGACTCTGTCGAGAGTTTGCAGCCTCCTTCGCCAACGAGAGGGGTTCTCGAGGGAGAATGTGAGAAGCTGCAAATAAGACAGAATGGTTGGTCGTCACAGTCGAGTGATATGTGCCAGAAGCTATGAGTATGAAGAGAAGCTCGCCTAGACATGTGCCTTCGCCCGAGAAGACCTCCCCCAACTCGTTGACATGAAGTCTCCAGTGGACGACATCGAACTTCCAACCTTGGAAGGCTTCCATAAGTTCCTCGTGCAGTCCCTCTAGGAGAGGGGGAAGGAACTGGGCCTCTGACGGTTGCTTTGATCTACGGGGCACTCCCTCGAAGTCGCCATAGACGATGACGAGCCATTCTCCCCAGCGATGAACCTTTTTCTCCGTGCCGACCAAGGTGATGACGTGGCTGCTGAGGAAAACGACACTCTTGTTGGTCGCCACGAAGGCGAATATCTTGCGGTAGACAGACAGATCGAAGACAATTTTCTCTGATCGCAGGAAGCAGAGGAAGTCCATGATCATCGCCACGTCGTATAGGTTGATCTGGGCGGAGACTATGCCAAAATACCTAATTATCTGGCAGTACTCTAACCATAGAGGAAGTCGCGGTCAACCTCAAAGTGACAGAGAGGGAGGACGAGCTTGTTGTCTAGTTCTGTGTTTAGTCGCTCCGCTCGAGTGGAAGTCTGGCCGAGTATCCTTCTGACGGGAACCTCCTCTTAAAATCTTCTAAGTCCCTTTCTTCGGCGACAAACTTTTTGAAGGCGGCGTCAATGAAGTTCCTTGCATGAGCCATGTGGCAAGCATTAGCATCATCTCCAACCATGATGAAGAGCGAGTTTGAGGGATGGCGAGTATCGAGAACAAAAAGGCAAAGGTCGGGAGAAGAGGCGAGCAAGAAAGAAAATCGCAAAAGCGTAATTAAGACGCACATACCCCCTCTATTTATAGGCAGAGGTCAGGGGGTATTGGGGACCTCGCCGCGAGTATCGTTCAAAGTTGCTACCTATCTGTCACACCCAGAATGCCGCCAAAACCCTACCTCGCAAGGATTCAATCAGAAAATGTTCATTACAATATCGCGAAGGGAGAGAAAAGAAAAAGACTAAAAGAAAAAAATCCTAGTTTCTAGGAGGCCACTGCTCTGGAAGAGGAGTATGTCGCTCGACCCAGCCCATGTCGCGCGCGCACGCCGGTAGTGCTCGCTCGCCACAGCTAGCGCATCGTTACCTCGACGCAATTGTTCTTTCATCCTCGCCGGCCGTCCCGCGGAGCCCATACTCGCTCGCATTCCGGTCAGCTACTCGTGGTGAAGCTGTTTGCGACGCTCGTTCATGGATTGTCGCCGCTCCAGCTCGTTGATCAAGTAGCAGCGGAACTCAGCAACAACAAGGCTCTCCGAAAGCTCCTCCATCTTCGCCATCTGGACCTCTAGTGCCGAGATCCGGCGATGAGGATCACAGATGGCGAGCTGATCGAACTTCACCTCCAGCTCTATGAAGGCGCGAGTCGTCTCCTGACGATATTCATGGGCGGGGAGGTAGAAGGCGTCGATAAAAGCCTGTCCCGAGGTTGCAGGGTGACCTGTCAAGCAAAGTGGAAGTCGCAACATCAGATGAAGCCGCAACAAGTTAGCAATCTATCAATTCAGCAACGATGAGTTACCCGACCGAGGAGATCGAGATCGGCGGGGGGAAGGGCTGCGACGAGTTGAATCTCACTGGCCTGACAAGGAACCTCTCGGACGCTCGACGGCTAGCCCCTGGCCGCGACCACCAGAGTCTCGCCCTCCTATCCTTGGCAGGAAGCAATGCGAGTATCTGCCTCCCCGACCCTGCGATGAGCGCAGAGGCATTCGAGGGAGCATGAGTCTTTTGGCGACGAGCATCAGTAGGCGCATAGGTACTCGACGACAAAGGCGACGACGACAGAGGAGTGCTCGCCAAAGGCTGAGACGAGCCCGCCGCAGGGAGAGTGGTCTTGCTCGTCCCAGGACGCGAGGTCTTCTCCGCCGGGATATATTTTGTCCTTGCCTCAGGGACTTGTGGTTACAGCCGCTTCTTCTTCGAACCAACACTAATATGAACAGAGTGGCTAAGTTGCGGCTCCTGATGTGCCTGAAGCGCGACCAGAGGAATTGACCGCAGTGGAGGTATGGCTAGATGTTCGTCGGAGGCCTCGGTAGTCGACATTGGAGCTGAGTAGCAGGAAAGTGTCCGTAGGACGACAATCAAGCAAAGAGTGACATCTTGAAATAGACAGTAGGTGTGGTTCTAACCTTGCGAGGCAGCAAGGTCTGACTGCATCTGAGCCTGGGACCCGACGAGGTTCGCAGCGGAAGGAGGTGTCGGCGGAGGATTGCGAGAAGGTTCTGGCGGGGTCGGACCTCAGAATCTCGCAAAAGATCTCGACTGGACCTTTTTCTGGACTTCTAACCGTAAGACAATGATCATCCTCTTGGTCTTCATCTTGTGATAATCGTCAACTAATGTCCACCTTATGCCTTGTTCGATCTTTTTTCGTTATGAAGGGGAAGTTTTT
This sequence comes from Platanthera guangdongensis, assembly GCA_039583875.1. Classification (NCBI taxonomy): domain Eukaryota; kingdom Viridiplantae; phylum Streptophyta; class Magnoliopsida; order Asparagales; family Orchidaceae; genus Platanthera; species Platanthera guangdongensis. The sequence continues at coordinate 28,165,447 of CM077152.1, read as the reverse complement.
TCTAAGCATCCGGGTACGTGGTGTGACTTCCCTGACGCAGCACCCGGGATCCTTCTAGTTGTTCCTTTGTTTCTGTGTCTGAGCCTGTCAAGCCGTAAAGCCCGACCGTTGGATCAGTAACCTTAGGCTGCATTGATCTGAATTTTAGAGTAGAGAATTTTCCCGACTTCAACAACAAGCAAGATGGAAGTGGTCGTGAACACCTTCAGAATGTGGTGAATTTGCTACCGCTAGTGTAAGTCCGAGGTGAACATTCGAAACCGAATAGGTACGAACGTGGCCGAGATAATTTATGCAAAAGGAAAATTTGAGGGAGCAACAAAGCAAATTTTGTCCAGCTTTGATACCATGTGAGAATAAAATAATAATTATTCCAGAGTCATTAAGGGTCTATTCATTTGGACGACATTGGTATTTAAGAATTGGCTTTGAGAATATCAAACCAATACTGTTGTTCAAATGAATGGTTTTAGGACATAATTGACTTTTGGTCCAAATCCATCGATGTTGAAGTAAACCTACAAAACCCTCCGTCGAATGTTTAAGTCTCACCGTCGGTTTTAAGATTGAGCATTCCGGAACCGCAAACTCATCCGGATGCGCATTTTCACATCAATGCTCATTTTCGCCCGGGTACATTTTTGCCCAGGCTCATTTTCGCGTGGGCACACATCTTTCCACCCGAGCACGCATTTTTTGCGTGGACACGCAATTTTTGCCCCAGTGCGCATTTTTCGTGCGGGCACGTATTTTTCACCTGAGCGCGCATTTTCCACTAGGGCGCGTATTTTTCCACCCGGACGCGTTTTTTTCCGCCCTAGCGCGTATGTTTCCGCCCTGGCGCGTATTTTTCCGCCTGGGTGCGTATTTTTTTGCCCGGGTGCGTATTTTTCAACAAGGTGCACATTTGTCCACCCAGAAACGCTCGGGCGCGCATTTTTCTCCCATGCGCGCATTTTCTACCCCGACGTGCATTTTCTCTCAGGCGCATATTTTTTGTCATTCTCAACACAATTGGAATTCAGCACAGTCATTTCCTGCGGATATTGGTTTTCGTTGGAAAGTCAATTCCTGCGGATATTGGTTTTCGTTGGAAAGCTAATTCCAAAAATTCAATAAATGTGCGCCGAACAGACCCTAATGGATTACATGTGGGCTTCTCTCTTTATACCGAGTAGAGGAGGAGAAAAGTACAATTAAAGATGTGAGATTACTATATAGTGTGTTGTGTGTTTGTATTTATTTCTAGGCTATTTGACATATTCTCCATACTTGTTTTTCTTAAAAAATTTTGCTACATCGTGCAAACTTCTTTTTGGTAGGGCCATGTAGCTTGTACTCTGCCTTCATTTGACATTACTGGAGTTGCATTTTGATTTAAATTGTAGAGGTTTCTAGACGAGGGAGAGAAACTGAGAACGCAGATTTCAATTGGAAACTATCCAAGAGAACAATTCAGAAGGTTTTACCAGAGTCCACAAGCTCCGCTGCTTCAAATGAAGCTCCTTCGACATCTGGTACTGCTTCTCAAACAGCATCAGAAGTGCTATCTGGATCCGGGGTTCTACATGCAAGACCAGGTAGCACAGCTTCCTCCGGATTACTCTCACAGATGGTGTCTTCCTTGAATGCTGATGTAGCTCGAGAGTATCTTGTAAAGGTCGCAGATCTTCTATTAGAGTTTGCGCAATCTGATTCAACTGTAAAATTTTACATGTGCAGCCAGAGCTTGCTTGCTCGGCTTTTCCAAATGCTCATCAAGATAGAGCCTCCTATTTTATTGAAGGTCAGTTTTGAAGCCACCTCTCATGCTAAATGTAGAACTTGCTTCTTGTTACTAATGGCTAGAATTTTTTTTTTCTACATACAAATTCCAGATCCTCAAGTGCATTAATTTTCTTTCGGGGGATCCAAATTGTCTTGAATATCTCCAGCGTGCAGATGCAATTAAACATTTGATTCCTAACCTTGAACTTCGTGATGGACATCTTGTCTCTCAAATACATAACGAAGTAAGTTGTCAAAACTTTCAAATGGGCTAATTAGGTTCGTTGGCATTTTCTTCTCCCACTATAATATTTATGAAGAAATAATTACAAAAAACTACCCTATGAGTTTGCAAATTACAGGGACCTTCCCTTTGTATTTTAAAATTACCAGAACCTCTCATCTAAGTATTACAATACATGAATGCTTATAAACTCAAAGGGAGGTTCTTTGGTGATTTTAAAATATAAAGGGGAGGTTTATGTAATTATGCAAAGTTAGAGGATAGGTCCTAGTAAATTACCCTAGTTATAAATTTAGCCTGTTTGATTCTTGACGATTTAGGTTTGCTGCAATTTAGATACAAATTTAACTTAAATAATTTTTATGCTCACCTTAACCCTTACAGTCTATGGTACGGAAACCTGCCACTTTTGATTTTTATAGAAGTCGTTCTTTTTTTCAATATTGTCCCTACTGTTGAAATCCGAATACCAGTTCAATGGAGTTCAGACTAAGAGGGAGCAGTACGAGCTACTAGACTCGCCGTCGGGCGCCCAAGACCGAGATATTCCGAGTTCGGAGTCGGCCCTCACTAGGTTAAAACTTGTTGTCTGCAGCGAGGAGGTCCCGTCACACACTCGGAAGTGCTACTCGCAACTTTCCCTCCCAAAGCCAAAAACTGAGTTCGGCACCTCGGATGGCGCGGAGCAAGAAGTTTCCAAAGGTAGGAGCTCTAGGAGGCTGCCACTCTGAGGTGCTTTGGGAGTTTATTTATAGGCAAACTCCTATCGAGGGTAAAACGGTCTTTTATGACCTGCAAATAGCGGTCTCCGCCTTTTCGTTATTATTATTAGCAGCCCAAATTGATTTGCGAACAGTGGAATCCTGCTATCTAGGAAGATTATGGGCAGACCCGGACGGCCTGCGAACAACAAAATGTTCGTGGATGAGACTTCCTTACCAGGGCGAGTACCCCAGCCAAAATGGTTGGGGACTCGTCAGGCCAGGGCTTGCCTAAGGCCGGAACTCGCTCGGCGCGAAGTCGCCGGGACGAAACTCGTGGCTGCAATGGGCTCGTTGAAGTGCTGATTTCGTTGATGGACCGAGCTCGCCGCTATGCGGGGCTCGCCAACCCTGGGCTAGCTGCAGTTGGTCTCGCGACGTCGTACTCGCCCTGTGGAACTGATGCAACCCGCGTCGCGAGTTTTTATTTATTAGTAGTGTACCTGTATTTTATTATTGTAGCGCACACTTTTGCATATTTTTGGATTATTGTGTAACATCAAGTTGTATCGCGCATGTTATTTACGCTTGGTTGTATTTTGTATCGCGTATGTTGTTCGCGCAATTTTGTTTGGCCCGTTGGTGTGACCGGCGAATTAGAGCCTAAATGCATAGGTTTGGTATTTAGGCAGTAGATTAGCTTTGGGCAAGCTTATAATAATTATCTTTTTTTTTCCAAAATCGAAAATGAGGTTCTAAATAAGAAATATCTGAAATCATGCCCCTCTTTTATCAAGTCATGTCTCCTTTCAGCCCAATAAAAGCCCATCTCCAAATTAACCCAAAATCCTACACTTATCAAAACCCCTCAATCAAAACCCTAAACTCATCTATAAAAGCTTGTGGTAGCCACTGTTCACAGCTAGCTGGGAAATAAAATCGGTCGATCCTTTTAGGGTTTCAGTCGGTCTTTTTCCAGCGCACACCTCCCACCTTATCTCCCTGCTCGATGGAAGCCGACGCCATCTCCCCTTCCCTTTCTCCACCCCGTCCAGCACCGGCGCTGCCGCTGGAGTCCACCCCATCGAGCTTTGTTTGTCGCTCAAGCCACCACCGAACCTTCCGTCCAGATCCGCCGCCGCCTGATAGAGTTTCGTCTGCCTCCTACGTCGCCACCAGAGCTCCTCTTGGGCCCCGACGCCATCTCTAGCATTTCCATCCAGCAGATCCGGCTCGCCAGGGCACCATAAAGTACGCCTGCTTCTTGTCCTGGACGATCGTGGCCGTTGTTCCATACCCGCAGTTAGCTCCTCCGCCAGGCCCCTTCCACTCCTCGCTTCCAATCTCTAGTTATTTTGTGCTCAAGCATTTAAATGAATAGTTGGTTATTAGAGCTTGCCCTAACTAATCAGATCTCCTGATTACCGTTGTTTTTGTTACACGTGCATGCCACCAATTAATTCTTGTGCATGCAGTGACCTTAAGAGAGTTTGCGACGCTTAGGTCGTTTATTATCGGTTTAAAATAGTCCGCGAAAAGCCTCGCGCCACATTTATTTTAAAAGATCTCATCTTTATTAGCTGTCAAAACTACCCCCCCCACCTTAGTTTACATCAGGAACTGGGCAAACCATGGCCCTTGTGGTGCTTGAGCTCGCCCGACCTCCTTAGGGGCGAGTCGGGTTGGGCTCACCAAATTGGGGTTGTACACCTACATGCATTTAAATAGACCTTTCATTAATCAGTAGTGATGCAGGACATGCCCACCCTGGAATCCATCAGGGGGCTGTTAGCTTCGCACCTGGCCTTCCTGCCTTTAATCAAAGCTGCAGCCCGTAGACCCCAACCAGCTCTCCGCACCTGCAACTGTGTGGTAGGTTGTTGAGGTCGTGGATCGAACACCGGACCTCCTAGAGAAGAAGCTCTCAATTGTGCTCTCATCACCAACTGAACTTTGTTGGTTATGGGAGTTCAATTGAGAATTCTTTGTCTAGGAGGTTGGGTGCTCGAATCCCAGCCTCAACAACTTGCTGTGGTTGTGTCCAGCCCAGTGAAGTGTTGAGGTGTACGGGTTACAACCTTGATAAAGCTGTCATAGTGGATTACAGAGTGGGCCTCTGGTGAGACTTTAGAGTGACAGACAGGTGTGACGTATGTCCTACATCAAGTTTTCAAAAGCATGCAAAGCCAAGGGCGGAAGTGACCTTTCCTGACAGAAGGAAATGCATGTTTTCCTAGCCCTAAATATTAATAAATGAACTTATCCTAAATTATTATATATATCGAATAAATTTGTTTAATGTGGTCTTAAATAATTTGTAGAGAAGGAAAACTGAACCTTGTATATATGTTCACTTGTATAAAATACAAAGAATGAGTACATATTTATAGAATGGAGAAAGAGAGGTCTTATACATGATGTGGGACTAAAGAGAAGAGAGAAATAATCAATAAAAAATACATAATGAGCCTTTGTCAAATGAGCTTCTCTAACACTCCCCCGCAAGCTGGAGCGTACAAGTCATATGCTCCTAGTTTGGACAAACACTGGTGGAATAAGGTACTTGATAAAGCCTTTGTGAGAATATCAGCAACTTGATCAGTGCCCGAAACATGCTTTAATTCAAGTTTCTTCATTTGAACTTTCTCCCGAATAAAATGATAGTCTACCTCGATATGTTTCGCGCGCTCGTGAAATACCAGATTCTTTGCAATGTGTATGGCCACTTGACTGTCACAAAATAGAACAACAGATGAAGAAAGTTTTACCCCCAGGTCAGCAAGGAGGCTTTCGAGCCATGTGAGTTCTGAGACAACTGATGCCATCGATCGGTATTCAGCTTCCGCGGAGGATCGAGCAACCACGGCTTGTTTCGTACTTTTCCATGTAATGAGATGACCGCAAAAATATGTACAAAACTCACTGGTTGACCGTCAATCGTCCAGGTAGCTAGCATAATCGGCATCAGAATATGCAACTAATGCTGGAGTAGAGTTGGAGGGTTTGTAAACCAGCCTTTGACCCGGAGCTGCCTTAAGGTATCGGAGAATCCGTTCAACCGCCTGGAGATGAGAAACCCGGGGAGCATGCATGAACCGACTGACAATCCCAACAGCGAACGAAATATCAGGCCTCGTGACCGTTAGGTAGATCAATTTTCCCGCAAAGCATCGATAGTATTCCGGGTTCTGGAGGGGCAGATCATCATCAGAGGCATGAGCACACAGCTTGTGATTTGCCTCCATCGGAGTAGTAGCTGGTTTGCAACCAGACTGGCCAGCGTCTTTGAGGAGATCAAGACAATACTTTCGTTGGGAGAGGACAAGCCCATCCGGACGTCGTGCGACCTCAAGACCGAGGAAGTAGCGAAGATGTCCCAGGTCTTTAGTATGAAACACAGTGCTAAGATGTTGTTTGACCGCGTGAATCCCCTTTGAATCATCCTCAGTGAGCAGGATGTCATCAACATAAACCAGCAGAAGGACCGTTCATGTTGCCCGATGTCGAGTGAATAAGGAGAAGTCTGCGGAACTGCAAGTGAAGCCCATGTCCTGAACAACCTTGTTGAACTTGTCAAACCACGCCCGATGGGATTGTTTGAGACAATAGATGGATTTCTTCAGAAGACACACCCGAGACTCCCCGTGGTCTCAAACCCGGGCGGTTGGCGCATGTAGACGGTTTCCTGAAGATCACCATTCAAGAACGCATTCTTGATATCCGGATGAAGGGGCCAGTGGCGATGCACAGTCACGGAAAGTAGGACACGAACGGTGTTGAGCTTGGCCACCGGAGAGAAGGTTTCCTCATAATCAAGGCCCTGCTGCTGAGTGAAGCCACGGGCCACCAGGCGGGCCTTCAGACGGTAAACAGTGTCATCAGGAGCATGTTTGATGACGAAAACCGATTTACACCCAACAGGTTGCTGACCGGGAGGTAAAGGAACAAGGACCCAGGTTTGGTTGGCCCAAAGGGCCGTCATTTCCTCGTCCATGGCAGTCGATCAACCTGTATGCTGAAGCGCCTCATGCACGGAGTTTGAGACAAAAACAGAGGATAATGATGTGGCAAAGTGAAGAAGCGGCGGTGAAAGGCGATGAAGAGAGACGTAATTCGCCATAAGATGAGCGGTGGAGGCTGGAGCCGGAGCAGCAGGCTGCGGAGCGTCAGAGGTCGAAGCCGACTGCAGTGGGGAAACGGGACGAGGAGAGCGACGAGAATAGACCCGGATGACAGGTGGCTGGGAAGGACCGGAGGCTGGGCAAGAAGAGGATAAGGTGGAGACCGGGGAACAGAGATGACAGAGCGCACAATGGGCTTCGGAAGAGGAGCGAGATCCAGAGCAGAGAAGAAGGGAAGATCTTCCCGGAAAGTGACATCCGCAGAAATGATCACCTTGCGGGTAGTGGACGAATAACACAAATAGCCCTTTTTGAGTGTGCGAGTAGCACACAAAGACATATTTGGCCGCACGGGGATCCAACTTGTCGGTAGATGGTCCGAGGTGGTGAACGTATCAGGTACACCCAAAAATGCGGGGAGTAAGAGGGAAGGCCGGAGTGTAGGGAAATAGGAGGCTGAAGGGAGTAACATTCTGGAGGACGGAGGACGGTAGTTGGTTGATAAGGAAATAGGTCGTGAAGAGCGCAAAGTTCCAGTATGGTTTGGGAACCCGCATTTGAAGCATAAGAGAGCGAGACACATCAAGGAGATGACGATTCTTGCGTTCGTCGACACCATTCTGTTGTGGGGTATATGCACATGATGTTTGGTGAATAACCCCAAACTCGGAGCAGAGGGGCGCGAAGTCATGTGCAGTGTACTCGTGCGCATTATCAGTGCGAATAGTTTGAATGGGCGCAGAGAATTGAGTGCGAGTCTCAAGAATGAAGGCCTGAAATACGCGGGGAAGCTCAGAACAATCACGAAGTAGATACAACCATGTCATGCGAGAATAATCATCGATAAATGTAAGAAAATAACGGTAGCCAGAAATGCTAGTAATCTTGTACGGACCCCATATATCGGAGTGTACTAAAACAAAAGGAGCAGAGCTCCGAGTACAATGAGAAGGAAAAGATGAACGTGGCTGCTTGCCAAAAATACAGGTTTCACACTGAAAAGCCGGAAGAGATATATCCGGGAGAGCCTTCTGGAGGACGGGAAGGGGAGCATGATCAAAACGCTGATGCCAATCCGAAGAGGAGACAGATGCGAGGAGAGTAGGAGAGTCATCAACAAGGTAGAGTCCGTTCTGCAGTCGCCCCTTACCAATGATAGTACGCGTCTGCTGATCCTGTATCAGAAAATAAGAAGAAGTAAAGGTCACAGAGCAATTTAAATCAGTAGTAAGACGACCAACAGAAAGTAAATTGAAAGAAGAGCCCAGAACATGAAGAGCCGAGCGCAAGAGGAGGGAGAAGGCGAGAGGAATATCAGCACATCCAGAGACAGGGACAACTATCCCATTGACCACAATAATGTACTTTGGGTGAGGAGAAGACATGTACTGAGGCGGGCGAACAGAGGTGATGAGTGGCACCGGAATCGAGGATCCATCGCGGGCCAGTGGAGAGGCAGGCGATACCTTCATGGGAGATGGAGGCAGCAGAGGCAACCGAGGCCGGCGGGCGGCTGAGCAGGCCATGAAGATGTCGGAGCTGAAGGCGAACCTCGTCGAGGTCAGTACGAGTGGGAGAGGAGTCGGTGGCAGCAACAGAGGTCTGCGGACGACCATGCTTGCGATAGCGCGTGGCTTCAAGATGCCCGTCTTTGCCGCAGAAAGAGCACTTAGTCCGAGGCCAGCCACCCCGGCCACGTCCCTGAGAATCAGAACGCCCCCCACGAGCTGAAGAAAGGAGAGGCAGTAAAGGTGCAGGGGCCTGCTGAACAAGGGCCGGAGAAGGAGGTCCAGACAAATCCGGAGGCGGGGAGACCTTGAGAAGCATCGAGCACACATCCAAGAAGGACGAGGTAACAGTAGAGGAGAGGACTTGAGCCCGTACACTGTGAAGGTGATGTGGGACCCTAGCCATCATCATGACGATACCAACAGCTTCCTTTTGGGCACGCTGGGCTGCAAGGGCCACAATAGGAAGCTGATGTTGGATCAAAGCTTCGACCAGAGACCGAGCCTGGGCAACAAAGGAGGTCAGATCGGTCGCACCACCACTATCAAGGGCCTGAAGTGCAGTGATAATGTCATACAAATGGTGGAGACTATCCTTGCCAGAGTAGAGGGTATGAAGCTCGTCCCACATGCCCTTGGCCGTCTCGTGGTACATGGTCAGGTGGTGGAGACCAACCCCATTGGGTCGACACAAAAGAGCCCGACGCCGCACCCGACCGATCTCTTTCCGGCGGAATTGTTCTATTGCATTTTAATTTTGCAATTTTAAAATTTTTTTGCACTTTATTTAGCAAAAAAAAAGTTCAGTAATGTTTTTTAGTTCGTTGCACGCCTGCGTGCGTAGCCATGTTGTTGCACGCCTGCGCGTGTCGTCATGTTTGGGAGTTTTATGTTGCTCTCCAAATAGCATATGTATATATATATGTGTGTATAAATTTATATATATATATATATATATATATATATATTATATATATATATATATATATATATATATATATATATATATATATGTTTATTTATTTTAAAGTTTGCTTAGGTTAAAAAGGAAGCCAGCCCCGATTCTGGGACTGTTCCCCCTCTCGGTTCAACGCCGCTTCACCCTTCTCCCAATCCAGAGTCGCTCCCCGTCAAATCGTTGCACGGTTTAGGGCCAGCCGGTTGCTTCTTCCCCGACGTTGCCGCTGCACGCAAGCGAGAGCTCCGCACGTGATCGCCCACGTTGTCCGCAATCACCAGCGGTTTCGGCAACAGTCCACGATTCCGCCATTTCCGCTCCGTCAAAGCTTCGGCCACACCTGCATCCTCCAGCGTCTTCGACGGCCTCTTCCGCCCCACGATTGCTAGCCGCCGCTGCCCTATAAAAGGAGAAGATCAGGAAATCAGAGTGAGTGATTGAAGAATGATGAATGTATTGAGTGACATTTGTGTTTATCCTGAGATTTGATTAGGTTGATGATTTCTGTGTGAATTCCTGTTAGAGTTAGGGATGATGAATAATGAAAATGTAATGTTGTTGTAGCTTTCATTGTTGCTATAGAAAATTAGAGTTTCATGTGTTTAATTTTCCTGTTTGATAGTTGTGGAAGATGAAGTTTTGCGGTGCTTACCTTTCCGTTTGAGTTAGCTGTTAGTGTTGTTTGATTAGTGAACAGTGAGTTTAATGGTTCTGTAATAGGTAAATGCTAGTGAACATTTGGAGCTCTGCTTTCTGCCGGATGAAAGTTGATTGGGTGTTTGCTGTTAGTTGCTTCCACGAGATTAGAGTTAGGGAATAGTTAGGAAATTTGGATTTTGATTCTACTGTGAGAATCTTGTTCCACTTAAACGTTAGAGATTTCGTGGATCCACCGCGAGTGATAGAGATTTCGCGGAGCCTCTAGTGTGAGAGCGAGTGAATTTTAGGATTGTTAGTTTGTGGCTTCCTTACTTTGTGGAGTGATTCCGTGGAACCACCTCGTGTGAGAGCGTGATTTAATTTCTTGGTGCCCGTGTGCGATAACGGCCGACCTCGGAGCAGAGATCGAAGGTGACGAGTAGTTCCTCGCGTGATTGTCTTCGACTTTGAATACGGAAGACATCCCTTCTGTGGGTAATTGTTTCTATCACTTCATTTGTGTGTGCCTCTATAAATTCTCGTAGGATAATAGACTCACTGCTGGGTTTTCGCCCGAGTTTCGCCAGCAAACGCTACATCGAAAATTTCAAACGGAAACGTATTTGGAGTTCACGATTTCCGTTGTGCTGCGACAAGGGGAACAGAACGAAAATTGCGAACTTTCTTCCCCGGATTTAAAATCGAATCATTGTTTAAGAAAATTTATTTTAAAATAAAGAAGTAATTTTCTGTTTTTTCATAAAAATTCCAAGTTGCGTAATTTTTTAAGTGTTGCGCCAGCTCTAAATTTTACACAAATTAATTTAAAAATTGTATGCATTTAGAGTTTCCTAGAAATAGCCGACAGACACGTAAACACCGTGTGTCGTCCTGCATCAAATTGGTATCAGAGGGATGTTCCGAAATTTTTCTAAGTTTTGGGATCCGCCCTGTGTAGAATAGGAACCCGCATTGTTGAAGCCAAATTACGACAAAAGTTCGAAAAATAAGGGCGTTGCCAACACCTACTCGTCCCAAGCTCTGACCTCCGACTGGTCGTGAAGGACTAGAAATCGGCCCAAAGCCTCAGCAGGGAGGTCCCAACACTTAACCCGGAAGATCTCTGAGAGCTTTCCCTACAAAGCCAAAAGCTGGGCTTGGAGCTCCTCAGAAAGCACTGACGAATCCTCTCAAGTCCCGGGAAAAAAGTGCTTCTGAAGAACCCCTGTGAGCCTATTTATAGTTTTCTGAGTTGGATCTGCAAATAACCACACTGAGCTGACCTGAAATTACCAAAGTACCCTTGGTTGGGTCTGCCAACAGCCAAAATCCGCTGTTCTGAGTTATATGCAGACCACCAAGGGCAAAAGGGTAAAATTACCCGGGTCAGAAGAGTAAAATCTCTCATGGGTATAGAATTGCCAAAACGGCCCTCTCTTTATATGGCGAGTAGGGGAACACCCATCTACGAGACGAGCCCTCCTGACCGTCTCGCAGGCATCCTTCGCCACGGGGCCCTCTCGCCTATAAAGGCCTACTCGCATCCCAAAAGGGGCGTCTCGCCCACTGTAGGGATCGCACATCTCGCCTCCTGCGAGTGGACCATGTGATCCCACTCGCTTGTCAGTTCCTCATGCCCGCTTTTACTGTTCGCACTCTGAGTGCCTCTCGCGAGCCCGAGGTTGTACACAATCTCCGCTCTTTTCAAGATTATTTTAAGCTCGGAAAGAAAGTCCAACCGAGGCTCGTCATTAAAGTGTATTTATGGACGTATTTATGAGAGAATCTTTTGTGAGGCCCTTCACCGAAGCCTATAAATATGAGGTTTCTACCCCGAATAGAGGATGTCCTCTTGCACACTTCCTCCTTCCTTGGCTTGAACTGTTCAGCATGTCTCATAGCCAGAGCTTTCGCGAGCGCCTCGCAATGGTGCGTCGGCAGAACAAGGCCAACGTGGCCGCTTTTACCTCAACTTTAGTTTGCCCCGTACCCCTTTAACGCCCTCTCTGTCTCGCCTGAAGAGGGTAAAAACAGGTGGCCCCTCCTCCTCTGCCGAGGAGCCATCTCGCGCAGTCCTGGAGACCTGCCCCACTCCTCCCGCATCTCCCAGAGAGAAAGAGGTGAGCTCTCGCTTCTGTCTTTATTACTACTCCAACATCTGTACCTGCCTTCTTAATCATTTGTTTCTTCAGGGAGCCCCCACAACTTTACGACAGGAAAGCCCGCGAGACGACATCTCCGTCCCTCGCGAGGATTTTGACTCGCAACCACCTTCCACTCCTCCATCTACTCCTCCCAGCGAGAGGAGGGATGACCCTTCCCAGGCCGCCGGGACCTCCCGTCTTCCTGGTAAGAAACCTTCCCTCTCGCTTCTTTGTCTCACTCGCTACTCCCACACCCTCTTGCGGGAGCCTCTCTCACCCTGCCCCTCTACTCCTCGCTCAGGCGCCCAGTCCGACTCGCCCGCTGAGGAACTCTTTGGACGACTCGCCGTCTCGCCTCCTCCTCCAATAGATGGGATTGAAGACTACCTGGGCGACCCTACGGACCAGGTAGAGATGAAGCGCAAGACGGCGGAGTTGTTCAGGAAGCACGCGTGTATCATCCATTCGTTGGCGGTGGACAAGCAGGCGGCGGATAGGCATATCGAATGGCTGGAGAACGAGTGCGCTCGCTTGTCTTCCGAGGTTGGTGCCGAGATAGATGTCGATGGGACCGATCCTCAGGCCATCATCAGCGAGGGCGATATGCAGCTTCGTCTCGCTCACCGTGGACTTGACGTCGTTCGCGCCTTCCACTCGCCGAATAGGCCCCCCTGCGCTGGAGCTCGTCGTGGTCGCTAGAAATGGTTCAAATATTAAGGGCCGTCCGTCTCGCCTCTTTCTTCTTTTCTTCTCGAGCGTTGTATTTTAATGCTGTAATAATTAGATAATACTGCTGTCGTCTCGTCAGCAATGACTGAGAACAAGGTGTCCGCCGCATGCGGGACTATCTTTAAATATTTTTTGTTGCTGGTTTGAACTCTTTATTTATTTTAATTTCCTTTAATTATCCTGCCCTGTGATTGTGACGGGTCACGCAAATCGAGGCTTAGGAGAGAGAGAGAGAACCTTCGGCCAACTCTTCCCCTTCCTTTGTACGTTTTCCCTCCCATTAACCATTTTACCATATCTGCTATAAATACCCCGGCCCCGGATCAGAAGGATATCCGCGCCTCTTACTCCCGCCTTGTCCAAGCTCTTGCCCCCTTGTTTCTTCCGTCTCGCCGATCCTTCTCGCTCTTTTCTCCCTCGGCCATCTCGCCGATCCTCTGCTACTACTTGCTTTCTCTCACCGTCTCGCTTACATTCGTCTCGCCAAGAATGGGCAAGAAGAGAGTTGAGGAAGGCGAGGGGCGCAGCCGCTGCGGGAAGCGGTTTACTAATCACGACTTCCTGCTCGGCAAGCTCTCTGAAGAAGACTACCGCGGATTCGTCCGCGAGTACCTAGGGGATGGCCTCGAATCGCGGCCCCCCAAGGTTGGCGAGTCAATCAACACTTACTACCCGGGAGAACTTGCCTTCCCCGTCTCGCACTTCGAGGCGGGGTTGAGATTGCCTCTCTGGCCTAAGGTAAAGCAAGTCTTCAAATACTTCGGCGTCGTCCCAGCGCAGTTTAAGCCGAACGCAATTTCGGTGTTAATCGCTTTCACTTGCTATATGCACCGGGAGCGAATCGAGTTTAGCTTGACGGTTTTCCGCATGCTTTTCATCTACCACGCCAATGCTGATGACGTCTCGTATTTCACCGGGCAAGGGCTCAAGGTGTGCGAGATGCCCAACAAGAATCATCATTGGCTCACAAGGTTCGTCTTCATCCGCGGCGACTTCGGGGGCGTCCCGCTCGCGCCTGTGTCGCCCCCCGAGAGTTTCTATGTGTCCCCACAGGTGGGCGGCACTGATAAGTTGTTGTTCGATTTCTTCGTCGGCAAAAATTTTGAAGTCAACTTCTTGCGGCGAGACCTCGACTCGCTGCCTCCGGTGCTCCCTGGTGAAGGTATTCTCGCTCTCTCGTCTCGCGCTTCGTTATTTCCGGTCTCGCCATCTTATCACCTTCTTGTTTGTTTTTAGGGGAGCGAGTCGAGGTCATATACCCTCGTTCATACTAATATGCGGGCAATACTATGACATATATGGTATATCATGGAAACCATATTGGGGTCATGCCGCGCTGGCGAGACCAAGGCCTTTGGAAGGATGGATGTTGCTCTTGTATATAGATATTATCATGGTCATACTTGTTGGAAGGAAGCGGCGAGAGAGTCCTTGGCTCCTCCCCCTCCGAAGAGGCCCGTAGGCGACACGGCCCCCTCTCACTCTAGCCCTCCCAGAAAAAAGATGAGGAAAGCCGTGGTTGTCTCCAAGGGGAAAAAGAAGACGACCCCGAAGGAGAAGGAGATATCGGGGTCCTTAAGCCCCATCTCCGTGGTGGGGTCCCAGTCGCCCCGCTCGCCTCCTCATCAGGCCGTCTCGCCTACCCGCGAGACGGCTCTTCTTGACCAGCCTGCCGCTACACCCAATCAACCTGCTGCCACCACCTCTCGCGAAGGCGCCTCCTCCAGCCGTCCCGCCCCCTCTTCCCATATGAACTTCAACTTGGGCTCTGTGGTTTCAGATGTCGCTGGAGACCCTGTTTTGTTGTGGGGGCGGGACGCCAATCGTGTGTCCATCTCCACCCTTCTTCCCCCTTGGAAGGAGCAGGAGCTCCCCACCAGCCATGCTTTCGTCGTGGGGTATGGTCTTTACGGCGGTCTCGACGCAGTCTCCCCCGAGAGCGAGTCTACGCGAGATCTCGTCCTGAAGTCCTCCCACGCCCAAATGCGCTCCTTGGAGTTCTCGCACCGCGCCTCGCGCCGCCTAATTTACATCAACAAAAAATGGAAGGACAACGAGACGAGTTTGGCGGCGGAGCGAGAGAAATCAGAAGACGCGAAATCGCGAAGCCCAGGGCGGCGTGGTAAGCCTTAGCCTTACTCTTGTATTTCCCTTCTTCAATACACTTTACTAATGACTGGGCGTCTCGCAGGATGCTGAGACGGTGGAGCGGTTGCATTCGCGCGTGGCGGCCCTGGAGGAGGAGGTTAAGGATTTGAAAGCCCAGAACACTCGCCTTCAGGACAACGCCGCGTCATCGTCTCGCCGCGAACCCTTCCAGGCACCGCCGCATTATTCTTTTGATGAAGTCGAGGAGCAGTGCCGAGACGCTAACATCAGGGCGGCGGAGCTGGTCCTCAAAATGATGAAGGAGCTGGGGGTCATGAAGGATGGCTCTGAAACGGTGACCGTTCGCGATTTAGTTCCCCAGCTCTATGGCGAGGAGAGCGAGGATTCTTCTTCCGGCGAGGAGAAATAACGTGCTTTCTCCAAGATCTAGAATTCCTCTCTCCTCTTTTTTGCTGCTGTAAAACTTAAAACTATTCTTTTTTGAGCTTCATTTTATGATACATGACAGTGATGGATCAACTTTACATTGTCTTGCTTGTTATTTTGTTTTTTATTCCGCGAAACGAATTGTCGGTTTGTTTTGGCTTGCGAGACAGTGCTACCTACCCGTCTCGTCACCTCGCCCTTACTTTTTATCCTTTGCTTTATTTTGTTTACTGCGAGATGAATCTTCGACGCCCTCACGCCCGCGAGACGGTGCTACATCTTGTCTCGCTGCCTTGTTGAAGAGTTGGCCTTTTTTCAGAGCGCGAGTCGTCACTTCCCTTGTCTTTTTTATGTGTGAGAGCAGACAACATTCTCGTCTTTCCTTAAGGTACTCCTTGCGCGAGTGTCTCCGAGTGATACAACTGGTCCCCTATCATCGGGCCAAGTCTTCTGTCTCGCGCGAGTGCCCTCTCACCCAGGGCGAGACCTCCCCTGAGGCCGCCAGCTGGGAGTGCCTCCACTCGCACTGCTCTAGCCTTTGCCTTAGTTTATTTCTCATAAGATTAAGCATGGATGTTGCTTAAGGAGATTTTTCCCAACCATTCTTCCATCGAGTGAGTTTGCTGCTCTGCTAGCTTGATGGGAGCCTTAGCAACGGATCTACCGGGGGCCAAGCCAGGCTCGAGGTGGTGTAGAATTCCTAAGAATCAAGAACCAAGACTTCAAGAACCAGATCTCTCCCCCACAGGCGAACCTTCGGACCTGTCAGCTAGTGAGGGCCTGCGCAGCGGGTCTACCTGGGGCCGAGCCTCGCTCGGGGTAGTGCAGAACCAAGGACCAAGAACCAGACCTCTCCCACACAGGCGAGCCTTCGGACCTGCCAGCTAATGAGAGCCTGCGCAGCGGATCTACCTGGGGCCGAGCCTCGCTCGGGGTAGTGCAGAACCAAGGATCAAGAACCAGACCTCTCCCCCACAGGCGAGCCTTCGGACCTGCCAGCTAATGACAGCCTGCGCAGCAGGTCTACCTGGGGCCGAGCCGCGCTCGGGGTAGTGCAGAACCAAGGACCAAGAACCAGACCTCTCCCCCACAGGCGAGCCTTCGGACTGCCAGCTAATGAGAGCATGCGCAGCGGATCTACCTGGGGCCGAGCTGCTCTCGGGTAGTGCAGAACCAAGGACCAAGAAACCAAGAACCAGTCCTCTCCCCCATAGGCGAGCCTTCGGACCTGCCAGCTAATGAGAGCCTGCGCAGCGGGTCTACCTGGGGTCGAGCCGCGCTCGGGGTAGTGCAGAACCAAGGACCAAGAACCAGACTTCTCCCCCACAGGCGAGCATTCGGACCTGCCAGCTAATGAGAGCCTGCACAGTTGGTCTACCTGGGGCCGAACCGCTCTCGGGGTTGTGCAGAACCAAGGACCAAGAACCAGACCTCTCCCCCGCAAGAGAGCCTTCAGACCTGCCAGCTAATGAGAGCCTGCGCAGCGGGTCTACCTGGGGCCGAGCCGCGCTCGGGGTAGTGCAGAACCAAGGACCAAGAACCAGACCTCTCCCCCACAGGCGAGCCGTCGGACCTGCCAGCTAATGAGAGCCTGCGCAGCGGGTCTACCTGGGGCCGAGCCGCGCTCGGGGTAGTGCAGAACCAAGGACCAAGAACCAGACCTCTCCCTCGCAGGCGAGCCTTCGGACCTGCCAGCTAATGAGAGCCTGCGCAGCGGGTCTACCTGGGGCCGAGCCGCGCTCGGGGTAGTGCAGAACCAAGGACCAAGATCCAGACTTCTCCCCCGCAGGCGAGCCTTCGGACCTTCCAGCTAATGAGAGCCTGCGCAGCGGGTCTACCTGGGGCCGAGCCGCGCTCGGGGTAGTGTAGAACCAAGGACCAAGATCCAGACCTCTCCCCCACAGGCGAGCCTTCAGACCTGTCAGCTAATGACAGCCCGCGCAGCGGGTCTACCTGGGGCCGAGCCGCGCTCGGGGTAGTGTAGAACCAAGGACCAAGAACCAGACCTCTCCCCAACAGGCGAGCCTTCGAACCTGTCAGCTAATGACAACCTGCGCAGCGGGTCTACCTGGGGCCGAACCGCGCTCAGGGTAGTGCAGAACCAAGGACCAAGAACCAGACCTCTCCCCCACAGGCGAGTTTTCGGACCTGCCAGCTAATGAGAACCTGCGCAGCGGGTCTACCTGGGGCCGAGCCGCGCTCGGGGTAGTGCAGAAGGTCTCATCTTACTGTTGCTAGAATTTTACAATAAGCAAAAGCAGGAAGTAATTTGAGTAATATATTATAATAAACTTGATTCGAGTTACAATTTTTACTCTCCCTTCTCACGGGTAGATACGCTTCAAGTCGTCGTCATTCCAGGTGTGGCTCATAGACCTACCCTCCACATCATGGAGGTGGTAACCTCCCGTTCTTAGGACCCTTTCGACAATATAGGGCCCTTCCCAATTCGAGTTCATCTTGCCCACGGGGGCAGATCTTCCTGCAGCATCAATTTTCTTTAGCACTAGATCTCCCTCTGCGAATTGTTTGATCCTGATGTGTTTATCAAAGTATTTTGTCATTCGTCGCTTGATCTCTTCCTGCCTTATAGCTGCGACATCACGCAGCTTTTCCACCATATCCAATGAGAGGCGTAGCTCCCCTTCGTTTTCTAGCCTCCAAGCCTCATCTCCATCACCTGCAGCCGCGACTCGTGGGGATCGAACCTCAAACTCCACGGGCAGGACTGCCTCACACCCATGGGAAAGTTTGAAGGGGGTCTCGCCGGTGGCCGTGTTCGGGGTTGTCCGCAAGGCCCACAATACTGAGGGGAGCTGCTCCACCCAGCTTCCCCTCAAGTTCTCCACCTTCTTCTTGAGCATGTTCATGATGATCTTGTTGGCCGCCTCCACCTGGTCGTTGCTCCTGGGGTGGTGCACGGAGGCAAACCTGAGGTCTATCCCCAGCTGAGCGCAGAAGCTGATGAACTCTTCGCTGGCAAACTGGGGCTCATTGTCTGTTACTATTGCCTGGGGGAGCCCGTGCCTGCATATGATCTCCCCCCAGACAAAATTCTGGATGACCTGTGAGGTGACCTTGGCCAACGCCTTGACCTCCAGCCACTTCGAGAAATAATCAATCATGACCAGGAGGAATCTCCTCCTCCCACTAGCCGGAAGGAAAGGTCCGACCAAGTCCATCCCCCAGATGGCGAAAGGCCATGGTGTCGTGATGTTTCGGAGCCTTTGAGCGGGCAAGAGCTGGAGGTGGCATATAGCTGACACTTCCGGCACCTCCTCGCAAACTCAGCTGCATCCTTCCTCAGGGTCTGCCAGAAGTACCCTTGCCTCACCACCCTTTCCAGGAGCCTCCTGCTCGGTCACACACCTTGTCAGGATCCCTGACAACATCTTCTGATGCAACCCTCCTTCCAGCATCAGGTCGTGAGCTGCCTTGTGCCTGAAGCTTTTCCCGTCCTTGGTCCCCTCTGGAAGCTCACCGGTGGTTAGGAAGGTCACCAATGGATCCACCACGAGGGTCGCCGATCTACCTCCATTAGCTCTCCTTCCTCAATAGCCGGTCGAAATAGCTCAGTCAAGATCCCCCCTCCTCGAGGTCCAAACTTAGCCAATCGATCGGCAGTTATACTTTCTTCCCTTGGAACATGTTGGATCGAGAAAGTCCGGAACCCTCCGATGATCGCCCTTACCTTTGATAAGTACTTCACAAGGGTGGGCTCCCGAGCTTCGAACTCTCCTCAGATCTGTGACGCCACCACCATTGAGTCTGTAAAAGACTTCACATCCTGGATCTCAAGCTCCTTTGTCAAGCGAAGGCCGGCTATCACAGCCTCGTACTCCGCCTGATTGTTAGTTGCCGAAAAGTGTAAGACCACTGCTTGTTCTATGGTGACCCCCTGAGGGCTTATCAACCCCACCCCTGCTCCGAGGGAGTGTTTTCCTGAGACACCATCAACTATCATCTTCCAAGCCTCCTGCGGCCGCGGCTCCTTGGCTCCGACCTCAACGACGTAGTCTGCCAGGAAGTCAGCCACCGCCTGAGCCTTGATGGAGAGCCTTGGCACGAAGGATATATTAAACTCGCTTAATTCAATGGACCACTTGGCCAATCTGCCCGAGTGCTCCACTCCCTCAAAAATCTTTCGAAGGGGATGGTCCGTTACCACCCTAATCGAATGCGCTTGGAAGTATGGCCGAAGCTTCCTGGCTGAAACGATCAAAGCATACGCCAGCTTCTCCAAGATGGGGTAACGGAGCTCCGCCTTCTTCAGGATCCTGCTAACATAGTAAATTGGCAATTGCTTCTTCCCCTCTTCCTTGATCAAGACCGAGCTCACGGCCTCTGCTCCTACTCCGAGGTACAAGGCTAGGTCCTCCCCCTCCTTTGGGCTTTGAAGGAGAGGAGCCTGGGAGAGCTGTCTCTTCAGCATTTGGAAAGCTTCTTCGCATTCGACAGTCAACTCGAACCTTTGAGTACCCCTCAGCACCTTGAAGAATTATGAGCACTTTTCTCCCGATCTGGAGAGGAATCTGCTTAGCCCGGTCAGCTTGCCTGTCAGGTGCTGGACCTCCTTAGTGTTGCGTGGTGACTACAGCTCTAGGATGGCTTTCATCTTATTTGGGTTAGGCTCCACCTTGCCGGGGTCAGAAGATGCCCAAGGAACTTTCCACGGCTTGCCCCAAAAACGCACTTTAAGGGGTTCAGCCTCATCTTGAACCTCCGCAAGGTGGCAAACATCTCCTCCAGGTCTCGGAGATGCGAGTCCACACATTTACTCTTGACCATCAGGTCATCAACATAGACCTCCAGGTTCCTCCCCCTCCGGCCCTGGAAGACTCGATCCATCATGCGCTGGTATGTAGCCCCTGCGTTTTTCAACCCAAAGGCCAACATTTTATAACTGAAGCATCCCTCCCTTGTGATGAAGGAGACGTTCTTGACGTCGGGAGGGTGCATTCGGATCTGGTGGTAACCTGAAAAAGCATCCAAAAAACTCATAATAGAAAAACCAACGGCGGAATCAACCAGCGCGTCGATTCGAGGCAAGGGGTAGCAATCCTTGGGGCACGATTTATTTAACAAAGAAAAGTCAATACACATGCGTCACTTCCATCCCCCTTTCTTTACCATTACCACGTTGGAGACCCAGCCTGGATACTGGATCTCCGAGATGAAGTCAGCCTCCAGAAGCTTCTTGACCTCCTCGCGGATTGGCTCCTCCAGCTTGGTAGCGATGGTCCTCATCTTCTGGCGTATGGGGCGAGTCCGGGGATCCAGGTTCAGACGGTGGCAGGCCACATCCGCATCGATGCCCGACATGTCAGCCGCGCTCCAAGCAAAGATGTCGACGTTGCTCTAGATGCAAGCCCGCACTCGCTCCTGGTCGTTGGGACTCAGACCCCCACTGATCTGCACCTTCTGCACCTGACCGGCGCTGGTGAAGACTTCCATCTCCACCACCTCCTCAGCCGGCTCCAGCCGCGACTGCTCCCAGCCGGCCCTTGCCTCCTCTTCCTGCCCATACTCTTCCTCTCCTCCTGCTTCCTCAACCTCCATCGCCTCCCCTAGGCTCTCACTCTGCTCATGTTCAACCTCTACGTCTCCCTGGGCCTCCCTCTCAACCCTTTCTCCTTCCATCTGCCGACCCCTTTGCGGATCTGACCATTCGTCCCTCTGGGCAGAGGACCCTCTGCACATCTCCTCCTTTCCGCTTCTCCTCAACCTCCTCCCTCGCCTCCTCTAGGCTCATCTCCTCCTCTCCGACAACCTCTTCAACCTCCTCCCTCGCCTCTTCTAGGCTCATATCCTCCTCTCCGACAACCTCTTCATGCGCTGCCATCTCCTTCTCCAACTCCTCCGCTTCTGCCATCCAAGAAATGGTGTTGACTGCCGTCGCGTAGCATTGTCTTGCCACCTTCGGGTCCCCCCTGACCCTAACCTGTACCTCCCCCGCCCCCCCCCCCCCCCCCCGTTATTGAACTCGAGGCATTGATGAAACGAGGAGAGGACACAGCGAAAGGCGCTGATGAGGGGGCGCCCAAAGATGGCGCTATAGCTGCTTGGGGCGTCCACGATCACGAACCTGCAGTTCCGTGACACGCCCCCTAACTTCACTTGCAGCCCTACCCCTCCTTCTACCTCCTTTCTTTCTCCTGAAAAACCAAATAGCGGTCCATCCGAAGCTAGTACTCTCTTGCCCTCAACCTGCTTTTCATTGAAGGCCTTTTTGAAAATCACGTTCACAGAGCTCCCATTATCCACCAGGATCTTGGAGACCGTGAAGTTCTCGACCGCCGTCTGGATCACCAAGGCGTCACAGAACGGATCCTCATAATTGGGCATATCCGCTGAAGAAAAGGTATTTTTTTCTTTTGGAGGGGGAGCCTGGGAGGTCGAGGCTACCCCTCTTCGGAACATGGTCTGGAGGCTCCCCTTTCGAGTTGCCTCAATCCCAACTCCTCCGTGGATCACCCTGATCCCTCCCCTGGTTCCTACATCCACCCGGTCCTCGCATCTATCTTCTGTCTCCTCCTGCTGCACCTCCTCGATCCTTACTGGCGGAACCTGTCTCCTCAACCCCATGGCTTCTCTCATCTCCAAGAACTCTGGGCAGGTGGCCGTCGCGTGACCTTCCTCCTTGTGGAAGTCACAGAAAGGCAACGCCACCCTGCCCCCTCTTCCTTCTCTGACACTTCTTCCAGCTCCTCTCCTTCCTCCTCTACCTCGGCCGACTTCCATGGCCTCCTGCTGATGCGGGAAGTGACCCCTCAGCTCCTGCCTCCTTGTCGGCTGGTCAAACCTCCTTGGAGCGCGGAAGTTGTCTCTTCCCTGAAAGCCTCCTCCTTGTTCCTGGGGGCGACCCTCCTGAGGCCTCCAACCTAACCGGTTGTTCGGCTCCCGGTCCCGCCGTCCTTGATGTTGTTCCTGCTGCCCCTGCCCTCGGGGCTCCTCCCTTCTTCTTTCTTCTCTCTGCTCCCTCTGCTTCCCTGCTCCCGGCTCCTTCACGTCATCCTCCGTCAACCTGGCTAGCTTCCTGGCAAACGCCGGATTGGCCCTCTCGAAGTCTATCTCTTTTGCCGCCCTCTCCATGAGCTCCTCAAAAGAGAGGGGGGGGGGCACTCTCTTCAGCTTCATGCTAAAAAATCCTGGCCTCAGTCCCAGGGTAAAAGCGAGCATCAGTGCATACCCTGGGACCTCCAGGACCAGGAGAATCTCTTCCTGGAACCGGTCAACATAATGACCCAACGTCTCATCTTGCTTCTGTCTCACCGCGAACAGGCACTCCGCCTCCTTACGCTTCTTCGATGTCGAGAACCTCAACAGGAACCCTCGACGCAGGTCCTCAAAACTGTAGATCGAGCTTGCTGGAAACTGGTGGAACCAGTCCCGTGCCTTCTCCTTCAACGTGATGGCAAACAACCGACACTTGAAGACATCCGTCATCTGCCTTATCGAAACAACATCTTCAAACCACTGCACATGTTGTACAGGGTCATCCTTCCCCGAGTAGTAGGACATGTCGGGCTCTCGGAACCCCTCCGGCACCGGGGCCGAGATGATGAGCTCACTGAAAGGGCTCTCGCCTCCTGCCTGCCGAGAGGGCACGTCTCGCGGCCTCGGCTGGCTGGCCCGATCCGCGAGACCATGCCCAGGGAAGAGTTCTCGCACAGCCGCCTCCCTCTCGCCAACTTCTGCCGGAATCTCCTTCTCGGGACGCTGGCCTGGGAAGAGCTATCGTGCGGCCACGTCCCTCTCGCCAACCTCCGCCGGGACCTCCTTCCCGGGGCGCTACCCAGGTGCGTTCTCGCCCAAGAGCGGGACCGCCTCCACTGGGACCTGAGGCGTTGCCCACTCGCTCCTTGCCGAGAAGGCCAAGCTGATGGTCTGCAAGAGCTCTCGCCTGAAGTCCTCCTGCATCTTCCTCGTAGCCTCCTCTCCCCGGGAGGGAGAACCTCCTGAACCAGATCCTTCACCCTCACCTCCTGCCATAGGACTGAACTCAAGTTTTTCTTGTATTGGCTACCTTCCACGCTCACCGCACCAGAACTGTTGAAGCCAAAATTTGACTTCGACAAAAGTTCGAAAAATAGGGTCGTAGCCAACACCTACTCGTCCCAAGCTCTGACATCTGACTGGTCGTGAAGGAATAGAAACCGGCCCAAAGTCTCAGCAGGGAGGTCTCACCGCTTACCCGGAAGATCTCTGAGAGCTTCCCCTACAAAGCCAAAAGCTGGGCTTGGAGCTTCTCAGAAAGCACTGACGAATCCTCTCAAGTCCCGGGAAAAAAGTGCTTCTGAAGAACCCCTATGGGCCTATTTATAGTTTTCTGAGTTGGATCTGCAAATAACCACACTGAGCTGACCTGAAATTACCAAAGTACCCCTAGTTGGGTCTGCCAACAGGCAAACTCCGCTGTTCTGAGGAGTTATATGCAGACCACCAAGGGCAAAATGGTAAAATTACCCGGGGCAGAAGAGTAAAATCTCTCATGGGTATAGAATTGCCAAAAGGGCCCTCTCTTTATATGGCGAGTAGGGGAACACCCATCGGCGAGACGAGCCCTCCTGGCCGTCTCGCAGGCATCCTTCGCCACGGGGCCCTCTCGCTTATAAAGCCCTACTCGCATCCCAAAAGGGGCGTCTCGCCCACTGTAGGGATTGCCCATCGGGCCCTCTCTTTATATGGCGAGTAGGGGAACACTCATCGGCGAGACGAGCCCTCCTAGCCGTCTCGCAGGCATCCTTCGCCACGGGGCCCTCTCGCATATAAAGGCCTACTCGCATCCCAAAAGGGGCGTCTCGCCCACTGTAGGGATCGCCCATCTCGCCTCATGCAAGTGGACCATGTGGTCTCACTCGCCTGTCAGTTCCTCATGCCCGCTTTTTCTGTTCGCACTCTAAGGGCCTCTCGCGAGCCCGAGGTTGTACACGCATATCATTTTCAAATTTTTTCAAAAAAAAAAAATTTTTTTAAGCATCATCATTGCATTTATTTTTCGTTAGCATGTATCTGCGTAGAGATAGGATGCATCATGTTGAACGTGGTCAATCGAGTCATGAGAACGAAGGGGAACAATCACCCCAATGGTTTTTACCTTTCGCCCACCAAATAACGACATTAACTGAGAGTGCCTGTCAGTTGCGTGAAAGGTTAGCACACCTTAGAGGTAGGGTGAGTAGATTAGAAATACCCCCTCGAGCGTCAATGCCGCCTCAAATTCGAGATGAGCATTCCGTCCGTGCACATTACGATGTTCCTCAACATTATGTAGAAAGATCTACATTTAGGAGAAATTCATTATATGAGGATCACGATTACACTTACACTCACTCCTATAGAGATCCGTCACGGAGATCGTTACGACACTTCGATGATTATACTCGATCACCGTATACCACTTCCAGAGATCATGTTGACCCACTAACATGTTCGTATTATGCTAGAGACGATCAACACGATGACTATCGTCGTTATTATCCTCGTACCCGAATGGATCCTAGTGGCTCTTCGACACCATATTATGAGGATAGAGTTCAGTATGACGCCCGGTATCGATACTACACGTCTCCTTTATATGAGAAACCCGAGATTGCATATGTGCGACCACCACCACAAATTCGTAGGACATATGATCATCCACGATCCCGATGTGATTATGATATGGGCGATCGTCACGACTACACTCACGAATCCTATAGATGTCATTATCGTCAAGAGTGCAACACACCTAGATCCTCTACTGATCATGATGATAGACGTTAAGGGTCAACAAGAGCATTCCATTGCCCACACTAGGGAGACGTCACCCACTCTGTCTGATATTCTAGTACAGGATGTGTGGACTCAACCCTCATGTGAGTCTGCTCCACTTAGTGAACCTACCATTGATTCTATATCTACTAGCTCTCTTTTGAGTGTAGAATCCTTGCACACTTCACTTAGTGGCGCACCGAGTCACATCACCACACCCGATGGCGCATCGAGTCACATCACCACATATGATGGCGCACCGAGTGACATTACGATCGAGAGTCGGGAGTCTAGTAGTGATCTCGAGATAGTCACCCCTACCCTATCTGGGAGTATGACCCCTTCTGATGGTTCATTTCTGGAGGACCATCACTCTACTGATGGGTCATTTGACGACCCTCCTATTGAGCCTCCAGATGAGCCACCTCGTCCTTGTGTGGATGAACTTTATCTGAGTAGTACACTTATAGATTTTAAGACATGGATACTTGCTCCATTGTCGTCTTTGATGTCGATAGTGCTTCAAAGAGATGATTTTGAGTGTGGCAACCATATATTAGGGCTTGATCATAGTCATTTAGCCACTCGCACTCTAGATGAGTTATGAGACGTACCACTTGTTGACCATCATATTTGCGATGAGTTCTTCTATGTCCCACCTGGTGAGCCTCCTAATACCTCACTTTCCCTTAGCACATTTATTACGGTTGTCACACTTCGTGCATATTTATCTAATAGCACTACATCTGTTGTTGGAGCCTACGTTTGCACGCGTCGCATTTGCAACGAATTTTATTATACCCCTCCCAGTGAACCCCCAAATGAAAAACTTATGGGTTCACCGGACATTTGGGATGTATCTATCCTTAGTATCACCATCGAGTTTGAGGGTGCACTCGTTGATTCATTGATACTTGTCACTCGCACTTGCAGAGACGTTTGCACACCGTGTTGACACATCTGACCACTGATGTCTCTGACTTGCACTTGAGTGTTCATCGCCCCCGCGATGAATTCTTTTATGATCCGCCCTCTGAGCCTCCTGATCATGTACCTCTCTCAGGAGTTGCTCTTGGTATCTGAAACCATTGGTTTGTGGTTTTAGTCGTATTAGTAGTTCATTTATTGCATTTGCATGATTTGCATAAATTTTTTTTTTAGCGGAAAATTGTATAGTACTTTGGTTTTTATGCAATTCAATTTAAAAACATAAATGAGCTATTAGTTTTAAATAGATGACTTGTTTATGGTTCGGCTAGATCCGGAGCGGTTACCTTCTGGTATCGTAAAGAAGCTAACTACTGTAGAACTGGACTCTTTCGAGTAGTGACGCGGATTGGGCAAAATGTGTGAACTTGAGATGTCTTCCGTTTGGGGAGCAAATCTTGTTTTTAACATAGCCAATCTGATTTAATTCTACGATTACTTGCATGAGTCTTTAGAATTTTCATTGCCGTCTCCTCCATTTGATTCTTCTGGGTTGGTGAGTGATAGTGAGGAGCCACATTCAGGACATACCGACATTCATTTTGCTATTAACACTTCCATTGTAGTTTCTTCTTTTTCCCTACCAGTTTCAGGTTGAGCATGAACACCAGGAGAGTATTCTATTCCAGTTGCCGAGCACATATTGGACAGTGACCACTACTGATATTGGTTTTCAGAGATACTTGGTTTGTTGGCATGGCAGACCAGAGACCGAGACCAGTTGGGTCTTGGCTGAAGAGTTACAGCGCATGGATCCTGATCTTCTACAACACTACCACTCGGACCACTCACCAGAGATGAGTGATTTCGAGAGGGGGGAGACTTGGTGGAGGCCAACCCCATCGGGTCGACACAAAAGAGTCCGACGCCGCACCTGACCGATCTCTTTCTGGCGGAATTGTTTCAATGCATTTTAATTTTGCAATTTTGATTTTTTTTGCACTTTATTTAGCAAAAAAAAAAGTTCAGTAATGATTTTTAGTTCGTTGCACGCCTGCATGCGTAGTCATGTTGTTGCACGCCTGCGCGCGTCGTCATGTTTGGGAGTTTTATATATATGTGTGTATAAAATCATATATATATATAAATATAAATTATATGTGTATATATCTGAATATATATATTAATATATAAATATATATATATATATATATATATATATATATATAAAGGAAGACAACCCCCGATTCTGGGACTGTTCCCCATCCCGGTTCAACGCCGCTTCACCCTTCTCCCGATCCAAAGTCGCTCCCCGTCAAATCGCAGCACGGTTTAGGGACAGCCGGTTGCTTCTTCCCCGACGTTGTCGCTACACGCAAGAGAGAGATCTGCACGTCATTGCCCACGTTGTCCGCAACCACCAGCGGTTTCGGCAACAGTCCACGATTCCTCCATTTCCGCTCCGTCAAAGCTTCGGACACACCTGCATCTTCCAGCGTCTTCGACGGCCTCTTCCGCCCCACGATTGCTAGCCGTCGCTGCACTTTAAAAGGAAAAGATCAGGAAATCAGAGTGGGTGATTGAAGAATGATGAATGTATTGAGTGAAATTTGTGTTTATCCTGAGATTTGATTAGGTGTATGATTTTTGTGTGAATTCCTGTTAGAGTTAGGGATGATGAATAGTGAAAATGTAATGTTGTTGTAGCTTCCATTGTTGTTATAGGAAATTAGAGTCGTATGAGGGCGTGATTTAATTTCTTGGTGCCCATGTGCGATAACGACCGACCTCGGAGCAGAGGTCGAAGGTGACGAGGAGTTCCTCGCGTGATTGCCATCGACTTCGAATACTAAAGACGTCCCTTCCGTGGGTAATTGTTTCTATCTCTTCATTTGTGTGTGCCTCTATAAATTCTCGTAGGATAATAGACTCACTGCTGGGTTTTCGCCCGAGTTTCGCCAGCAAACGCTACGTCGAAAACTCCAAACGGAAACGTATTTGTAGTTCACGATTTCCGTTGTGCTGCCACAAGGGGAACAGAACGAAAGTTGCGAACTTACTTCCCCGGATTTAAAATCGAATCATTGTTTAAGAAAATTCATTTTAAAATGAAGAAGTAATTTTGTGCTTTTTCATAAAAATTCCAAGTTGCGTAATTTCTTAAGTGTTGCGGCAGCTCTAAATTTTGCACAAATTAATTTAAGAATCACATGCATTTAGGGTTTCCTAGAAATAGCCTACAGACACGTAAACACCATGTGTCGTCCTGCATCACCAGGTGATAAGACTCGTCATCAAGAGAATTAAGGATTCATGTCTGCACACGACTATCGTTGCGTAACCAGTCATCAGTAGGAGTACCGGTAACGACCTGGGTCAAGTGATGAAGAAACCCCTTCGATTACAGGACCCAGCGAACAGAGTGCGCCCATTCCACAAAATTCTTCTTACCGGTTAGAGATATAGTACTAATACGGAGCTCATCACGTACTTCCGGAATAGAGGCCGGGCGGTCTGCAGGAGGAACCACCCTTCCGGTAGAGTCAGCAGAAGAGGCCATGAAGACGAGCTACGGCTAGGAGAACAGAACGTCAACAGAGGAGACCGCCCGACTAGAGCGGAGACCGCCTGGTCACGATGTGAAGACACGCACTGCAGGGAGGGAAAGAGAAGACCGCGACTTAAATGCGGGAAGACAACAGTCCGCACGGTATGGCCGAGCACAGCAACGGTCAGAGCAAAAGGAGGCCGCAAGAGGAAGGCGAGCGGACAGGGAGAAGAAACCGCGAGTAAAAAGACTCAAGCGGATAGAGAAGGCAGATCGCGGCGAGCAGGAACAGGCCGCGGCGAGTAAGAGGTCGCGTGTAGGACTCCAGCGACAAGGCAGCGGATAGCAGAGCGCTGCAGACAAGAAAAGTCCGCGAGTAAGACAAGAGGCAGATCGTGGCGAGCTGAAACAGGCCGCGGCGAGCTGGAGCAGTCCGCCAGATGAAAAGCGCAGCGACCGTGGACAGTCCGCGAGCAGGGAGCCCGCAGCGGATATGAACAGCCCGTTGTAGGAGAAACAGAAGAGGCTGCGAGAAGAGAACGACGAGCTGAAAACGTGTAGAAGCTCGCAAGTAGGGGAGGGAAGAAAGCAGACTGCAGAAGGTCGCAGCGGACTGGAAGAGAGCCCGCAGGGAGAAGAGCAGGAGGTCGCAACGGACTACAGAGAGGCAGCGGACTGCAGAGAATACAACGGACTGAAAGAGAACTGTAGGGAGAAGTGGGCCCCACGGTACAGGGAGAGAAATGGTTATAAGAAACCTGAGGAGGGGGTGGAACCACGGGAGGAAGAGAAAGCGGATGCAGAAGAGCAGGCCGTTGAATAGATTGAGAAGGAAGAGCAGGCCGCTGAAGAGAAAGCGGGTAGACAAGCAGGCCGCAGGAGATCAACAGAGGCGGACAGAAAACGGGAGTCCGCCGACCTCGCTCTGATACCATGTAGAGAAGGAAAACTGAACCTTGTATATATGTTCACTTGTATAAAATACAAAAAAATGAGTACATATTTATAGGATGGAGAAAGAGAGAAGAAGGTCCTATACATGATGTGGGACTAGAGAGAAGAGAGAAATAATCAATAAAAAATACAAAATGGGTCTTTGTCAAATGGGCTTCTCTAGCGTAATTATTGAAATATAATAGTAATTTTTATAATTTTCATACCTAATGGGTTATTCCAGAAATTAAAGTTGTTGGATTAGACCATACTGCGACCGTCTCGCCAAGAAGAATCCAACGGGGCCAATTTCGCGTAATTCAGAGTTCATTTTACCTTGAAGTGGTGCACATAGGAACTGGACCGGTCACCCCCCCCCCCCCACCTCTCACGCTAGTGCCAAAGACCTACTGTGAGGGGGCGAAGGCCACCACCACCATTCCATTCCGGCCACCAATCGTGGCCGAAACGCGCTAAGAGGGCTCCCCCCCCCCCCCCCCTCTCCAGCCAAGGGCTACCTTTCTCTTCTTTTATCCCCATCTTTGATGCAGGACAAACGTCACACCTGGCTGCCACCCTGGAGTCTTACCAGGGAGCCCACCTTGGAATCCACCAAGGCGCCTTTCATTAGGACTGCAATCCATGCATCCCAACCCGTCTTCGTCATGAAATCACTACCATGTGACGAGTTGTTGAGGCCCGAGATTGAACACCCGACCTCCTAGATAAGAGTTTTCACCAGAGCTCTCATCACTAACCGAGTTGCAGATCAGTCGGTGATGAGAGCTCTGGTGAAAGACTCTTATTTAGAAGGTTGGGTGTTCTATCCCTGATTTCAACAACCCGCCGCCCCGCCGCATGGTGGTGATTGCATGACGGAGATAGGTTGGGGTGTATGGGTTGCAACCCTGATGAAAGCCGCCTTGGTGGCCTCCAAGGTGGGCCCCCCTCGTGAGGCTCCAAGGTGGCAGGCTGGTATGACCGTTGTTCTGCATCAATCTTCCTCCCAAAAAAATGTCAAAACGGCCACTAACGGAGAGGGAGATTTGATAATTTTGAAGTTCATAACTTCTCAATCACTCTATGAAATTTCAATCTAAAAGCAGCGTCGGATTGCTCTCAAAAAATGTTTTAAGATGGGTTATTCAATCAAAAAAATTGGAGTTTTAGCGGGGCAGTAATTTAACCCAACGCTCATTTCACCAGTGATTTTCGAAGCTTCAGACCTCCGATCGAGAAACCATCGCCACCAGTAGACTTGTGACGACAAGACGAAGCTTTCTTGGAATTTTCATCAAGTTTTGAGCAATTTCTTTTTCCGGTGTGGAGGTCTAACGAACCTAACCGGATTACGCGGATCCGCCCAGAGGACAAAGTTGTCCGACCATAAGGTCTATTCATCCGCCAATTAATTAGATGGGTGTAATTGCTTGTGCGCCCCTCTTGAAATGAGTAAAGGGGGCTACTCTTTCATTTCAAGGTGCCGATAATTTGGAGTGAGAGTACAGATCTTGGGGATGAACCCCCGCTCGCAACTCTTTGAAGGGTGTCCCTACACGCTCAACAAACGGAAGACTCTTTTATCATTATAGAACGAGTGGTGGCATATCACTCTCGCTAAATTCGTTGTGTTCTTATAATATTACTAGTGGATTTTCTAAACTGCCCCGTGATTCTTTTCCCTTTCCGAGTTTTTCATCTAAAAACTTTGTTGTTGGTGGAAACCAGCCCCGATCAAGTCGACAAAAATGTCCGATGCCGCGCCCAACCGGATCTCTATAGACCCTGAGCTTTGCATGTTTTATTTGTGTCATTTTGTGTTTGTAATTGTGTGGATATGTATATATAGACACACACATGGAATAATGGAAATACGCGTAACGCGTATTTCCAAAATTCCGCGCGAGGCTCGCCGACCATGAACGCGTGTGACAGTGGGGCGTCCGGCGGCTGCGGGCTCGCCGGCCACCGGCCGCCCTGGGCTGGTCGGCGTCCCCGCCGAAAAGCCCAGGGTGGCCGGTTGCCGGCGAGCCCTCAGCCGCCAGCCACCCTGCTGTAAAAAAAAATTGCAGCGGGGCGGCCGGCGGCTGCGGGCTCGCCGACCACCGGCCGGCCCAATGTAAAAAAGCAAGCGCAGCAATTATTTTTGTCGTTGGATTAAATCCAACGGCAAAAAGCTGCGCACGTATATGGTGGAAATCCGCGTAACGCGGATTTCCATCAACCCCCCCCCCCCCCCCCCCCCCCCACACACACACACACATATATATATATAATTTGATTTGTATTAAACCCCTCCCAAAGAACCCGATCCAGTTCCTGTTAACAGCTGCAATTTCATTTTCCTGGTTCATCCATGGCGCCCTGCTCGGGCTCCCTATCAGCGCTTCTTCCGCCGCGACTCCCGAGCCGCAGGTTCTTCCCGACATTGGCGCTGCACCGGAGAAGCTCACGCCTCCCTTGCGGTTTTCAGCCCCCAACGCCAAAGTTTCTGACCACGACGTCCATGTTCGCTGCCATGATGCCTCTTCCCCGACAGTTCCAGCTCCACATCCAAGCTCGGCTCATCCATGACCGCTCCTTTGAAGGTTCAGACAGTTACTTTTATTAGCATAAATGTAATGTAATTTTTGTTTTCAAATGGTGAATGTCGATGAAAATATTGAAATCACGTGTTTTGTTGCTGTCTTCCATCGAGAAGATGATGAACAGTGATGTTGGTAAAATTTCCGGTTGCTGTGTGCTTCCTGTTAGAGTTAGGTGTGTTAGATAGTAGAATGGATGATTGAAAGGTCTTTACCTTGCTTCCTGTAAGTGTGTCGTGGAATGATTTTGGTTGTTTCCTGTAGGAGTAGAGTTTAGTGCAGTTTCTGTTAGAGATTGGGAGTGAATGAGATTACGTGGAGCCTCTTTCTGTGAACAAGCGTGAAATTTAACTCGTGTTTAGAGACTTCGTGGAACCACTCGAGTGTGAGAGCGAGTAAATTTTAGGTTGTTTAGTTTGTGGCTTTCTTACACTGTTGAGTGTTTGAGATTCCGTGGAACCACTTTTGTGTTAGAGTGAGTGAAATTTCTCCTTGATGCTCGTGTGCGATAGCGGCCGACCTCGGAGCAGGAGATCAAAGGTGACGAGGAAATTCCTCGCGGGATCGCCGTCGACTTCGATTGCGGAGAGATGCATCTTTCCGTTGATAACTTGCTTCTTTCTCTTCCTTTGGTGCGTCTAAATTTTCTGATAATTAGATTCATTGTTGGATTTTCGCATGAATTACGTCAGCAAACTCCAAACGAAAACTTATTTGAATTTCACGATTTTTATTTTGTTACGACAAGAGGAGCATAACAAAAGTTGCGAGTTTCCTTCCCCGGATTTAAAATTGAACCATTTATTTAAGAAAATTCATTTTTAACAAAATAGTTTTTTTGTGCTTCACAAAAATCAAACATTGTTTAATTTCTTAAAGTGTGTGCAACACTTGCTCAAATTATTTTTTGAAAAAAATCCTATTAATCATTGCACGCATTTAGGGTTTCCTAGAAAAGCCGACAGACTCTCAAACCCTACGCGCCGTACTGCATCAATTTAGTATCAGAGTCAGGTTCCGAAATTTTCTAAGTTTCGGAATTCGTCCTGCGTAGAATAGGAACCCGTATAGCATTTTCATTTTTCAAAAAAAAAATTAGCATAATCATACATCTGCATTTACTTGTTTGTTTGCATACATCTGCATAGTGGTAGGTTTGTGAGTATAAGTTCACCTCATCACAATTCACCACATGAACATCCTCAAGAGGTAAAGCTCTGAGATGCATCGAGTCGAGCGTGGTCAACCGAGTCGTGGAAACGAAGTGAATGAACCACCCACGTGGTTTTTACCTTTCACCCACCAAATGACAGCATTAGCCGAAAGTATACAACAAGTGCGAGAAGTGTTCGAAAACCTTTGTGTTATGATGAATAATTTAGAAGTATCCCCTCAAGCGTCAATGTCACCTCCAATTCGAGATGAGCATTCTGTGCGACCCCATCATGATGTTCCGCATCTCTACGTGGATAGATCTACAGTTAGGAGGAATCCTCTATTTGAGGATTACGAATCCACTTATACTCATTCCCATCGAGACCCATCAAGAAAATATTTACTATACTTCGATGATTATCTTCAATCACAGTCATCACTTACAGAGAACGTGTTGACCTCATTATGCTAGATACAATCAGTATGATGATTGTCGTCGTTCTTATTCTCGCACTCGAATTGATTCTATTGATCCTTCGATACAATATTATGATGATAGAGCTCAGTATCACTCCAGCTACAAAACTACACGTCTTCTCTATATGAGGAACTTGAGTCTATATATGCGCGACCACCACCACACGTTCGTAGGACTCACGTCCACCCACGAGCATGATATGATTATTGTCACGATTATCCTCAAGAATTCTATAGAGGTCACTCCGGTCAAGATTACATCACTTAGTGATTCTCCTAGTGTTCCGAAAACAAATATGACGATGACCGAATTTCGACAATTTTATGATCTACACACCCGCATTGCTACCATTAAGGGTCGGCAAGAGCACTCCACTTTCCAAAGCAGGGAAACTTCACCCACTCTGTCTGATGTTCTAATACATGATGTGTGGAGTCAACCCCCACGAGAGTCTGCTCCACTTAGAGAACCTGCCCTCGGTTTTATATCTATTAGCCCTTTAGTGAGTGAAGACTTTTCGCACTCTTCACCCAATAGCGCACCGAGTCACATCACGATCGGGAGCCGAGAGGTTTGTAGTGATCTCGAGGTTGACACCTCTTCCCTCTCCGGGAACACGACCCTTTTTGATGGTTTACTTCTGGAGAACCATCACTATACTGATGAGTTATTTGACGACCCTCCTATTGAGCCTTCAGATGAGCCACCTCGTCCTTGTGTAGATGAGATTCATGTGAGTAACACACTTATAAATTGTAAGACATTGACATCTTTTCTATTATCGCCCCCGATGTCTATAGTGATCAAAAGAGATGATTTTGAGTGTGACATCCATATAATAGGGTCTAATCGTAGCCATCTGGTTACTCACATTTTAGATGAGTTATGGGATGTACCACCTACTGACCAATCGAATGTGTTCTTTCTTATGGGTACTCACCTTATTTTAGAGTCGCGTCTTGTTATCAGTGAATATGGTTATCACTTTGAAGACCATCATATTCGCGATTAGTTTCTGTATGCCTCACCTGGTAAGCCTCCTGATGCCTCACATTCCCTTAGTAAATTTATCATGATTGTCACACTTAAGGTGCAATATCATTTATATTGGAGCACTCCATATGTTTTTGGAGCCTACGTCAGTACTCGTTGCATTTGTGACGAATTTTATTATATCCCTCCCAGTGAACCCTCAGATGAACCACATATGGGTTCATCGCACATTTGGGATGTATCTATCCTTAGTAGCCCAGTCGAGTTTGAGGGTGCACTCACTGATTCGTTGAATTTAATATCTTATCTTTGATGTCTCTGATTTTCACTTGAATGTTCATCACCCCCACGATGAATTCTTTTATGATCCACCTTCCGAACCTCCTGATCATGTACATATCTCAGGAGTTGCTTTTAGTATCTAAAACCTTCGGTTTGTGGAGTTAGTCATGTTAGTAGTTCATCTTTTGCATTTGCATGACTTGCATACAGAAATTGAGTGGAAATTGCATAGTGCTTAAGATTTATACGCAACTCAAGTAAACAAGCATAAAAGAACTACTTGTTTCAAAGTGGATGACTTGGAGATGGTTCGGCTAAATCCGGAACGATTGACTTCTGGTACCGCAAAGAAGTTAGTTGGCCGTAGAATTGGACTCTTTCGAGTAGTAAAGCGGATTGGGCAAAATGCGTATGAACTTGAGATGTCTTCCGTTTGAGGAGAAAATTCAATTTTTAAAGTAGCAGATCTGACTTTATTCCACGAATATCTGCATGAGTCTTTAGATTTTCCTTTGCCTTCTCCTACATTTGATTCTTCTGGGTTGGTGAGTGAGAGTGAGGAGCCACATTCAGGTTATACCAACATTCATTCAGCTACTGACACGTCCACTGCAGTTCCTCCTGTTACCACTAACAGTTTTCTGCAGAGCTGCTGACAGACATCCACGACAGATCTTAGTTCCCGAGCAGATCTTTAGACGATGAGGCTGACCACTACTGATGGTGGTTTTCAAAGATATTTGGTCCATTGACATGACAGACCATAGACCGAGACTAGCTGGTTCTTGGCCGAGAAGTTACATCGTACGGATGTTGATCTTCTACAACACTACCACTCGGAGCACTCACTAGAGATGAGTGATTTCGAGAGGGGAAGAGTTGGCGGAGACCAGCTCCGATCAGGTCGACGAAAATGCTCAACGCCGCGCCCGACCAGACCTCTATCGACCCTGAGCTTTTCTTGTTTTATTTGTCTTTTTTGTGTTTGTAATTGTGGATATATATATATATTACATAAATATATATATATATATAAATCTGCTGTAATATGGGTATGCCGTATGAATATATATATATATGTGTGTGTACATATATATATTAAATGAGAAATCTCAATTGTATTATTGAAAAGAAGCCCCCTATATATAGGGTAATATTACAAAATATTAGCTAACACTTCCCCTCAAGTTGGGCATGTAATGTTCTTCATGCCTAACTTGTTAATAATCGATACAAATATTTTCTCACTTAATGCTTTGGTAAGAAAATCAGTTAGTTGTTCCTCCGAGTGACCGAAAGTGGTACATACAATCCCTTTCACAATATTTTCTTTAATGAAGTGTCGGTCAACTTCAATATGCTTGGTGCAGTCGTGCTGGGCAGGGTTCTGAGCAATGTTGATTGCAGCCTTATTGTCACAATACAAATTGAAAGGTCTGGTTTCTAAAAAACCAATGCCATTCAAGAGGGAACGAAGCCACATCCCCTCACATATCACATGTGTCATGGCTCCAAACTCAGCCTTTGCATTAGAGCGTCCCACTACATGTTTCTTGCTTCTCCACGTGACCAGATTAGCCTCAACAAAAGAATAATATCTTGTTGTAGATCTATCATCAACTGATCTGGCCCAGTCAACATCAGTATATATTTCAATTTTTAAGTGATCACTAGGGGAGAATAGAATTCCCCTACCAGGCGTGCACGGCATCAAGATGTCGGACTTTAGGGGAATGCATGAATTGACTTACCACTCTTACTGCATATGAGATGTTTGGACGGGTATGAGATAGGTAAATCAGTTTACCAACCAACTTCTGATAACCAGAAATATCTTCCACTAACTCCCTATCATCACATCCAAGTTTATGGTTCACTTCAATAGGAGTATCAGCAGGCTTGCAACCACTCATTCCTGTCTGTTTTAACAAATCAAGGACATACTTCCGCTGGGAAATATGAATACCATATTTTGATATACCGACCTCAATCCCTAGAAAACATCTCAACTTACCCAAGTCTTTCACTTCAAATTCACTCTCAAGTTTGAGTTTCAAGGCACAGATCTCATCCATGTCATCACCTGTAATAACAATATCATCAACATATACAATCAGGATAGCCATCTTCATCTCTTTTCGTTTGATAAATAAAGTGTGATCAACGTGGCTTTGGGTATACCCCAATGAGATCATGACTTTGTGAAGTCTCCCAAACCAAGCTCTCGGAGATTGTTTTAACCCATATAGAGCTTTTTTCAATTTACACACTTTCCTTTTAGAGCCGATAGAAACCATACCTGGAGGCATCGACATATAGACTTCCTCTTCCAATTCGTCATGAAGGAAAACATTCTTTACATTTAGTTGTTGGTCTCACCCTATACACGCGTTACAGGATAATAGGACCCTTATTGTATTCATTTTTGTCACTGGAGCAAAAGCCTCTTGGTATTCAATACCATGAATTTGAGTGTAGCCTCTTGCCACCAATCGTGCCTTGAATCTCTCTACAATACCGTCAGAGTTCTACTTTACTGTAAAAATCCATCGACAACCAACTGTCCTCTTGTCAGGAGGGAGATCGACCAGTTCCCATGTGTGGTTCTTTTCTAGAGCATGTATTTCCTCCATCATCGCCTTTGTCCATTTGGGGCAACCAAGTGCTTCCTACCATGCACCAGGAACAAACACGGAAGAAAGAGAAGCGACAAAGGCTTTGTGGGAAGAGGATAAAGAGGCATATGACACATAGTTAGATAACGGATGTTGAGTGGATGAGCGTATACCTTTTCAGCGAGCGATAGGTAACTTCGGGGATGCTGTAGATAAATCTAGTGGCGGCTCTGGTATTATGGGATGCGATTGAGTGTTTGATCTTTTGCTTCTCCGAGTGTACACCTGCAATTCCTTTTCTTTGGGAATATACCCACTCTCCCCCTAAGTGGTAATGTATGGAGGAGGAATAGAAAGAGGAAGAATAGGAGCACTCACTTCCAAGTATGAAGACTCCCCTTGAAGTGAAGACTCATAATAGGAGGTACTTGCATAAAACGTAACATCCATGAAGACAAAAGTATTTCTGCTTGGAGGATGATATCATTTGTATCCTTTTTGTGCAGGGGAATAACTAATGAACGCACAACGAAGGGCATGAGAATCAAGTTTTGTTCGAGTGGTGTTATGAATATGAACAGAACATAAACACGCAAACACACGGGGTACAAGGGTAGTAGGAGGTACACCAAGTGTATGAAGAGTACGCTTGTCCAAAACACGAAACGACATACGATTGATGAGGTATGCCACAGTAAGACGAGCATGACCCGAATAGTATTTTGGAAGAGATATCGTAAATAACAAATATCGTGTCACTTCAAGAAGATGACGATTTTTTCGTTCAGCAACACCATTTTGTGCAGGAGAATGCACACAAGTGGTTTGATGAACGATACCATGAGAACTCAAGTAGTTTTTAAATTTGATATCCATATATTCACGCTCATTATCACTTCCAAGAATTTTAATAGTGTCATCAAATTGAGTAGAAACTTTTTATGAATTTTTTGGAAAAGAATGAACACTTCATTTTTACTATGCATCAAATAAACTCACGTGATACAAGAAAAATAATCAATGAAAGAAACAAATCACTGAAACCAGAGATCGAAGCAACAAGACCTGGGCCCCATACATCACTATGAATGGTATGAAGTGGTACAACCGAAGATTTAGACATGTGATTGAAAGAGACACGTTTATGCTTAGCAAGTTCACAAGCATCACACATAAAAGTTTTAAAAACAGAAGATGAAAAACAAGGAAATAGCGTCTGCATAGTAGAACTAGAGGAAGCTGGTGAGCATGAAAGGCCTGAGGAACAACAACATCAAACACGTACAATCCATCACACATTCTACCAGAGTCAATCACCTTCTTCGTCTGCAGGTCCTGAAAGACACAATAAGAAGGAAAGAAAGTGATGAAGCAGTTCATGGAATTTGTAATATGACTAATAGACTAGAGGTTGCGAGTAAAAGAAAAGACGTGAAGGGCAGAAACCAAGGTAAGAGGAGCAAGTGACCTGCAATATAGGAAAGAGTTCCATCGGCAATGCTTACCTTGTCTCTTCGAGATAATGGTGAATAGGAAACAAAACCTGACGATGACCCAGTCCAAATTTCAGATCATTTGGACATGTGGTGAAGTGGGGGCACACATTTAAATCTCTGACTATCCCTAGGTATAGACCCCACCAAATGGAGTGCTGAGGTCTAACCTGAACTCCAAACTGGTTCAAACTAATTTTACAATAAAGTAGATCCATAAGGCTACAATTTTAATGTTGACCATTTTCTCTGTACAAGTCTCTAAGTATTTTTAATAAATAAAAACATTAATAGCATAATATGTGATAGAAAATCATATAATTGAAATCATTTAATTCCTAGGTATTTAATCAAGGCGTACGAATCTTGGCGTAGACTGGGCGGCATCCGGTTATCTTCCAGCTCCATCCGCGTCCAGGATTCTCCCGTCCTGGAGCATCATCCAGGCTTATTTCCCGGCCACCCGGCCACCTCCCTGGCAGGCCACCGCCCCCACCACCTCCGTCGAGGTGGTGGCTATCGCCAGGCGGTGGCACAGCCGCCGGAGGGGCAGATTCCGGCGATCCCGACTGTTGAATTTTTCAGAAAACCAGGGAAATTGAAAGCTTTGATCGGGCTTAATTGAACCCGATTCTTATCCCTATTGAATCCTATGATCTACCCATAGAAGGAGTAGGAGAGGACCTGTTGGGAGGGCTGGAGGCGCGTTGATCTCCGACTTGCCATGGTGGTGGTGGTGCCGATCGAGTTTCTGCAACAGCACAGTCAAGTGATTCGAATCCTTCAGGTAAAGGTTGTAACCGTCTGATTTGGTACAGCCAGAGTTTGAGAAACAGTTCATCGTCCACGACAAACTCCCTCTCCTTGCGATGCTTGTCCGCCTGAACCTTCATGCGATCCTGGGCAAGGCGGACGTTCTCACGGAGAGTTGCTAACATGCGATCCCAGTCACGAAGAGCCCGATCAACCGCCGGCATGGCCGTGCTGCCCGGCTCATAGCTGCTCAGAGTAGGAGAAGGGCGGCCGTAAAAAACCTCAAACGGGGTCGTCCTGCTGGCGGAGTGGTAGGAAGTGTTGTAGCAATACTCGGCCCAATGCAACCACCCTGGCCAAGTCCGGGGCTCGTCCATAACAAAACAACGGAGATAGGTCTCCACGCCCCAATTTAAGACCTCGTCTGGTCATCCGTCTGTGGGTGATGTGCTGTGCTGAAACGTAGACATGTCCCTTGCAGCCGGAAAAGTTCTTGCCAAAAATTGCTCATAAAGGTGGGGTCGCGGTCAGAGATGATAGCACGAGGAAGGCCATGCAAGCGGATAATCTCCCGAGCAAAAAGAGCGGTGACAGATTCGCCGGTATATGGATGGCTCAGAGCAAGGAAGTGGTCGTACTTGGAGAGTTTGTCAACCACCACCAGAATCACAGATTTTTCTTGGGACTTGGGCAACCCTTCAATGAAATCCATCG
This sequence comes from Platanthera guangdongensis, assembly GCA_039583875.1. Taxonomy (NCBI): domain Eukaryota; kingdom Viridiplantae; phylum Streptophyta; class Magnoliopsida; order Asparagales; family Orchidaceae; genus Platanthera; species Platanthera guangdongensis. The sequence goes on along the minus strand of CM077152.1, from coordinate 28,124,872 downwards.
ACTCTGTATCCCAAATATGATGCGGAATCTCGAGAGGCACAAGTTGTCCTGAGAGATTGTCTCGTACTTCTGACGCTGACAAATCTCGCATTGCCGCACAAACTGCTGTATGTCGCGGCGCATGCCGGGCCAAAAAACATTTGCTCGCGCCCGCTGAAGGGTACAGAGCACTCTCGCGTGGCCACCTGTCGGGGAAGAATGGAACTCGTGCATCATCACAGTTTTCCATGCCGAGTCCGGAGGAACTCGTGCATCGCACAGTCCAAATCAGACGGTTGTCGGAGCGGCGGCCATCCGGGGCGCCGATCGGACTCGTCCGCCGATCGGCGGGTTACGCGGGTACCCGCGACAGACGGAAGATGCGGGGTTGCGGAGAAATGAGAGGGAGGAGGTGGATGGGAGAAGGAGGCCGATGGTGGAGGTCGCTGGGCTGCGGAGCGGCGAGCGGCGGCTAGGGTTTTTTTTTTGTGGCTCTGATACCATGTTAAACGGGAAAACTCAATTGTATTATTGAAAAGAAAGCCCATGTATATATAGGGTAATATTACAAAATATTTGCTCACAATATATTAAACCCCTCCCAAAGAACCCGATCCAGTTCTTGTTAACAACTGCAGTTTCATTTCCTGGTTCATCCATAGCGAGCTGCTTGGGCCCCCGATCAGCGCTTCTTCCGCCGCAACTCCCGAGCCGCAGATTCTTCCTGACATTGGCGCTGCACTGGAGAAGCTCGCGCCTCCCTGGTGGTTTTCAGTCCCCCAACGCCAAAGTTTCTGACCACGACGTCCATGCTCGCTGCCATGATGCCTCGTCCCGACAGTTTCAGGTCCACGTCCAAGCTCGGCTCATCCATGGCCGCTCCTTTGAAGGTTCAGACAGTTACTTTTATTAGCATAAATGTAATGTAATTTTTGTTTTCAAATGGTGAATGCCGATGAAAATATTGAAATCACGTGTTTTGTTGTTGCCTTCCATCGAGAAGATGATGAACAGTGATGTTGGTAAAATTTCCGGTTGTTGTGTGCTTCCTGTTAGAGTTAGGTTTGTTAGATAGTAGAATGGATGATTGAAAGGTCTTTACCTTGCTTCCTGTAAGTGTGTCGTGGAATGATTTTGGTTGTTTCCTGTAGGATTAGAGTTTAATGAAGTTTCCGTTGGAGATTGGAAGTGAATGAGATTACGTGAAGCCTCTTTGTGTGAACAAGCGTAAAATTTAACTCTTGTGTTTAGAGATTTCGTGAAACCACATGAGTGTGAGAGCGAGTGAATTTTAGGTTGTGTAGTTTGTAGCTTCCTTACACTGTTCAGTGTTTGAGATTTCGTGGATCCACTTTCGTGTGAGAGTGAGTGAAATTTCTCCTTGGTGCCCGTGTGCAATAGCGGCCGACCTCGGAGCGGGAGATTGAAGGTGACGCGGAAATTCTTCGTGGGATCGCCATCGACTTCGCTTGCGGAAAGACAGTTTTTTCCGTAGGTAACTTGTTTTTTTCTCTTCCTTTGGTGTGTCTAAATTTTCTCTTAGGATAATTAGATTTATTGTTGAGTTTTCGTCCAAATTTCGTCAGCAAACGCCGCGTCAAAAACTCCAAACGGAAACATATTTGGAGTTCGTGATTTTTGTTTTTTGCTACGACAAAAAGAACAAAACGAAAGTTGCGAACTTCCTTTCTCGGATTTAGAATTGAACTATTTATTTAAGAAAATTCAGTTTTAACAAAATAGTTTTTTTGTGTTTTACAAAAATCAAACGTTTCTTAATTTTTAAAGTGTGTGCAACGCCCGCTCAAATTATTTTTTGAAAAAAAATCCAATTAATCATTGCACGCATTTAGGCTTTTCTAGAAAAGCCGACAGGCGCGCAAACCCTACGTGCCGTCCTGCATCTGTTGTCCTCTTCCTTGCCCTTTGAATGTCCATTTTTAGGATTGGCTTGGTCCATTACAACACTCTTAAAACCGTGGGGATTATTGGTACAATTAATATCAAGGCTAGCTGACTCACCAGCTCATCTATTGCTGATTTAATGCTCTAAAATTTCAGGTGCTGAGCGCATTATTCAACCTGTGCAAGATAAACAAGAGGAGACAGGAACAAGCAGCTGAGAATGGAATTATTCCTCATCTATTGAACTTCATCATCTCGGATTCATCGTTGAAACACTTTGCGCTGCCGCTTCTTTGTGACATGGCTCACACCTCCCGAAACTCGAGGGAACAGCTGAGGATTCACGGCGGAATTGATGTGTACCTAAATCTTTTGGAGGATGAAGCGTGGGCGGTCACCGCATTGGATTCTCTTGCCGTCTGCTTGGCGCACGACAACGACCACAAGAAAGTTGAGCAATTGCTGCTGAGGAAAGATGCCGTCCACAAGTTGGTCGACTTCTTCCGGAACTGCCCAGAACAATATTTCGTCAAAATATTGGAGCCTTTCCTGAAGATCGTTACGTGAGTGCTATTTTACACTTCCAAAGTTTCATATGATGCTCTCAAAAAAAAACATTTTGAGGGAAAAAATCTTCTCCACTAACCTCATTTTAACCTTTTGAAAATACTTATTATTATGCTTTGTGTTTTGAATTTCAAATGAAAATCTGAATGACCCAAATTACATTTTTTAAGGGTCATTTGCCGGGAGGGGACCTCCCCTCTAAGATCGCTAAATTATAGGTTGCGCCCCTCTTTTGAAAATACAAAGATCTTCCTAACAAGAATACATTTGCACAAAAAACCCGTGAAAATGTACTCCTAAAGGAGCTCTAGATTAGGATTTTAGAGCAATAATTTCTCCTAAATGTGCATCATCTTTATGCCTTGTTCACATCCTTAAAGGTTTCTTTCTTCTTCTCTACAGGAAATCTTCAAGGATAAATACTGCAATGGCCACGAGTGGTCTGACCACCCTGCTCATTGTAAAACTTGATCATTCGGATGCCATTGCTCGGCTCAATCTTCTGAAATTGATCAAGGTTAGTTTTCTGTTTTTGTGCTTCAGAACCCTGCTTGATCGCATTCCACGACCCTAAAACCCGCGTTTGCAATGTTTGATTCCGAAGGCCGTTTACGAGCATCACCCGAGACCGAAGCAGCTCATAGTGGAGAACGATCTTCCACAGAAGCTCCAGAATTTGATCGAAGAGCGCAGGAACGGGCAGCGCTCCGGAGGAGGGCAGGTCCTGGTCAAGCAAATGGCGACCGCCCTCGTGAAAGCCCTTCACATCAATACTGTGATGTAGATCCATGCCGACTTTTCTCTCTTAGTCTGTGACTGTGTGTATATATTTGTGTGCTTTCTAGAGGTAAATGTAATTATGTTTCCCCTATTCTTTTTCTACTCTTTACCCTCACATTTATCCTTAAATGGATGGCTTGTTTCTAATATAGAAGGTTGAGATATGATTTGTGTTGTGGGTGTGTTTACTTAAATGTTGGGACTAATTTGATGATTAATTCACTAGATTCAACTTAGCCATCCCTTTTCATGAAGACGAGCTCGCGACAGAGAATGAGGTCGCGTGTTTACAAGGAAGAAAAGAGCGGAAAAGGGAAGGTGAGATAGCTTGATGGTAGTGGTGGCTAGAGTCATGCCAATTAGGGTTTCAATTGGTGTTGGAGCCATAGAAAATTTTAATTTCACCACATTTATGCCAGTGAATTTTACTGTCTTATGCATTGATTTATAAGCCCATATAAAGAAAACATTTCATATAAAGATATGACAGATTTCTCATGTATAATGTTCACCCGTTATATTTGTATGCCCTCTATAGGCCCGGGCATCCACGTGGCCACCCGCTCCCACCGGTAAATGGCTGCCCATTTCCAGGCGGCCGAAGGGCGGGGAGGCATCGTGCCCAGCACGCGGCCATGGAGACGCACTGAGGCGCACGGCTAAGGCCTCATGCGGCTTGGTGTCCGTATACAGCGAGACGGGGCCAATTCGGCACGTGTTGACTCGCCCGCCCGAGGCTAAAGGAAACCCATCAAATTTAAATAATAATTGCCATTATTTTAAATTTGTATTTCTAACAAATTTTAATGTCATCAAAAAATACTTTTTGTCAAGATTATATTGTCAACGATCAATTTATATGGAAAAGCCGTTCAGAAAATTATTTCTCATGCATTTTGACTTTTTTGCCACAGAAATCTGCAATGGCAAAACAAATTGTTTTTCTAATTTTCCCCCTTAAATCACTTAATGTGGACGCCCTCCCCCACTCGCCTGTGTGGATCCATCCTTGCTCAATACATCAATTCAATCAGGGGCTTCACAGCTAAAGCCCCTCAAGTGGGTCGTCTCTAGATTTGGGGATATGGCTGTTGCGATGATAACACAACAATTTGTAAAGGCACTTTTAAAAGCAGATATGACATCTAATTCCCTCAGGGATGTCATTTCTGCATGCCCAGAATATCATTTGTACTCGTCTAGAAAATCATTTCTATTCGTCCAGGATAAGATTTCAATTTGTCTTCGGGGAGATCATTTTTGCTCGCCCGGGATATCATTTGGCTCATCAGGGGAGCAGAAATGATATCCTAAGTGAGCAAAAGATCTCTCAGAAATTATATCCCAGGCAAGCAAAAACGATCTCATCATGAGCAGAAATGACCATCTAAAGCGAGCAAAAATGATATCTAAGGCTAGCAAAAACGATATCACAGGCTACCAAAAATCATTGCCACGGAAAATGATGACATTTACTTTTTAATAGCGTCTTACACGAGGCGATCTCAACGGCTCTGTTTCTTGATTTTAGGGATGTAGCCCTTCCCCAAAAATTTTGCCTCAGACTGGGCCAAAAAGCAAAGAAAGAAAGAAAGAAAAAAAACAAATAATTATGTAATAATTACAAGACAATTAATTTGTACTACACATGACACAGTTTATAATAAAAAGCTATTATCTTTTTGTTACATTTCTCTCCTTTATCTTTGCTCCTGAATGCCAAAACGCATCAACGGCTCTTTTTTTGAATCTTGATGCAGATTTTTTCCACTTATTCACTCTCTATATATGCCACTTCCTTCTTTCAGCCTCTCCATCCTCAATCACATGCACAAATGGAGACAAAAAAGAAGAGAAATATTATCCAACAGAAAGGAGCAAACCTGTACGCATGAAGCCGAAGGCATTTGTGGAGGAATGGATGGCCGCGGCCCTCGTAATTAGCGAAACCGCTTCCACGTCAATAATTTGGAGAACCTAACTCTGGCCTGGACAGATAGTCGAGACCATACAGAGCTCGCATCTTTCTCAAATCTTCTTCGACGTATGAAGGGATCAACCAGAAACGCTTGTCGATCCCAAACACCTGGAAATTAAATTAGGTCAACATTCTAATGAAATCGCTGTAGAAAGTGAAAAATAAGCCCAGGCAACTCAACGAAGAGAGGAGTCCAGAACAAACCTGCTCAAAGTTCTTCCTTCGACCAAGATCATACCTCCATTTCGGAGTTGTTTTCTTCTCGTAGGCCTGAAGATAAAAGAAAATCTAGAGCTGATTACACTTTTTTGAATAACGGCGAAGAAATTTAACAAAGGTTTGATCTCCCTGCCTCAATTGTTGTGGTATTAGCTGACACCAAGGACAAATGCATCACTAGAAGGCCAAGAACACTCAAAGCAAATGCCAAATTCAGCACTGCCAAAAATGAAAATATGAACACGTAAACAAATCAAAAGGAAGAATCTAGGTGATCACAATAAGTGAAAATGAAATTTTAAAAGAAAAAGATCGTTTATACTCACCAAAAGTGAGAAATGTTGTTGCTAGAGACCCGGGTGAAGCGGGAATCTCTCCTTCGTTAAAGAAGGCAAGGAAATTTGATAATAGTATTACTGTGACAAGAGACGTCTCCAGGAGTGTGTAGAACTGTATGGTCAGAAAGAGAATTAGAAATCAATGGTGTGCGCACGAGGAAAAGATTCAAGTTTCTTGCTTTGTGAAAGATGAGGAGCTGTTAACTTGAAAATGGCTGAAGTTTACACCTCTTATTTTTGGAAAATGAAAAAAATTATCATAGTTCCCTCATTATGAGTCCATAATATAACCCTCTACTGTGGTTCATAGTATCAAAATAAACTACAAATATGTTGATCAATAAAACAATGTCACTACCATTTCATTAAACATGCATATAAATTGTATGCATTGTTCGTAATATATCATCGCCGTGCAAGTTATATCGTGAATGTGGTCATGCATCCCATCATATGGCCAATAGAGTAATTTGCATCATGTTGATAGATCTCCCCTAGTTGTTCTAGATTAATCTATACACACATACCATGCAATAAATTAAAGTGACTCCAGCAATAGATTTTTCCTCCTCCACTAACCCTTGAGATGGATATGCAGCATACTCCCAAGTCCATGTAACTACTACTTGTTCCATCAGTTTAGATGTTAATTTTGTATTTCCATTACTGGCACAGCATACTTTCATGGAACACCAACTCTCAGGGGAAGAGGAGACAATTCAGCTAGTCAACTCATCAAGGCCCATACCTACCTTGTTCGAATTAATTCATATCCACCAAGATAGACTACTGTCTAACCTTCATGATGTATGAAAACAGAAGTGGGTTCATGGGCTACTATGAAATTGGAGCTAGATTGAATCAGAAGGAGACTTCGAGTCAACCTTACCCAACAGGCGAACACAAGGTATAGTCTAACACTGAAATAAACAAGAGAGAGATTCCCTTTCAAAAATTAGGTTTATTAGTACAATAAACTGATTGAAGCCTTCATACAAACTCAACAGCCAGAGGTTGGAGAGTCTACAAAGATCCCACGAGAAACTGGGGGTGCTCTCCATTGCATGCCATCTTCTTTGTGTAGTTATTATCTTCTTAATTCTCTAGTATTAAGATGCTTCTTCCTTGAATCTCACAGCAACATGCAGGAATAGATGGAGAGGTGGGAGCAGGGGCGGATCTACAGTCAGGCACGGTAGGGCACGTGCCCGACCGATATTTCCGCCTAAAAACACCAGGTATTCCGTATTCCCGATTCCGACACTGCCCGGTGTCCCGCAGTCCTGGCGTCCTGCCCTTCCCCAATTCCGCCACTGCGTACTCCCGCAGTCCCGGCTTCCCTGTCCCGCACTCTCGTAGTCCCGGCGACCGGCGTCCCACACTCCCGCAGTCCCGGCGTGGCGGCGTGACCGACGCCCCGCACTCCCGCAGTCCCGGCGTTCCGCACTCCCGCAGTCCCGACGACCGTCGTCCCGCACAAGCAGCAGCAGCGAGCAAGCTTCAGGAAGGCAGGAACAACTCTGCTTCTAGCCATTCAGCGGCTACACCTCCGCCGGGAGAGCCTGAATCTTGTGCCCTAATCCAGTCGTGCCCTAATTCAGCGGCTCCACCTCCCGGTGAGTCCGTGACTGCTCGCTGAAATACTGCAGGTATGAGTTCATTTCTTTGTTTTTTTAAAAAAAATCTTCATATATACATAATACGTAGAAAGGTTGAAAAGGTTTTATTGTTGTTCTTGCTATGCATGCATCATTGATTGTTAACCAATCTTGGCTCCATAACTTGATCATTCTTCTGCAGGGCTCTGGTTATTATAGAAAGGAAATTAAGCCCTCATAGGATTTGGATCATAGCATCACCTTTTAATTCCCTTACAAAGGCTAGCATGTGTATCCCCCCCCCCCCCCCCCCCGCCTCCCTCCTCTGATTTTTGATTTCTGCAACTCTGTGATTATACACGGCTGCAAGTTACAAAGCAGAGGAATAGTGATAAAGTTTTTCCCCATTGTTAAAATGATACGTATGTTAAAATTTATTGTGCCCGGGCGACATCAAAATTCTAGTTCCGCCACTGGGTGGGAGCATGGAAGAATAACTAGGTAGAAGGGGATAGACTGTTGACGGAGACCCGGGATAACATGAATGGGAGTACTCAAGATGATTTGCATACATTAGCTTTAACAGCACAAACAACACTTGGCAGGAACGGCTAGAAAAGGAGGATTCATAAAACTGATCACAAATTATTAGGATAACGCTATTAATGATTCTGATGATCTTTATCCAAAAAAGAATTATTTATCATCTAGATTAATAATGTAAGAAGATGGAGCTAATGATGACTGGATGTTAGTTTGAAGGACCTAATTGAAATCTTGAAATATGAGTAGCTACCTACATAAAAGATTTAAACTATGTGGATACCAGCCAACATCTCAAATATGCCAGTTTTAGGAGTGTCGCACTGCCCTTATAAATGAAGAGAATAATTTAAAAAAATCACTAGATATATAAAAATTTAACTGATATATAAATTGATACAAAAATGGGAGCCTTGGCATACCGGTTGAGGTATTGTCATGTGATCTTGAGGTCATGGGTTCGAGTCCTAGAAGCAGATTCTTGCAAAAATGCAGGATATGGGTTGCTTACATTTCACTTTGTAGTGGGACACGTCCCTAAACCTTCGCTGCGTGGGGATGAATTGTGCACGGGCTGCCCATATAAATTGATACAAGATAATGAAATATTAGTGATATTTCAATATCTCGTATCAAACCTAAATATATCCATTCCTGATTCAACCATTTCATTTCACTTGTCTTCTGCTGTGTTCTGTTGCGAGAACCTCTTGGTAAGGATCTGCCTTATTCTCCAATCTTCTTTCTAACTATTATATTCCTAATTCCTCCTATCTACGCTTGACCATTTAAGATTTTTCTCAATTCTCACAGTATCGTTGAAGCTTCGACAATTCTCTTTTCTTCCTGTTGAAGCTTCACGGGTTTCAAGCCGTCAATTGTTGAGTTCTTTTTAAAGCTTCGAAGAATCTATTTCTCATGGAATTTTTTATTCAAAGGTCAATCATCGGCTTATGTAGTGCTGCAGGTACTGATTTTTTTTGTGCTAGGTGAATACGAGTTGTACACTATACACACTAATGTTGACAGGAGTGAAAGAATTCCTATGTTGAGATTCCGAGACTGTGAATCATACACAAGCAACAAACCAAGGAAGAGTGCAGCTCGCGGTTGGAGGTCTCGCCAACCGCGAATCGGGGAGAGCCAAGGAGACGGTGTGTCTCGCGAGGACAGAAGAAGAAGAGGAAGCATGGTTGTGTCACCACAGGATGGGTCATCTGGGGTTCACTGGGTTGAAGCTCTTATCCCACTGCCTATGATCTCGCCTCCACAGGAGGTCTGTGAGGCATGCACGAAGGGGAAGCAGAAGAGGTTGACGTTTGAAAGAGGCAAGTCCAGAAGGGCAAGAAGACAGCTTGAACTAGTTCACTCGGACATTGCTGGTCCGTTTGAGACTACCTCAGTGGGCGGAAGCAAGTATTACATCACCTTCACGGATGACTTCAGTCGGAAGTGCTGGGTGTATTTCTTAAGAGAGAAGGTTGAGGCTCTTGACAAGTTCAAGGAGTTCAAGGCAATGATAGAGAAGGAGAGTGGTCAACCTCTGAAGGTGCTGAGAACAGATAGGGGTGGGGAGTACACCTCTAGGCTGTTTGATGATTTTTGTAGAGAGCGTGAGATCTCTCACCAGCTGACAGCGGCGTACTCACCTCAGCGGAACGGAGTTGCGGAAAAAAAGAACTTGACCATCATGAACATGGCAAGGAGCATGGTGGAGGCCAAGGGGTTGCCAAAGAAGTTTTGGGCGGAGGCAGTACAGGTGGCTGTGTACTTACTGAACCGATGTCCAACGAAGAGTGTGAAGTTTATGACTCCGTTTGAAGCCTGGAGTGGGTGGAAGCCAAGTGTGAATCACCTAAGGGTCTTTGGATGTGTAGCTTATGCTCATGTCCCGGACCAGAGAAGAAAGAAGCTGGATGACAGAAGTGAGAAGTACATCTTTGTAGGCCACGCTCCGATAAGCAAAGCTTACATATTGTACAACCCGGTGACGGAGAGCTATCATCTCAAGGGACGTGGTGTGAGGAAGGTAGCAGCTGGAGCTGGGATGAAACAGTGAGGAACATCAAGGGGATGTTTTTTGATGATGATGAAGAGGAGGGTGGTCAGGAAGCCAAAGCTGAGATGGGTGGAGCTGAGCTACCATCACCACCTAGCAGAGAGTCAGGGGGAGCTCTCACCCCCTACTCAAGTGTGGCAAGTACAAGTGGAAGCAGATCTGGTGGAGCTAGCACCAGCGGGAGCAAAGATGATCGTCCTCAACCTCAGATGAGGAGATTGGAGGAGATCTACGAGGAGACGGCACCAACTGTTAACAATTTTTCTTTATATTGTCTCTTAGCAGATGTAGAGCTGTACTCGTACGCGGAAGCTGCCAAATAAAAGACTTGGAGGAATGTTATGGATGTGGAGATAGCATCCAAAAGGAAGAATGAAACCTGGAAGTTGGTGGATCCACCTGCTGGCCATAAACCCCTCGTGGTGAAATGAGTCTATAAGGTGAAGAAGAACAAGGATGGAGCCGTGGAAAAGCATAAGGCGCGGCTAGTCGTGAAGGGCTACCGGCAAGTCCAAGGAGTGGACTATGATGAAATCTTCGCCCCAGTTGCGCGGATAGATACTATCCGGTTGATCATCACACTGGTTGCTCATCATGGATGGAAGATCATGCAGATGGATGTGGTATCTGCCTACCTGAATGGCTACCTGGAGGAGGATGTGTACATCGAGCAGCCTCCAGGTTATGTGGTGAAGGGGCAGGAGACGGAAGTATGCAAGCTGGACAAGGCTCTGTACGGTTTGAAGCAAGGAGCTCGTGCCTGGAATGGGAGGATAGATGCATAACTCCAGAAGCACGGCTATAAGAAGTGCCCGTACGAATATGCTCTCTACACAAAGGTTGTGAAGAACGGCGATATAATGATCATATGTCTATACGTAAACGATATGATATTCACGGGCAACAACCCTTCCATGTACGAGGAGTTCAAGAGGACTATGAAGGAGTTCGAGATGACCGACCTTGGGGAGCTAAACTACTTCCTAGGTGTAGAGGTGCAGCAGAGTGAAGACGGGATCTTCATCTCACAGAGGAAGTACGCGGAAGAGATCTTGAAGAAGTTTAGGATGGAGGATAGCAAGGCTATCTCCACTCCTGCTGATCCAGGGATGAAGCTGAGAAAGGACTCGAAGGAAGGAGCGGTCGACTCCACGATGTTCAAAAGCCTGGTCGGAAGCTTACGCTACTTGACCTTCACCAGGCCTGACATCATGTACGCGATTGGAGTAGTTAGCAGGCACATGGAGGAACCAAAGCAGGACCACTTCACGGCAGTGAAGAGGATCCTAAGATATGTGAACGGGACTAGAGGACATGGTCTGATGTATTCTACTAGAGAGGAGCTGAAGTTAGTCGGGTACTCAGATAGTGACTATGGAGGTGACGTGAATGACCGGAAGAGCACTTTCGGGTATGCCTTCCATGTAGGAACAGGAGTGTTCTCATGGAGTTCGAAGAAGCAGGCGACGATCGCCTTATCATCGTGTGAAGCGGAGTACATAGCAGCGGCAGCCTGTACCTGCCAGGCAGTTTGGATAAGGAATCTTTTGGAGGAGCTACATCATCCACAGGATGGAGCTATGACCATGTTTGTTGACAACATGTCGGTCATCCAGCTCGCGAAGAACCCGGTGCTACATGGGCGTAGCAAACACATCGAGACAAGGTACCACTTCCTCCATGAGCAAGTGGAGCTGAAGACGGTTGAAGTGATGTATTGCCCCACCGGTGAGCAGGTCGCGGATATTTTCACCAAGCCATTGAAGGTGGAGACGTTCTTGAAGTTGAAGGGCAAACTCGGCATGTGCTGCCAAGTTTGAGGGGGAGTGTGTTGGACTTTGGTTTTGGTTGACCAAGTCAACATTTGTACTTTAATATTATTTTATGTATGAGCAATTAATAAGAGAGAGAGAATATGTATTAAATAGGAGAGAGAAGGTAGTTGGATTTGTTAGCCTATAAATAGGCATGCATGTAGTTCATTTGAGATTTGATGAGATAGTGAAATTCCTCCCCATTTTTGGAATTCTTGTTTGAGAGAGGATAGAGAGAGAGAAGCGTGCAGCGCTGGTGTTTTTGTCCGGGCGGTTTGCCAATCTAGCCGGGCGGTTTAGTGATCCCGCCGCGGTTTGTGTGCTCGCGGGAAGAGTGCAGCTCGCGGTTTGGAGGTCTCGCCACGAGAGGAGGAGGTTGCGGGTTGTGTGCTCGCGCGTAGTGGTCCAGCCGCAAGCCAGGGCGGTTTCGCCGGGTTGGTCTCGCCGTGCCCGCTCGCCTAGTTGCAGCTCGCGGAGAGATGAGCAGCCCGCAGTAGCTCGCGAGAAAAGGGTGCAGGTCGCTGGGTGGAGCTCGCCCTGCGAGAGGGCTACTCGCAGAAGGCTAACCGCGCGGGTAGGCGGTTTGTGGTGGCAGTCTCGCAGTTTGACTTGTGGTAATTGGTGTTAAGTGGAATCGGTTAGAGGAGTTGAGATTGTGCGGGAACTCATACACGTTTCCAACAATATCAACACTTCACCGCCTATCATTATTCCTGGGTGATGTTATTTTCTTGATATAGATCTACCAGAGATGGATATATCGTGTCGATAAGGCGCAAATGAATTGAGTTTGGATTCGGGGGCGAGCATGATCAATTCCCGGCCAACAATGGGTCGGCTGGTGCAGACAACAACAATATAAGTGACGAGAATAGCAAGAAGACCAACTAACTTGTTTGTTGCTGCCTTTTTCCACAAGGTGTTGACTTTTTTAGCTAAAATTACAAAAAAAAAAAATTTGCTTCCATTCTGCAATTTCCTCAAGGAAGTAGTTTCAGGATCTTTTTCTTGACTTTTTTTGATGATTTATTGTAGTTTTGATTGTAACTTATGCAAATTTGTTTTGCTTTGAAATGGAGCCCAGTGTAAGTGTGTAACATGTCTACCGTAGTGTCTTATGACATGCTCGTGATTTCAACAAAAAAAATTGAACTGCGAGAATTTTTGTGAAATGTTATTGAAACCGTGAGAATGTGATAGGATCCAACCCAAGCCGGCATTCAAAATGCATAATTAACCAGAAAAGAATCCTAAGAGAAGAAGAAACTGGAGATCGAAGTAAGATAAGAACTTTATTCCAGATTCTCTTTCTTCAATGAATGAATTTATACAGTAGAATGAATCCAGAAAATAGAGCTAATAATTCTGATTCAAGAACCAGAACTCAATTCAATCTTCAATCACAAATTCATTGATGAAACAACGAGACATGGATCAATCCTAAGAGAAGACCGAAACCTCTTTGAATAGATGACCACTACAAGCAGAGGGGGTTGATCTCCCGTGGCTCACTAACGAAGAAGAACAACGAACTGGAAGAGCAAATGAAACATTATCAAATGACATATGCTCTCCTACTAACAGCCGTTATTTATGGTGTTATCCAACAAGTAGAAATGATATAATTCCCGCTTCCATCTTCACATAAAAACAGGATCGGATCAGTCTGCACCAGAGCCATTTCCTAATAAAAAATAGCAACAGGAATGATATCCCATCCTGTTAAAGAAAAGTTCAAGAAAAAAAAAATTCAAGAAAGACCCTAACAAAAAGAACTGGATTGAGCGATCCAGTTCTTTAAGAGGATGGGATACCAATCCCGTCGTTCAATCAAGTTCTTTTTGTTAGGGTCTTTCTTGAATTGTTTTCTCAAACTTTTCTTTAAGAAAATGGGATTGTTCAATCCGTCGTTCTTTTTGTGAAGATGGAGGCGGGAATTACATCATTTATACTTGTTGAATAATGTTATACATGGCGGCTGTTAGTAGGAGAACATATATCATTTGAGAATCTGGAATGAAGTTCTTATCCTACTTCGATCTCCAGTTTCTTCTTCTCATAGGATCCTTTTTCGGTTAATTATATATTTTGAATCCGGGCTTGGGTTGGATCCTATCACAGACTCGTGATTTCGAAAAAAAATAAACAAAATAAGCACTCACAGTTGAAATTATTTTTGTTTTTGCCGAAACCACGAGCATATCACAAGACACTGCGGTAGACATGTTACACACACTGGGATACATTTCAAAGGAAAAAAAATTGTAAAAATTACAATCAAAACTACAATAAATCATTGAAAAAAGTTAGAAAAAGGTATGCGAAACTATTTCCTGGAGAAAATGGCAGAATGGAAGCAACATAACAAAATTAGTAATTTTTGCTAAAAAAGTCAAAAACTGCTAGAAAAATGCTGCAACAAACTCTAGCTGGTCTTCTTCTATTCTTGTTGCTTGCATTGTTGTCTTCTGCAACAACTTAGCCATTGTTGGCCGGGGATTGAGCGCGCCTAACACCGCACAATAGGCTTCTTACATGAGCCTATTTGCAAATCTGATATTTGAAAATATTCTCGATATATCTCAACATCCGACATTCAACATTTCAAACTCAAATTAGCATGAACAATTCAACCTTTAGTTTAGACAATATGAGTCATAAATGACTAGAATAGATTAGCAAAATTAAAAATGAAAATAGTACATATGAATTGGTCACTACATGAATAACTAGTTAAAAAGTAGGCTAACCGCCAACTATATTTTTCATTAAGCATGTTCTTTAAACTTTCATGGTGCTCAGCAGTAAAGAAAATAGATAGATTATCTGCTTCTAGTTTCCCTAGCAAGTTGCATTTACCGACAACTACTTGTGGCTCAATAAGCTTAAATAAATGTTTAAAAAAAATCAACTTTTTTCTATAGCCATTACTTAAGTGTGATTGGTTCATGTAATTCTGCACATTGAATATGCTTAATATTCCATGCCACATATCAAATACAACAGTTTGAATGAAATACCTCCAAAACTAGTAAAACCGATTCTACATATTAAACATAGCTTACACAGGAATGCTTCAGCACAAAAACACTTTCTTGATACTTTCGGAAATTGTATTATCCGGCAATTCCCTCTACCACAAAATACTATAGTTCCTACTAGATTCAACTTTCAAGAATAACAATGAACTAATGATATAAAAGGGCACTTGCCCACACAAATGTGGTGTTGGACGTTAGATTGTCCTGTGGTATTTGCTGGTTGACTGGAAAAGCTCTTAGTTATCAGCCAGGATGCAGCTTGAAAGACTGGATGCATTATGGGCGACTAAAATAATTCGTAGGGCATCCTAATCGACAAATATACTGTTGTCTATCCTGATTAACCAAAAAGTAGAAGCATGAAGGGTAGAAAATGATTCTATCATTAGGAATTTGCTGACACTATTCTTCGAAGTAAATGTGCTTTTCATTGGGTATCATGGCAATGTGGCCAGTTGTCACCTAGATCAATGCACAGCACCTTCCTAATTACATTCCGTGCCCATTCACAGACAATTCAAATCAAAGAAATCGTATGAAAAAAAGATAGAGGTAAATGAGCATGCAGTGCAGTGGTCGTGAATTGTCGTTTTTGAATGTCTGACCTCACACCTGGAGTAACATCCATGTTTAGGTTCAAAATGAGATTTTTCTGCAGGGGCATTCACAATTGTTGTCGCGCTAAACGGGTGTCCTGTGTCGGTGACGTTTTTGCTCGGACGCACCGGAGCATTTCAGATGTAATAAGTAACTTTTGGCATACAACCAATAGAAGAAAATCAATATTTTCTAGCTTTAAGTTGATGAACAAAAAACATAACCCTTTGAGATTAATTATATAAGGAAATTCTAACAAATAGCATGATTATATCAATCAAATCAGCTTACCAGAAAAAGAAGAAAAAATTTATAATTCAAGGCGCCAACACAATTTACGACCCACACACAATGATGGTCCATTTTCAATATGCATCTTCCACCTAAATAAGTGAAAGAATTATTTACTGAATGCATACTGAAGATAAAGTTGAAGTAAAAAATGGAAGAAAAAGAACTCACAAGCAGAACAATGATGGCAGCGTGGGGGCTTCAATTGGTTGCACTTCCGACAATGTCGAATTGCTAGATTACCCGAATCCACAACAATTCCAGGTTGATGTAAGCCGATCATCCCCTTCCCAAACTCCAGGCTGGTCAACACAGGAGGTCCTCCACTTTCCTCATCCACATTAGGCCTCCAATTTGGAGGGACACTTCCAGGGTCAGTGAGGACTGCTGAGAAGTAGCTCCATAGAAGCATCACCAGCTGAAGAGAAAAGCGTTATCATGAATTCAGATGCCCCATAATTCAAACAAAAATGTGAAGATCTCTTAATTAATCCGCATCGATCGTAGGAAAACGAAAACTAGATATCAGTGAACTAATCTCGCGACAAGATAAAACTAACAGAAAATCAGAAACAGAATCAACCAGCTCAAGGGGTAAAAGATTCAGCCAGAACCTACCAGGACATGAAAGATAAAAAAGATGGCAAGGGAAGAGTAGGAAATGGCACCGCCGGACATCAGAGCAGGCAAGTAGTTTGTGATGACGACGGCGTAGTAGGTGAAGCCGACGACGGCGAGCACCAGCAAGATCATAACCGATCCCAGCCCCCGCAACGCCGCGCAGAACTGAAACACATTCCACGCCATCGCAAACCCCAATCTGAACATAGCAAACCAAAATTAAAGGGGAAAATCCCCCCTGATGGCGAACTCTCCTCGTCCTCCTCAGACCTCTTTCTCTCTGATCTCTCTCTCTCTCTCTCTCTCTCTCTCTCTCTCTCTCTCTCTCTCTCTCTCTCTTTCTCTCTTTATTGGAGGGTTTAGGGTTTCGCAGTTGGGGAGGTGGAATTACAGAGCAGGGTAGGGTGTTGGGTGAAGAAGTCCCCGCCAGCGAGTAGAAGAAGAAGGGTTGAAGGTTTTGGAGTGTAATGGAGATTAGGTCGACACCAAACTTCCCGTTTCTTCTCTTCTGCAGATTCTTCTTCTTCTTCTTTCTGCTGCCAATAAATCATCGCTCTACCTTCACGTACGACTTCAAAGCTAATATATAATAGACTCGTAGCCAACTTTTCCCTGTTCTTTGATGTATATTTATAGAAGGCAATTGTTAAAATGTTCTCTTAAAATATAGATTTTTGGTAAAATGCATGCTGAAAGTTTAAAATTGATAAAATGCATCTCTAAAGTGAGTTTTCTTGGCAATGTGCACTGTAAAGTGTACATTTTGGTTATTTCATTTTTTGCCTAGTGAGAATGCATATTGCTAAGAAAACCCACTTTAAGTGCTAGATTTTGCCAATTTTAAACTTTCGAAATGTATTTGTCAAAACCCTATATTTACAGGATACATTTTGCAAATTCGCATAGATATTTTTTTGCGGTTTTAAAAAATAAATTTAGATATCTTAATTTTTCATTTTTACTAATATATTTTATTTTATTTACATTTCATTAATAAATATCTCTCCCAAGTCCCATCGCCCATTTGCTGAATGACTTTGAGGTGACAGATTTGACATTTGAGCTCAAAAAACGTGGAAAAGTTTAAGGAGTTATTAGAAGTAGGCAATGGTTATTAGCACTGCTGTTTTGATCAGTCATATTATATTTTCTCTTTTTTTTATGGGCCCTACACATAATAAAATAACTTAATTTTTAATTTTTTTGTGTTTTAAAATAACTTAATGTAGTTCTGTTCTTTTTGGAAATACGTCTTGTACATGTATTTTTAGAAAAAGTGTTTGTGTTGAACATTTTTCCTAAAAATGCATCCACAAATCGTATTTCTAAAAGATGAAAAATTTGGGTGTATTTACAAAGTACGTCTTGTATATGCATTTTTAGGAAAAGTGTTTCGTGTTGGACACTTTTTCTAAAAATACATGTACAAGACGTATTTCTAAAAGGCACGAAAAATTAAGATAAAGTGTGGTGCGACTAGCCAAAACTGCGGTGCTAATAACAATAACCTAAAAGTATCCTAATTTTGGCTAGTCGTGTCTTAATTTTTCCAACACTGGTGGAGCCTTTTGCATCTCGGGTACCATCTTCAACGGAGTGTGTTTTTTCATTGCCGGCGAGCAGAGAGCGGTGGTCGTTGTGGAAGAACGAGCGGAGATGTCTTAGATGCTTCCCGAGTAGATTATTTGCCCCTCTTGTCCCCGATCGATGCTTCTTTCTGACTTTTTCTGTTTAGATTTCTTAATTTTTTTGTAAATGTCGCTGCTCTCGATCTATCATCTGACATCCATAGTTGGAGACTCCACTTTGTTGAAGATCAATGTTGAAATTGCCTCTATTTTAGTATAGATTAGACACTTGAATGTTTTCAATCATTTTTCAATCTATTATCACAATCAGCTGTACTCATTTTCAATTATTTACTTTTTTTATAGAAACATGAAAATCATAAATATTTTGGGAAGAAACTTCTGAACTTTTTCTATAAAGTATTTTGCCTGAAGATCACAAAAATTTGGATAACATATTTAATGGTTTTTTGAATCAAATATGTTTTCCTATTTGATTGATATTCATGTTGTAATTTAATAAAAATCTCTTTTTGTTCAAATTTCAAGTATGATGTCTTTATCTCAATTGTGATACGATTATCAATGTTTGGTGTCTTTAACAATATGTGAAAATGTGTGGCGTTTTTAACAAAGTACTACGACTAGCTAAAAATACGGTACTTTCAACGATTCTCAAAAAAAATACTTTGTACACAAGGCCTTCTATAAAATTAACTTTAAAAATAAGAATAAGTTCAATTTTATATGATCTTAATTTTATTATTTATTTATTTTTCTATCCCTCTTTAAATTAGTCAAGTTTAGAAAAAATAGTTAAAAATAAAAAAACATGCGTTCATATTATTTTAATGTGAGAATTTATTTTTAACATTAAAATAGCTTAAATTTTAATTTAAGGAAAAAATACGTTCATATTCATTAATTTTTATATTACAAGGAGAGGTAAAGTAAAATTTAAGATTTAATTTTATTTTTGAAGTAAATTTTATCATCATCGATCTATACAATATACTATAGGGTTAAGATTAGGTTTACTAGTGCACCTTCAAACTAATTGCAGTTGTTGAATTTGAGTGAAGCAGTTGTATTAGAATAGAATTTCTATACACACATGTGTATAACTTTTTCTATACACATCCTTTTCGAATGCTGGCACTTCGCGGATTCACTCTAAATCCACCATATATATTTATAAAACGTATATCAGCATATATATTTATAAGATGTATATATAAATGGGTGTGCATAATTAGTTTAGATCCCAACCGCTGAAAAAGGTGTATTGTAGATCTCAACCGTCAAAAAGTGTGCGTATAACTTTTTCTATACACACCTGTGTATAGAATCCGCGTTCGTTGTATTATTTTGCGTCATACTACCTATAAGAGGTATGAGCAATCAATGGTACGAAAATTTTGCGGCGGCACAAGGAATCCCTCTGCACTGTCATTCGTTTATATTATGTTAAATAAGAAAATTTTGTGGTATCATGGTGTAATGAGGACCATCCCGCTAGTCTAAGCTATTGAATTTATTTTAAAGTTAAATAATTTTTTAAATAATAAATAAATTATTTATCTCAAACTAATAATTTAACAAGAATGATGAGATTTGAACTAGCATCAATAGTGTTTTGCAAATACTATTTAGCAACTACCCTAAATATTTTTTATGGAAAAAAATATATGTACAGTGTACTAGTGCACTATCACTCTTTTAAATAAAAGATAATTTTATGACTTTTAAGTTTTAAATGTCCATTTAAATATTACATGATTTCATAATAAATATTTCCAATAAATTTTAAGAATTACACATATACATTCTCATTTTTTTTATTAAGGTGTTAAAAAATTTAACCATGGCAAAAAACTTATGAACATTTATTTTAGAGTAATTTTATGTGTAAATTTATTTTGGCTACGTGCAAATCGAAAAATTTTAGATACATTTATTTAAAATTGATTTGCACTTAACACCACTCATACTTTATATAATACAAGTCATATAACTATTATTATATTATAAAAAGTTGGTTGTAAATTGAAATGTTAGGGAATAGAAGTGAATTTATCTATACTATTGACAAAATAATTACCACTTGAACTAGGTTGCCACTGAGGCATTGCTTGTGTTCCCTCTGTGGTGGTTAAAAGAATTCGGTACATATGCGTATCTTACATTGGTGCGCGAACATATCCGATCATATTCTCCCCAAGATCAACGACGCAGATTTGAAGTGATCGCACTACAGTCACTTTTGGATATGACCGTATTCGAGAAATACGGCCGTATTTTGCGGGAAATGATCTGCACTGTTGAAATCTGCGATCCAACGCCAGATCTGCTCGCGCACCTCAAAAAATAGATACGTATACATACCAAAAACGACCTCGTGTGATGATGGGGAATCAGGTTCCTATCCTATTCCATATTTATTTTTGACTAATGCAGCGGTTCACTAATCATATCCTATTTTATTTTTACTTTAATAAAAAAAACTTACACCATTATATCAAAAAGAATGCATCCAAATCATGAAATGAACCTCCTATTGGGATCCCAAATAAAGAGGATCCAGGTCCTGGGGCAAATTATTCAAACAGCACCTTTATTATAGATATATAAAGTTTTATTTGTTTACATATAATAGAAATGTATATAGATATAATAAAACTTTACAAAACGTTTTACATAATACAAAACTTTATAAAACGTTTTATGTAATATATAAGACATGAATATAATATAAAACTTTATAAAAATTATGCCTATATATAAAGGAATCTATATTAAATGCATGTGATATTACAAGACTGTATTCTAGGCATATGATTTCAAGAATGCATGAGAACTAAGAAAATATACATAAAACGTTTAACATTCCAAAATTTGTATTACTTGAATAGTTTAAGGACCAGCTTCTCCATTTATTTGGCACGTGGATCAGTTAAGAGTCGAGTTATATACGCAACGCGGGCGCCATTATGCTCCCAAGCGGCCGGCCGAAGCTTCCAGCATACCGTTGCGAATCTGGTCGCTTACATCCTTGACATGGCCGGGGCCGTGGGGCAAGAAGATGGTGGTGGTCTTGGACGAATTCCCGAGATCCTTGATGGTGTCGAAGTACTGGGTCACCATGATGAGTTCCATCACCTCCTTCGCCGACGTTCCGGAGACGCTGTTGGAGATGTTGAGGATGTTCTCCCTCAACCCCTCAGTTATTGCTTGCCGCTGCTTCGCGATCCCGACGCCGCCCAGATACTTAGACTCTGCCTCTGCTTCGGCTTTCTTCACCAGGAGGATCTTCTCCGCCTCGCCTCTGTGAACACTTGCGAGTTGGAGCCTCTGAGCTGAAATAATCACACTGGTCAGTAAAATGCGCACATTCCTACCCATTCCTTTCGCAGATTCGCAGAAATTCAGAGAAAGGATTTGGTTTTGGATGGAAATCAAAAACTCAGATTTTGGAATTGGATCAAAACTAATTCATTTGTTTCTTTGTGGAAAAGTTTTGAGGCTTGAGAATTAAATTTGTCAGTTATTTTGTTCCATTTTAGTGCAGAATTAGCCGCAGGAATTAATATTTAGGTCTTAGATTATTTGCAAAAGATGCAGAAATTGAATTGAGTGTAAAAAAGATGCATTACATGAATTTTCTTTTCTCCTTTCTCTACTTTACAACCCTTCTTCTTCTATAAATTTGGTCTTAGTGAGTTAATTTTATCCCACTGTCTTTATTTATATTTTACATTTTAATTTTATCTACCTAATATAAAAATAAAAATGAAAAAATAGCTATATTCTCACTTAACTTCTAAAGACTAATGTCAAATCATAACATTATGCTAAATAACTTGAAGAAATGCACTTCTGAATTAAAATGATCTCGAAATTGAGGGTACAAACATATCTGGAAACAAGCCTTCGAATGAGGGTACAAACTTACCTTGAAACTGCAACAGAGAACACTTGACTGCCAAATGACAGCCATCATAAGATTTTTTAAGGATCACAGTACTCATTGCCCCCTTGTGATGTAGAAAATTCCATGGTTCTTGGCCAAGCACAGTAGCAGTTTACAGGGAAACTGCCAAACTGGTATTCATTATGGAAGGAATCCAGCTAATGTGAAGACGGTTGTTTCTCAATTGTCAGTCTCAAAAGCTCATGAAGTACCGCGTAGGGGTGTAAGTAAGAACCAACCGAACCGAATCAAACCAAACCAAACCGCAAGGTTCTGTTTAGTTTCAGTAGGATGTGGTTCAGTCACGGTTCCAATTTTTGAAAAACTGCATGGTTTGGTTCAGTTTCAGTAGGATGTGGTTCAGTCACGGTTCCAATTTTTGAAAAACTGCATGGTTTGGTTCGGTTCACGGTCTTGAAAGTCAAACCGAACCGAGCTGAACCGAACCAAACCGTATTGACACTTACATTAACATTAATAATTTACTATCATATTATGCTTAATTTATTTGGGTAAAACATAATTTGTGTTACATCATGTTACTAACTGAAGTCATGCATTGCTTCTCTTCTCACGCAAGTTGCGGTAATTTATGTTTCTTATGCAAGTCATGTTGGTCGCAACTCACGCCTCACGCTAATGTATTCATGTTTTTAAACCACCAAGAACGAACTGAACCGAACCTTTTGGTTCAGTTCGGTCTCAATGGTTTGCACGGTTCGGTTCAGTTCCAATTTTTTGAAACAATATATGAGTGGTTCGGTTTACGATTTTGCCTAAAAACTGAACCATTACAGTCCTAGTACTGCAACAACCTTTTCATGGTTTGATCGTCCTGGCACTCAAATACATTGCAAAATCGATCCAACATTGTAACATTCAAAGTTTTTTCCAGGGCAGTGATGGCTAGAGTGGAATCCCATGTCTCAAGATTGAGATACTCCAATATCGACGAAGAGGAAGAAAAATGACGATTTGCGGTAGCGAAAATGGTGAAGGGGAGAAAGTAGCGAGCGGGAGCTTCTCGTTCAACGTCAAAACCAACTTCAATAGGTCAGTTTTGTGAAAGGCATGTTTTCTATAGTGGGGAAAACTGGCGGTTTTCAGCAAAAAACAATTCCGCTCGAAAAATGGCGAAACAAACACAGGTCTCTGTAATTATGCAAATCCCTATAGAAAGTTCTTGCAATAAACTAATTAAAATAATTTGTGCATGTAGTGATGGAGATCGTCGTGATCCGCTACCCATTCGGACAATCCGAGTCCACGGATGTGTCTGGATGATTGGCCAAATCCTTTTCATGTATATTTTTGTTTATTTCGAGTAGTATTTGACATCGGCTTGGACAATATGAGTCATCTGATTGGGGTGCCCTATTTTGTGTATATGCTATATGTGCACGTTGCAGGCATCAATTTGAGGATTGATGTGTTGGTTGAGAAAACTGAAGCCGTCGATCCTCCGGTGGATTTCAAGAGGCCCCGACCTCGGAGCAACGTCGAGCCCCCCACTCCAGTGTGACTCCGTGTATTTCTTCCTTACAGCTCGTATTCCCCGTCGATCCCACCAACCCCACTCCCTGCATCCCATCGATCCCCTCCTCTGCCCTAACAACCACCTGAACCCCATCTTTTCCACAAATCCAGCAGCCCTCCCTCCTCCTGAAGCCTTCCCGTTTCCTACAGCCCAAAGTCGCCCTTCCCATAGCCTTCTCATGCTCCAACCAACCCTTCTAAGCCGACAACAACACCAACTCTTCCATACCACCAAAAAACTCCCCCCAGACTCCATCTCCACCCTCCAGTCCATCTACCTGGCCGCTTGGAACCCATTACCACCTGGTACTGCCACTCCTAATCCCCTTCCCCCATCATAAATCTCATACCTACAGCCCAACCAAGCCCCACAAACTTCTGCCTAGGAACCTACCAGCCCACTACCAACTCCCACACCCTCCCTTATCCTCGTACCATCCCACCCGAGCACTCCAAAATTCTGCCCAGTCACCTGCAGCCCCGAAGAGGTCATCCGCCGCTGGACTCCCGCCTTCTCCACTCTGTCGTCACTTGCATGTGTAATTCATTAGTTTGGGGTTTGTTTGTTTCTCTATTATTGTGTACTTGAACTATGTTATGCCGCATATAAATTCATATGATTTTATTATTGTGAAATATCGAGATTTGCAGGATTGGTTCGGTGCACGCTTAAAATTGTTTTGCAACTCAATCACTTGTGAACTAATATTTGCTTTCCGACTCAATTATCACGTGAACGATTGTGCTCAAACGGTGCTCTATTTTTACATAATTATTTACTGTGAAATTGCATTCAGACAAATTCATTTACACTTGCATTGATATCGCATAATATTGGATCATGTGCATACTTTCAAGTCATTTTAGAGTTGATCATAACTTCATTCGCACGTGTCCTGCGTCATGTAGTATACGGGCATAATTGTTCAAGTATACTGAGCTGAAAAGGAGCATTAGATATGGATAATATGTAGGGGAATTTCTAAGGGAAAAAAATCTACATGTCGTCACAATTGCTGACTTTTAATGGAACACGCAATCAAAAACATGTTCATATATGTCTAGAAGAGACCAAGTCAACACTCAGTGAATAGGGTGTTAAAGCTTGATATTCAAATTTGTATATCTGCCCCCTCTTTTCGTAATAAGAGGCAATACAACTCAACCGGTGATTGATAGGGCTTATGGATCGAAGATAACTTGAAAATCAGCTTGAGTTTTGGATTAGATCCAACCCAACATTTTTGAGTAATGAGCTAACACTTGGCTCAATCTTAAATTTTAGTTGGTCTCGACTAGATCAAACAACTCAAAATTGAAAGTAATATATATATATAGGAGTGCACCCCCCCCCCCCCCCCCCCCCCCCCCGTTCCACACGCAAAAGTACACGACCGGTGCCGGCGGCGTGTACTATTTAAAATATTTAAACATGTTCTATTTTAATTTAATAATAATAAAAAAAATGAATTCTCGCATCCTGTTAGGGTCTACCGCCGGCGGGGTTGCCAGTCTCTGGCGAACTCGTCAGGGTAGTCTGGAGGCGCTCCGACATGTGTATTCATACAGGCGGTTAGGGTTAAGAGTTTACCGCTCGATTCTCAAAATCTTCTCCGACGCCAGCGGCGGAGCCGCCGGTGGCCTGACCGGGGCCCACCGGCGGGTTCACCGGTGTCCGGCAAACTCGCCGGCAGTTGTCCGTCGGCGAACGGGCAGGGCCACCGCCGGTGTCGGATAAGATTTTGAGAATTGGGCGGTAAACTCTTAACCCGAACCGCCTGTATGAATATACATGTCAGAGCGTCACCGGACTACCCCTGCCCGTTTGCCGCCGGACAACTGCCGGCGAGTTTGCCGACCACCGGTGAACCCGTCGGTGGGCCCCGGTCAGGCCGTCGGCGGCTCCGCCTCCGGCGTCGGAGAAGATTTTGAGTATCAGGCTGAGTATCGGGGGAGGCTCATGGGATATTCAGAAAATTTTTAGATGCAAACCAAATCGGCCATGATCAATTCCTTGGGACTTTTCAGCCTCAATTTGGTACATTAAGTTTTTCTTTATTATATATATATATATATATATATATATATATATATATATATTGTTGGACGGTCCAGCATGAACCCAAAAAATGCATGTCAAGATTAGTCTCACACCTCCTACCCCGACGGTCCATTCGTGCATATAAGAGACCCTGCCTCTCATATCTTTGACCCGGGTTTTGGAATGGAAAATGAGTGTGGTGGTTTAACATGGTACCAGAGGAAGATTTGCATTGAGGGGTCGTGTTGGACGATCCAGCATGAACCAAAAAAGGCATGCCAAGATTAGTCACACACAGCCTATCCAGACGGTCCACTTGTGCTTATAATAGGCCATGTCTCTCCTATCTTTGACCCGGGTTTTAAAATGGAAATGGGTGTGGTGGCTTAACCTAAATATAATGCTCTTTATAAACATTGTCACTAGCCTGTTTTTGAAGTCTTCAAATCAACCATAAGTAATTATAAAATTTTTAAGGATTTCTAGCCTCCACACCTCCACTCAGTGCTAGGCATTGTTGCTGCCTCTATGACACAAGATTGCCGTTCAATTGCTCATCCTCCTTGGTGCTTTATCTTCACTTTGCATAGAATTTTCTCACTCTCTTACCTATCATAGAAATTTCGAGTCAGCTTAAAATCATTTTAAGCTTAATTGAAAATGAAGAAACTTGGGTCAGCTCGAAATTGGTTGAACCCATTTGAGCTCGGGACAATTTCGAGTAAACATGAATTTCTTCAAGCCGACTTGGTTCATAATCCGATCAATAACAACCCTAGTTTCTTGTGGTGTTTCAAGGCATTCTTCTAATAAATTTACTTTTTTTTCTTCTTCACCATTCTCACCATGAATGCTTTCCGGGAAATTCTAGCCTCGTAAATTCAAGCTAGCTTGAGAAATAGTGCACCTTAGATTTTTAAATTTACTTTTAGATCATCATTTCACTTTTGAGGTATGTCACCAAACTCCCAACAAAATTTATGTATATTAAATAGAAAAAATAAAAACTTCACAAATTTTCAAAATAAAATCAAATGTGAATAGAAGAGAAAAAAATCAAATTTGAAAATTGCAAAAAGAAAATCTTAAATTTTATAATTTCATAATTCAATATAACTTTGAACCTAAACTTCAAATCAAATTTGAAAATTATTTGCAACTTATGCAAAGTTTCCTTTAAATGCGACCAACTATATCCACATCCTCCACAACATCCGTTATAACATCATGCATAATATCTTCATCAATATGTTCTCATCCTTTGCTTGAATTTCTAACTGAAACTCGAACTCAATTTTGAATTTCAAAAAATCCATTCCAAAATTTGAACTCCAGATTTCATCAAACTGTATATTCAATTTCCAACCATCTTAAAGAAGTCAAATCTGATTAGCTTCTACCCACCCAGTCTAATACTTAATAAAATTTTCAAATAAGAGATTAACCTAATCAAACATCATTAATCTAATTGAAATTAATGCAATCTGATTGACCTAACCAAACCCTACCCAATTGACCACCTAAAACCAATCATGGAAAAAAAGAAGTCAATTTTATAAATCTGTTTGATAAAATAAAAGGTACAAAAGGGAGGCAAGTTTGCATCGAGAGGCAAGCCTCTAGTTTAAAGATCAAGAATCTGATTCTATTTACTTGGGATAAAAATAAGTAAAGGGTTAACAAAATACATCATATCTTTATACAGAGAGGTTTACATGTCAGGGATAAAGAAAATAAAAAAACTGAAAAGCAAAAGGGGTTTGCATCCCCCATCCTTTGATTTGTCTGCATGGGTGCTTCCTTATTCTAATTGATGTGTGTGCACGTATCAATAATCGTAGGAAAAAGACGTCCTCGAGGTCGAGTCGAGTTTGGCCATCATCGTGCTCAATGGATTCAAAGCAATGGTGATGTCTTCATCTTCGGTGTCAAGGAGCATGCATAGTTCTTTGTTTGGACATTTATGTGTTGGGGACTATGTTTGCTTGCAGTGAAAACAAAGTCCATAACGACAGAGGTCGAGGCACTCTTATTGGGGTAAATACTGGAGTGTGGGTGGGGTTCGATTGTGGTGAAGGTATGGGCGTGGATGGGGAAGATTGGGTATAAACAGAGAAGATGAGACAGTGATACGACTATGCAGATCGGTCAATCTTCATGGCATTGCATCTCATGATTTTATCTCTCGAGGACATTTGTTAATTTGGCTTCTAGCAAGTTTTCTCATGTATAACGCAGAGTAGTGAGTCTTCGGAGAATGTCAAGTGAGTTGTGTACATTTTGTGGAAAATGATTCTTCGGAGGAACCAACTTCCAAGTGATTGATGTGAGCATATCTCACAAGGGTAATATTTCTAATTTCTATCAATGAGCAATCTACTATTTTTTATTCCTATCAACTGGTCTGACCTACCGCTTTATGAATTTATTGGTAGCAACTTGGTTTCTTGGAAGAGCAAGAAACAATTTGTAGTTGTCAACTCCAGTGCTGACATGAAATATCATGTGCTTGCTTAAGTTAGAACCAGAGATCTTCATCGCTGAGCTAGGCCTAATGAGAACCTGCCTATCTTAGGCTCCGTTTGGCATGGAGGTGGCGGTCATTGACACATGGGTTAAATTGTCATTTGTTAACACCCACCTAAGGAACTTCATCCACTTTTATGTTCAAACGGATTATGTTTGTTAGGTGATCCTTAACGAATGACGTTTTAACCCATACGTTTACGACCGCCGCCACTGTGCCAAACGGAGCCTTAGTTTCTTCAGAAAATTAAGCTGCAATTCATATTCATGGGAGGACAAAGCATATTGAAGTGGGCACTCAGTTTATTCATGAGAAAGTGTGAGATGGTTTTATGTTGTTTTCCTTATTGCATCTATTAATCAACTAGCGGATCTCCTCACCGAGCATTTTATACCCTCTATTTTGCATAACCTTTCGGATAGATTTAGCTTCTACGATATTTATTACCTTACCCAAGTTAAAATTTCATGAGACACCATTTCCAGCTTGAGAAAAGTGTTGGATAACTCTATTTAAATTTGGGTATAGGTCATATAATATAAGGGGTTTTCCACCACCTTTCATCTTGACACTCTGATGCAAGGTCTCCATAGTCTTTTTTTTCTCGCACTCTCCTATGGGTCCCTCTAGGGTAAGAAAGAAATGAAAAAAAGGAGGCTACTGCTATGGGCTATGCCACCCACTATTGATAAGGGAAATAGCATATGCTTCATCACAAGAACACCAACAATGTCATGATCATGTTGGTTGCAAGGTTGTCAGGATCGATATCCTAGATGAGATCATTTTGAGGTAGGATCGAAACGGATAGTAGGTTCGGATCGAGGATCGCTTAAAAAATCAGGATCGATTTACAACATCTAGAACGTATGATCGTAAGATCCTATGATCCGGATCGCGATCCTGACAACCTTGGTTGGTTGACCTGTTTTTGGTAGTTCGACGAATACTCACCCCTCCAACAAGAAAAAGGTAGAGATAGGGTTGACAGGAAACTAGAGTTTCCTAGTTGGCCATTTTCTTACCGGATTCCAATAGGGTGCAATCATCAGATCCTCTTTATCATTATCACAGAAGCCCACAACAAGAGAGTATGTTAGATGGAGGAGGAACTCTTGAACTTTTTTCCCTTGAAGGTTCCCTCCATATAAAGGTCAGAATAGAAGGTCACCTTTATGAGTTTTCTTGCCAGGACAACACAAATCTAACTTTCCATGATTTTGTTCGCTGTGAATAGAAATCTTGAACATTTTTCCCCTATACTCTAAAATCGCAAAGTTCGATGGTGGTCGCCTGTGGTTGGATTGTTGTCTAGAGGTGGTGGTGGTCGAAGCAGGTGCTCAAAGTGACTAGACATGTCTTATATAATGATAGCAGGGTGCTGACGAACAATTGCTTAGAGAAGATAAGAGAGAACGAGGAAGATTTGTTATATTAGCAACATTGGTGAGAACTAAGAGAACTAATGAAACATGAAGCTTGTATAAAACTGGCTTCAAGGTTTGATGTCACTAGGTGTAGATAACTAAGGGTCAGTTTCGGTGATGAAAGTTGAAGTGATGGGATGAGAGCGCTGGCAATGGGAACGGAGGAAAGTGGTTGCATTCTAAAAAATGTCAAAATGGTGTTTCGGAGAGGTGGCTGTGGGAATTGGAGGGTTTGTGGGAATTGGAGGGTTACCAAAATTTTTTTTTTTTGCAGTGCCCCCCCCCCCCCCCCCCCCCCCCCCCCCCCCCCCCCCCCCAAGGAGATGGAGCAAATACCCCGAAATAAACAGATGCAAACAGTCATAAAGTCAGTGGGTCAGAATGGGTAACATTAGCAAAGACAATGAGACATTGAATGAAAAAAAATCTGCATCAATGCATAAAAAAATAAGATTCTGAGAAAGAACAAGTACTTGAATTAATCAAAACCTCAAGACACAAACCTGCATTTATCTCATTCATTGCTTTACGCACAGATGCATCAGGTATAATGTCAACCATGAGTATCTGCTCAATATTAAATCCATAAGCTCGCATTACCTGGCATTTACTTTCCAGAACAAAACATGAAACAAAACTATCATATTAGTAGCAAAAAAAGGAATAAAGAATGTCAAATTGGCATAATCTAGCCACATTCAATATGAAATATGTTAAGAAGGAAGACTGTTTGCAAACTTATAAAGTAGAGTGAAAGAGAACTTGCGCAAATATGAGTACTAATATACAAGAAAATATAGCTTCAAGCCCATACTCGGCCCATAAACAGCTTCTGCATATAGATGAATAGAAACAAGTCTATTGAATGTGATAATAGAAGGGAAGAACTGATATCGGTTAGTTAATATCGGGGCTGATGTAAACTAATCGCATATAAGTTTCGTTTTCATCGCCAAACTTGCAAAAGAAATTGCTGAAAATTTTCCATTGTAAAATGATATTCAGTTTTGTAGAGAAGAAAAAAAAAAGTCAACCTTGTATATATGTTCACTTGTCTAAAATACAAAGAATGAGTACAAATATATAGATGAGAGAAATAGAGAAGAAGGTCCTATACATGACGTGGGACTAAAGAGGGGAGAGAAAAACAATAAATGATACATAATGAGCCTAGATTAAATGGGTTTTTCTAACACTCCCCCGCAAGCTGGAGCGTATAGGTCATATGCACTCAGCTTGGACAAACACTGGTAAAACAAGGTACTTGATAAAGCCTTTGTGAGAATGTCAGCAACTTGATCAGTGCCCGGAACATGCTTTAATTCAAGTTTCTTCAATTGAACTTTCTCTCGAATAAAGTGACAGTCGACTTCGATATGTTTTGTGCGCTCGTGAAACACCGGATTCTTTGCTATGTGTATGGCGGCTTGACTATCACAGAATAGAACAGCAGATGAAGGAAATTTTACTCCCAAGTCAGTAAGGAGACTTTCAAGCCATGTGAGTTCTGAGACAACCGAGGCCATCGATCGGTATTCAGCTTCCGCGGAGGAACGAGCGACCACGACTTGTTTCTTACTTTTCCATGTAATGAGATGACCACCAAAATAAGTACAGAACCCACTTGTTGACCTCCGATCGTCCAGGGAACCGGCATAATCGGCATCAGAATAAGCGACCAATGCGGGAGCCGAGTCGGAGGTTTTGTAAACCAGCCCTTGACACGGAGCTCCCTTAAGGTATCGGAGAATCCGTTCAACCGCCTGGAGATGAGAAACCTGGGGGGCATGCATGAACCGACTGACAACCACAACTGCAAACGATATATCAGGCCTCGTGACCGTTAGATAGATCAACTTTACCACAAGGCGTCGATAGTATTCCGGGTTCTGAAGAAGCAAATCATCATCAGAGGCATGAGCACATAGTTTGTGATTTGCCTCCATCGGGGTACAAGCTGGCTTGCAACCAAACTGACCAGCATCTTTGAGAAGATCGAGACAGTACTTCCGTTTGGAGAGGACAAGCCCGTCCGGCCGTCATGCGATCTCGAGACCAAGGAAGTAGCGAAGATGCCCCAGGTCTTTGGTCTGAAACACAGTGCTCATATGCTGTTTGACCTCTTGAATCCCCTTTGAGTCATCCTCAGTGAGTAGTATGTCATCAACATAAACCAACAGAAGGACAGTTCCAGTGGCCCGGTGTCGGGTGAATAGGGAGAAATCTGCAGAACTCCGAGTGAACCCCATGTCCCGAATCACCTTGCTGAACTTGTCAAACTACGCCTGATGGGACTGTTTGAGACCATAGATGGATTTCTTGAGAAGACACACACGAGACTCCCCCGTGGTCTCAAACTTGGGCGGTTGGCGCATGTAGACGGTTTCCTGAAGATCGTCATTCAAAAAGACGTTCTTGATATCGAGCTGATGAAGGGGCCAGTGCCGGTGCACCGCCACTGATAGAAGAACACGAACGGTGTTGAGCTTAGCCACCGGAGAGAAGGTTTTCTCATAATCGAGGCCCTCCTGTTGAGTGAAGCCACGATGTACAACCCCGTATTCGCAGAGTAGGGTCCTCTCGGCAGGCGCAAGACCAGCTTTGTATTTTTAAGCTTTTTGGGTGTTTTGTACTCCTGAAGGCCAATTTTGGGCGGACCTGCGTAATATACTAGTAGGGGGAGGAAATATTTGTCTCCCCCCGGCCTCTTTGATGAGTCACCAGGTCGTTGCCTCGCCCAAGACCGTCGTCTCGCCCAAGGCCGCCGCCTCGCCCACCTCGGGTGAACGTTTCACTGTACTCCAGTGATCGTTTCATTTTACTCGAGTGATCGTTTCACTGTACTCGAGTGATCGTTTCACTGTACTCCAGTGAACGTTTCACTGTACTCGAGTGAACGTTTCACTGTACTCGAGTGAACGTTTCACTGTACTCGAGTGAACGTTTCACTGTACTCGAGTGAACGTTTCACTGTACTAGAGTGATCGTTTCACCAACCACCAGGCCGCCGTCTCGCCAAGCAGGCTGCCGCTCGCCAGACCGCCGTCTCGCCAAGCAGGCTGCCGCTCGCCAGACCGCCGTCTCGCCAAGCAGGCTGCCGCTAGCCAGACCGCCGTCTCGCCAAGCAGGCTGCCGCTCGCCAGACCGCTGTCTCGCCAAGCAGGCTGCCGCTCGCCAGACCGCCGTCTCGCCAAGCAGGCTGCCGCTCGCCAGACCGCCGTCTCGCCAAGCAGACCGCTGCTCGTCAGACCGCCGTCTCGCCAGACCGCTGCCGCTCGCCAGACCGCCGTCTCGCCAGGCCGCCGTCTCGCCAAGCAGGCTGCCGCTCGCCAGACCGCCGTCTCGCCAAGCAGGCTGCCGCTCGCCAGACCGCCGTCTCGCCAAGCAGGCTGCCGCTCGCCAGACCGCCGTCTCGCCAAGCAGGCCGCCGCTCGCCAGACCGCTGTCTCGCCAGACCGCTGCCGCTCGCCAGACCGCTGTCTCGCCAGACCGCCGTCTCGCCAAGCAGGTTGCCGCTCGCCAGACCGCCTTCTCGCCAAGCAGGCTGTCGCTCGCCAGACCGTCGTCTCGCTAGGCCGCCGTCTCGCCAAGCAAGCCGCCACTCGCCGGACCGCAACTCGCCCAGCCGTCGTCTCGCCTAGCCCCAGCTCACAGGCCGTCAGCTCGCCCGGCCTCAGCTCGCCTAACCGCCAGCTTGCCCGGCTTGAGGGACTACACCTGGTGGACTGCAATTAGCCGCTTAGAACAGCTGGATTTGGCTGTTGACAGGCCAATCCGGGGGCATTTCGGTAATTTTCAGAACAGTGGAGGTTGGTTATTTGCAGTCCATTTCCAGAAAACTATAAATAGATCCTTATGTGTGCCTTGGAGAGCATCACTTTTTCACTCTCTCTTCATCCTCCAAGGCACCTAGCTCAGCATTGGCTAGGGAGGGGGAGATCGACAAGGTCTTTCGGGTGTGAGGTGGGACCTCCACGCTAGAGTCGAAGGTCTGTTCCTAGTTTCCTGAGCCTTTGGTCCGTGACATTCGTCTAAGTGCAGTAAATGTGAGGTCACCCCTTTCAAGGGACCCCGAACTCCACGAGAGACCGATTTCTCGATTTCAACATCTTGGTGCGGTGAGCGTGGAGAGTGACCAGCACAGAAGATTTCGGGAGAGTGTTATGGCTGGAGGTCAGGGAGGTAGTGATGATCTCGACGAGCTCCCCAACCCAGGACCCTTTGTGGGGAGGCAAGAGTTCATGGCCTCCATCCAGGGAATCATGGAGATACTGCGAAGCATTGCTCCTCAGGGTGGCAGCTCCACCCCGACCCCCTAGGAGCTAGCTCCCCCCCCCCCTCTCGATGAGCCGACTCCCAGGGGTCTATGCGAGGTGACCCCAGCAGGGGGAGAGGGAAGTGTGTCAGGAGACGGTCCCGCTGTCCAGGCTCCCACTAGCTGGCAGGGCAGGTTGACCTCTCGTGGAGGCCAAGTACTTTTTGCTCCGAGATGATTTCGCTGACCAGGCTCCCACTAGCTGGCAGGGCAGGTTGACCTTTCGTGGAGGTCAAGTACTTTTTTCTCCGTGATGGTTCCGCTGACCAGGCTCCCATTAGCTGGCAGGGCAGGTTGACCTCTCGTGGAGGTCAAGTGTTTTTTGCTCCGAGATAGTTCCAACCCCCGAGAGGATCTCCTCATCCAGGATCTCACTAGCTGGTTGGGTCGAATGTGTCTCGGGGAGAGCAAGTCCCACTCCCGAGAGGATCTCCTCATCCAGGCTCTCACTAGTTGGTTAGGTCGAATGTGCCTCGGGGAGAGCAAGTCCCACCCCCGAGAGGATCTCCTCATCCAGGCTCTCACTAGCTGGTTGGGTCGAATGTGTCTCGGGGAGAGCAAGTCCCACCCCCGAGAGGATCTCCTCATCCAGGCTCTCACTAGCTGGTTGGGTCAAATGTGTCTCGATGGAGAGCAAGTCTCACCCCCGAGAGGATCTCCTCATCCAGGCTCTCACTAGCTGGTTGGGTCGAATGTGCCTCGGGGAGAGCAAGTCCCACCCCCGAGAGGATCTCCTCCTCCAGGCTCTCAGTAGCTGGTTGGGTCGAATGTGCCTCGGGGAGAGCAAGTCCCAACCCCGAGAGGATCTCCTCATCCAGGCTCTCACTAGCTGGTTGGGTCGAATGTGCCTTGGGGAGAGCAAGTCCCCTTTGCTAGAGGATCTCCTCATCCAGTCTCTCACTAGCTGGTTGGGTCGAATGTGCCTCGGGGAGAGCAAGTCCCCTTTGCTCCGATGACGGTCCCGCTGTCAGGCTCTCACTAGCTGGCAGGACAGGCGTACCTCTCGTGGAAGCCCAAGTACCTTTACCCCGATGACGGTCCCGCTGTCAGGCTCTCACTAGATGACAGGGCAGGCGTACCTCTCGTGGAAGCCCAAGTACTTTTGCTCCGATGACGGTCCCGCTGTTAGGCTCTCACTAGCTGACAGGGCAGTCGTACCTCTCGTGGAAGCCCAAGTACCTTTGCTCCGATGACGGTCCCGTTGTCAGGCTCTCACTAGCTGGGCAGGGCCGGGGGTACCTCTCGTGGATGCACAGTTCTCTTTGCTCTGAGACGGTCCCGCTGCACAGGCTCTCACTAGCTGGGCAGGGCCGGTGGTACCTCTCGTGGATGCCCAGTTCTCTTTGCTCCGAGATGGTCCCGCTGCCCAGGCTCTCACTAGCTGGGCAGCGCCGGTGGTACCTCTCGTGGAGGCCAAGTGTTTCTTACCCCGAGGCCGTCTCGTCACCCAGGCTCTCATTAGCTGACATGACAGGTTGACCCCTTGGGGAGGCCAAGTGTTCTTCACCCCGAGGCCGTCTCGTCACCCAGGCTCCAATTAGCTGGCATGACAAGTTGACCCCTCGGGGAGGCCAAGTGTTCTTACCCCGAGGTCGTCTCGTCACTCAGGCTCTCATTAGCTGGCATGACAGGTTGACCCCTCGGGGAGGCCAAGTGTTCTTCACCCCGAGGCCGTCTCGTCACCCAGGCTCCCATTAGCTGGCATGACAGGTTGACTCCTCTGGGAGGGGGCCAAGTCTTTTTCGGCTCTAAGAAGGCCACTCAGCGAATACGTTGGGTTGGATGTTTCTTTCCGAGCTTGTGTCAACCTCGAAAAGAGCGGGGATCGTGTACAACCCCGTAGTCGCAGAGTAGGGTCCTCTCGCAGACGCAAGACCAGCTTTGTATTTTAAGCTTTTTGAGAGTTTTGCACTCCTGGAGGCCAATTTTGGGCGGACTTGCGTAATATACTAGTAGGGGGAGAAAATATTTGTCTCCCCCCGGCCCCTTTGAGGAGTCGTCAGGCCTCTGCCTAGCCCAAGGCCGCCGTCTCGCCCAAGGCCGCCGCCTCGCTCACCTCGGGTGAACGTTTCACTGTACTCCAGTGATCGTTTCACTGTACTCCAGTGAACGTTTCATTTTACTAGTGTGATCGTTTCACTGTACTCCAGTGAACGTTTCACTGTACTCGAGTGAACGTTTCACTGTACTCGAGTGAACGTTTCATTGTACTCGAGTGATCGTTTCACCAACCACCAGGCCGCCGTCTCGCCAAGCAGGCTGCCGCTCGCCAGACCGCCGTCTCACCAAGCAGGCTGCCGCTCGCCAGACCGCCGTCTCGCCAAGCAGGCTGCCGCTCGCGAGACCGCCGTCTCGCCAAGCAGGCTGCCGCTCGCGAGACCGCCGTCTCGCCAAGCAGGCCGCCGCTCGTCAGACCGTCGTCTCGCCAGACCGCTATCGCTCGCCAGACCGCCGTCTCGCCAGACCGCCGTCTCGCCAAGCAGGCTGCCGCTCGCCAGACCGCCGTCTCGTCAAGCAGGCTGGCGCTCGCCAGACCGCCGTCTCGCCAAGCAGACCGCCGCTCACCAGACCGCCGTCTCGCCAAGCAGGCTGCCGCTCGCCAGACCGCCGTCTTGCCAAGCAGGCTGCCGCTCGCCAGACCGCCGTCTCGCCAAGCAGGTCGCCGCTCGCAAGACCGCCATCTCGCCAGACCGCTGCCGTTCGCCAGACCGCCGTCTTGCCAGACCGTCGTCTTGCCAGACCGCCGTCTTGCCAGACCG
Source organism: Platanthera guangdongensis (assembly GCA_039583875.1). NCBI lineage: Eukaryota > Viridiplantae > Streptophyta > Magnoliopsida > Asparagales > Orchidaceae > Platanthera > Platanthera guangdongensis. Next base: position 28,088,399 of record CM077152.1, on the reverse strand, counting down.
TCGTCTCGCCAAGCAGGCTGCCACTCGCTAGACCGCCGTCTCGCCAAGCAGACTGCCGCTCGCCAGACCGCTGTCTTGCCAAGCAGGCTGCCGCTCGCTAGGCCGCCGTCTCGCTAGGCCGCCGTCTCGCCAAGCAGGCCGCCGCTCGCCAGGCCGCAACTCGCCCAGCCGCCGTCTCGCCTAGCCCCAGCTCGCAGGCCGCCAGCTCGCCCGACCTCAGCTCGCCTAACCGCCAGCTCGCCTGGCTTGAGGGACTATCCCTGGTGGACTGTAATTAGCCGCTTAGAACAGCGGGATTTGGCTGTTGACAGGCCAATCCGGGGGCATTTCGGTAATTTTCAGAGCAGTGGAGGTTGGTTATTCGCAGGCCATTTCCAAAAAACTATAAATAGGCCCTTAGGGGTGCCTTGGAGAGCATCACTTTTTCACTCTCTCTTCATCCTCCAAGGCACCTAGCTCAGCATTGGCTAGGGAGGGGGAGATCGTCAAGGTCTTCCGGGTGTAAGGTAGGACCTTCATGCTAGAGCCGAAAGTCTGTTCCTAGTTTCCCGAGTCTTTGGTCCGTGACATTAGCCTGAGTGCAATAAGTGTGAGGTCACCCCTTTCAAGGGACCCCGAACTCCACGAGAGACCGATTTCTCGGTTTCAACACAAGGGCCACAAGGCGGGCCTTCAGTCGGGCAATAGTGTTATCCGGAGCATGCTTGATGACGAAAACTCATTTACACCCAACAGGGTGCTGACCAGGAGGTAAGGGAACCAGGACCCAGGTCTGGTTGGCCCAAAGAGTCGTCATTTCTTCGTCCATGGCAGCTCGTCAGCCTGGATGTTGAAGTGCCTCCTCCAGAGAGTTAGGGACAGAAACAGAGGACAATGATGTGGCAAAGTGAAGAAGAGGTGGAGAAAGGCGATGTAGAGAGACGTAATTCGCCCTCGGATGAGCGGTGGATGTGGGAGCCGGAGCAGCAGGTAGCGGAGCACCAGAATTCGAAGCCGACTGCAGGGGGGCAACGGGATGAGGAGAGCGACGAGAATAGACCCAGATAACTGGTGGCGGTGGACGGACCGGAGGCATGGCAGGAGGAGGAGATGATGAGCGGGGAGCAGGGATGACAGGACGAACGACGGGGTCTGGATCAGGAGCAATATCCAGAGCAGAGAAAAAGGGAAGATCTTCGCGGAAAGTGACATCCGCAGAGACAGTAACCTTGCGGGTAGCAGGCGAATAGCACACATAACCCTTTTGAGTGTGCGAGTAGCCCACAAAGATATGTATGGCGGCACGAGGATCCAACTTGTTTGTAGAGGGACCAAGTTGGTGAACGTAGCAGGTACAACCAAAAATCCGGGGAGGAACAGGAAAAGGCGGAGTGGAGGGAAAGAGGAGGCTGAAGGGAGTAGCATACTGGAGGATGGAAGATGGTAGACGGTTGATGAGAAAACAGGCCGTGGAGAGCGCGAAGTTCCAGTACGGTTTGGGAACCCGCATTTGAAGCATAAGGGAACGGGCGACATCAAGAAAGTGACGATTCTTGCGCTCGGCGACATCATTCTGTTGTGGAGTATACGGACACGTGGTTTGGTGAAAAATGTCGAACTCAGAGCAGAGGGTCGCGAAGGCATGACTAGTGTACTCGCGCGTATTGTCAGTACAAATAGTACGAATGGGTGCAGAGAATTGAGTGTGAGTCTCAAGAATGAAGGCCCTGAAGACGCGGGGAAGCTCAGAGCGATCCCGTAGGAAATACAACCACATCATGCAAGAGTAATCATCAATAAAAGTAAGAAAATAGCGGTAGCCAGAAATACTAGTGATTTTGTACGGACCCCATATATCGGAGTGTACCAAAATAAAAGGAACAGAGCTCCGAGTACAATGAGAAGGAAAAGATGAACGTGGTTGTTTGCCCAAAATACATGTGTCACACTGAAATGCAGGAAGAGAGACATCTGGGAGAGCCTTCTGGAGTACTGGAAGAGGAGAATGACCAAGACGGCGATGTCAATCCGAAGAGGAGATAGATGCGAGGATAGTAGGAGAGTCGTCAAGAAGGTAGAGCTCATTCTGCAGCCGCCCCCTACCAATGATAGTCTGCGTCTGCTAATCCTGTATCAGAAAAGAAGAGGAAGTAAATGTCACGGAGTAATTAGAATCAGTAGTAAGGCGACCAACAGAAAGTAAATTGAAAGGAGAGCCCGAAACGTGAAGAGCCGAGCGCAGGAGGAGAGAAGAGGTGAGGGGAATATCAGCACATCCAGAGACAGGAACAGATGCCCCATTGACCACAGTAATGTACTTCGGGTGAGGGGAAGACAAGTACTGAGGCGGCCGAACAGAGGTGATGTGATGAGTGGCACCAGAATCGAGAATCCATCGCGGGCCAGAGGAGAGGCAGGCGATACCTTCATTGGAGATGGAGTCAGGGGAGGCAACCGAGGCAGGTGGGCGGCTAAGCAGTCCATGAAGATGCTGGAGCTGAAGACGAACCTCGTCGAGGTCAGTACGAGTGGAAGAGGAGTCGGTGGCAGCAACAGAGGCATGTGGACGAGGAGGGCGACCATGTTTGCGATAGCACGTGGCTTCAAGATGCCCGTCTTTGCCGCAGAACAAGCACTTAGGTCGAGGCCGTCCACCCCGACCCCGTCCTCGAGAATCAGAGCGGCCTCCACGAGCGGAAGATGGAAGAGGCAATAATGGAGAAGGGGTCTGCTGAACAAGGGCCGGAGAAGGAGGCCCGGGCACATCCGGAGGCGGGGATACTTTGAGAAGCATCGAGCACACATCGGAGAAAGACGGGCTAACAGTAGAGGAGAGGATGTGAGCCCATACACTGTGAAGATGATGCGGTACCCGAGCCATCATCATGGCTATACCTACAGCTTCCTTTTGGGCATGTTGGGCAACAAGATCCAAAGTAGGAGGCTGATGGTGGATCCAAGCCTTGACCAGAGACCGAGCCTGAGCAATGAAGGACATCAGATCGATCGTGCCACTGCTATCAAGGGCCTGGAGAGCAGTGATATGTCATACAGATGGTGGAGACTATCCTTGCCAGAGTAAAGGGTATGGAGCTCGTCCCACATGCCTTTGGCCGTCTCATGGTACATGGTCAGGCGATAAGATTCGTCATCAAGAGAATTAAGAAGTCAAGTCTGCACCCGACCATCATTGCGTAGCCAATCATCAGTAGGAGTACCGGTAACGGCCTGGTTCAAGTGATGAAGGAACCCCTTGGATTGCAGGACACGGCGAACAGAGTGCGCCCACTCCACAAAATTCTTCTTGCCGGACAGAGAGATCAGGCCGCAGCGGACAGATAGAAGCCGCGAGGATAGGAAAGAGGAGAAGACCGCGACCAAAATGCGGGAAGGCAAGAGTCCGCACGGTCTGGCTGAGCACAACAGCGGTCCGAGAAACAGGAGGCCAGCGGCGGGCAGAGAGAAGAGACCGCGAGTAGGGAAGACTCAAGTGGTAAGAGAGAAGAGACCGCAACGACCAGGATCAAACCACAGGAGAAACATGCCGCAGAAGAGGCAGGCCGCTGCGAGCTGGAGCAGGCCGCAAGAGAGGCAGGCCGCGAGAGAGGCAGGCCGCAGCGAGCTAGATCTGGCAGCTAGAGCAGCAGGCCGCAACGAGCTGTAACAGGCCGTGAGAGCTGTAACAGGCCGTGAGAGAGACAGGTCGCAGAGTGAGAGAACATGCCGCGAGAGAGAGAGCGGTCTGGAGGAGAGAGAGGGAAGGTGGACCCGACGAGAGAGAGATAGAGGGGGAAGGCTATAAAATGCCTGAGGGGAGGGGTGGTACCACGGAGAAGAAGAGGGAGCAGAAGAAGAGGAGCGGAGCGGAGAGGAATTCAGGCCGCAGGAGGCCGAGCGGGCAGCGGACAAAAGACAGACCGCGCGGGTAAGAAAGTGGAAGCCGCTCAAGTAGAATCGGTGGCTCTGATACCATGTAGAGAAGAAAAAAAGCCAACCTTGTATATATGTTCACTTGTCTAAAATACAAAGAATGAGTACAAATATATAGATGAGAGAAAGAGAGAAGAAGGTCCTATACATGATGTGGGACTAAAAAGGGGAGAGAAAAACAATAAATGATACATAATGGGCCTAGATTAAATGGGCTTTTCTAACAAGTTTATATGACATTGAAAATAATTCTTATTTCCAATGATTATGGATCTGTCTGGCATGGCTGTGGCGTTTATGAATGTGGTGGTTATGAACTATTGTTCGTGAACGTCCGACCTCACCTAAGTAATTTCATCCACTTTTATGTTCAAAACGAGTTTTCTTTTCTTAGAGGCGGGAATAAACGTTGTCATACCAAACAAACATTCTATGACGGTGGCGCTTTTGTCCAAACTCACCGGAGTAAAAACGCCGCCCTAAAAAGAGCCTACTTCAATGATTCATACGAAAGCTCAGTTCTAAAGCCAAGATCAAAAAATACAAATGCAGGTATAATTTACCTTTTCAAGTTCCTCCAGTACAGTCTTTGCTACCTCGCCTTTTTGTTCAAAGAGTTCATCAAGCGTCATTTTAGGGACATGAGCCCGAACCACTGCAGCATTAAATTAGGGGACCAATCACATTCAAAATATTTAAAAAATAATCACTAAAAGGTTTATCTAGTTTAAATTGAGGCTTAGGAATTTGAATTGGAATTGGAGACCCAATTCCAATAAAAATGGGCATTCAATTATAATTACCGGGTCTCAATTGGAATTTGATTAGTTGCTTTACAATGCTGGAAAAAAATCATAAAATTCAATATATCTATCGTTTGATTAAGGCTCCATTTGACGGCGCGTTTTTTGCTCTGGTGAGTTTGGAAAAAAACACCACCATCATAGAATGTATGGTTGGCATTGTGGAGAAAAACTGAAACCTTGTATATACTTCTTCAATGTACAATTTCAAGTATGAATACATATATAAAGGGAGAGAAGAGAGAGAAGTCTCAATTTCAAGATGTGGGACTATTATAGGAAGAGGAAGAAGGCTTATAATGGGCCTCAATATGAGCCTTTACATTATCATTTTCTAACACTCCCCAGCAAGCTGGAGCATACAAGTCGTAGGCACCCAGCTTGCACAAGAACTGATAAAACAGAGTACTCTGTAGTGCCTTAGTGAGAATATCAGCAACCTGATCAGTAGCTGAAACATGTTTCAATTCCAGCTTCTTCATTTGAACTTTTTCCCGAATGAAATAACAGTCAACTTCAATGTGTTTCGTCTTTTCATGGAAGACAGGATTCTTCGCTGTGTATAACAACTTGACTGTCACAGAGTAAGGTAGCTGGAGAGAAAAGTTTTACTCTCATATCTCGTAGAAGACCTTCAAGCCATGTGAGCTCAGATACAACAGATGTCATCGAACGGTACTTAGCTTTGGCCGAAGATCGAGCAACCACAGATTGCTTCTTACCGCGTCAGGTAACAAGGTGACCTCTGAAGCATGTACAGAATCTGTTGGTGGATTGCCGATCACCCAGGGAACCAGCATAATCAGCATCTGAATATGCAACTAATGTATGAGTAAAAGAGGAAGAAGTTTTGTATATCAGCCCTTGACCAGAGGCTGTTTTTAGGTATCCCATAATTCGTTCGACAGCTTGTAGATGAGACATCCGAGGAGAATGCATAAACAGACTGACAACCCCAACAACAAAGGATATGTCTGGTCTTGTGACTATTAGATAAATAGGTTTTCTAACCAAACGTGGATAGTATTCTGGATTTGGAAGGAGAAGATCTTTGTCAGAGGCGTGAGCACAAAGCTTGTGATTGACATCCATATGAGTATTAAACGGCTTGCATCCAGAGTAACCAGCATCTTGAAGGTCATGACAATACTTCTGTTGGGATAGGACAAGGTCATCAGGCCGTCTTGCGATCTCAATGCCAAGAAAGTATCGAAAATTCCACAGATCTTTTGTTTGAAACACAGAACAAAGATATTGATTGACCGCTTGTATTCCCTTTTCATCATCTCCTATGATTAGGATGTCATCAACATATACTAGAAGGAGAATCGTTCTTGTTGTCTTTTATCGAGCGAACAAAGAGAAATCTGTCGAGCTCCGAGCAAAGCCAACTTCCCGAAAAACCCTACTGAACTTATCGAATCATGCCCGAGGAGATTGTTTGAGACCATAAATCAATTCCTTGAGGCAACAAACTCGGGACTCACCCGTAGTCTCTAACCCTGGAGGCTGTTGCATATAGTCAGTCTCTTGTATATCTTCATTTAAAAAGACATTTTTATATCCATAGCACAGCCATGGAGAGAAGTACACAAACCTTATTGAGCTTGGCCACCAGAGAGAACGTTTCCTCGTAATCAAGACCTTGTTGTTGAGTAAACCCGCGAGTCACCAGGTGGGCTTTAAGACGGTCAATTGTCTCATCAAGAGCATGCTTGATGACAAAGACACATTTACAGCCAAAAGGAGTCTGTCCTGGAGGAAGAGAGACCAGATCCTACGTGTGATTAGCCCAGAGGACTGTCATTTCTCCGTCCATGGCCGCCTGCCAAACCAGATGTTGAAGAGTCTCCTACACAGAGTTATGGACAGAAATAGAGGATAATGTAGTGACAAATTTCTGAAGCGCCGGGGACAAGCGATGTAAGGATACGTAATTCTCCATGGGATGAGTTGTGGAGGCAGGTGTTGGATCAATAGGTCATGGAGTGTCGGAGGTGGAAGTCAACTGCAGTGGGGCGGCAGAACGAGGAGGTCGACGAGTGTAGACACGAAGAAGTGAAGGTTGTTGGAGAACAGGAGCGTTGGTGGGAAGTGGTGGTGGCGAGGGGGTCGTAACGGGGACAACAGGCCGTGGTAATGATGGTTGGGAAAGAGGCGGTGATGAATCACGGAAAAACGATTGATCTTCCAGAAAAGTAACATCTGCCGAAATAGTCACCTTGCGGGTAGTGGGAGAGTAGCTAACATACCATTTTTGAGTACAAGGATAACCAACGAACATATGTTTGGCTGTCCGAGGATTGAGCTTGTCAATGGAGGGATCAAGATGATGAACATATCAAGTACAAGCAAATATGTGAGGGGTGAGGGGGGATGGTGGTGTGGAAGGAAAGAGAAGACTGAACGGGGTGGCGTTATTGAGGACGGAGAAGGAGAGACGGTTAATGAGATAGCATGTTATCAAAACCGCAAAATGTCAATACGCCTTGGGAACATACATCTGAATCATGAGACAGCGAGCAACATCAAGAAGATGTCTATTTTTGCGCTCAGCCACACCATTTTGTTGAGTAGTATAAGCACAAGAAGTCTGATGAATGATCCCAAATTAGGAGCAGAGATTATTGAACTCGTGACTCGTGTATTCACGAGCATTATCCGTCCAGAACGTTTTGAGTTTATCAGCAAATTGTGTGTGAATCTCCAGAACGAAAGCACGAAATACACGAGAAAGCTCGGAGCGATCACGATGTAAGTACAACCAGGTCATTAGAGAACAATCATCAATAAACGTGATAAAATAACGATAATCAGACACACTTGTTATTTTTTACGGACCCCAAACATCAGAATGAACTAACATAAACGGAGCAGAACTCCGGGTACAATGAGGAGAAAAAAAGGAACAATGTTGTTTTCTCAAAATACAAGAATCACAGGTAAAAACAGAAAGCGAAACATCAAAAAGAACCATCTGGAGAACTGGAAGAGGAGCATGCTCAAGACGTTGATGTCAGTCAACCGACGATACGGAGGAGAGAATGGTAGGAGAGACATCAAGAAGGTAGAGCCCGTTGTGCAGTCGTCCTTTACTAATGATATTATGCGTCCTGCGGTCCTGCATCAGAAAAGAAGAAGACATGAATGTGATAGAGCAATCCAAATCAGTAGTGAGCTACTAACAGAGAGTGAATTAAAAGAAGTGCTCGAGACATGGAGAATCGAGCGAAGAGAAATAAAGGGATTGAGAGGTATATCAACAGAGCCGAAGACAGAAGTAGTGCTGCTATTGGCTACGGTGATAAACTTGGGATGCGGAGAATCCAAGTATCATGGTGGCTTCAGGGAGGTAATATGGTAAGTAACACCGGAATCCGCTATCCAGCACGGACTAGTGGAGAGACAAGCGATACTTTCATTAGCGATAGAGACAACAGAGGCAGACGAGTTATGGAGCAACCCTTGAAGTTGTTGGAGTTGTAGATGAACTTCATCAAGATCAACACAAGTAGCGGACGGGCTGTGGGTAGCAGCAGTTGGACGAGGAGGAAGAGCACATTTACAATAGCAGGTCGCCTCAAGGTGACCATCCTTACCACTGAAGGAACACTTAGGTCAAGGCCGGCCAACGCGACCTCACCCCTGGGAGCCTGTGCGTCCTCCATGGGTAGGGGTAGGTCGCAAAGGTGCGGGTAATTGCTGGAGAAGGGCTGGTGAAGGAGAGCCGATAGCATTCGAAGGCGGTGAAACCTTTAACAGCATGAAGCACACATCAACGAAGGAGAGAATAGTAGGAAATGAGAAGATCTGTGCTCGAATACTATAAAGATGAAGCGGAACACGAGCCATCATCATGGCAATACCAACAGCTTCCTTTTGAGCATGTTGGGCAGCTAGATCGGTAGTCGGGGGCTGATGTTAAATTCATGCTTCAACCAATGTCTTGGACCGAGCAACAAAGGAGGTTAAGTCAGCAGCACTGTCAGAGTCAAGGGACTGAAGATCGGTGATGTTGTCATACAGGTGTTGGAGACTATCCTTGTCATAGTAAAGCGAACGAAGTTCATCCCACATCGGCTTGGCCGTCTCGTGGTACATGGTCATGCGGTAAGGTTCGCCATCAAGAGAGTTGAGGAATCACGTCTGAACACGACCATCGTTACGAAGTCATTCATCAATAGGTGCAGAGGGCACGACCTGAGTTAAATGATACAAGAGTCCCTTGGACTGAAGAACACAGCGAACAGAATGTACCCACTCAACAAAATTCTTCTTTGCAATAAGAGAAATGGTGGTGATCCTCAATTCGTCGCATAGTTCAGGAACAAGGGCAGCCACCCCAGCTGGAAGAGAAGAGGCAGTAGTTGAATCCATCAGCAAGCGGACAGACGGTTAAGGAAGGCGGCTAACTGGGAAGGTGGGCACAGCAGAGCACACGACAAGTATAGCCCGCGGTCAGGGAGAGAGTCTGACATGGAAGTAGATCGCACAGCAGACCGCACAGCAGAAGAAGAAACAGGTAAGGAGAAATCGGCAAGTAGAAGAGTTCGTGCGAACACAATGAGCAACCGCGCGGCCAAGAGAAGCGAACAGCAGCAGAGAATGCAGGAGGAGACCGCGCGGTAAGAGCAGAGACCGGCAACAGGAGCAACAAGAGCAAGTTGCAGACTAGATAAGAAGAAGAGCAAGTTGTTCGTGGCAGACAGTCGATGGACATGCCACAATGGCTAGAAAAAAAGGATGACAGACCACAATGACGGATAGACTGCAAGATACCGCGAAGGCAAAGCAGCGCGGATAAGCAAAACATACCGCAACTGGAAGCGGCGCTGATGAGCAGAGAGCAGACTGCGACGAGCAAAGAGCAGACCGTAAGGAGAAAGAGCAGAGGCTAGAGAGAACAATCGCGGCGGCAAGAGCAAACCGCACCAAGGAGAGAAGACCGCAGCGAGCAAAGAGTAGACCGCGCAGAGAGAGCAGCAGCTATAGAGAGCAACCGCGGCAGCAAGAGCAAAAACACACCAAGTAGGGAGAGCAGACCGTTGCGGGCAAACAAACCGGTGCAGACTAACAGACTGCGGCAGGACAGGATGGGAGGACCCAGCAGCCAAAAACTATAAAACCAAGAGGATAGATCCAAGAAAATGGAGGGGGAGCATGTTGAGAAGCCTGCTGACTAGAGCAAGCAATCCGTGTGAAATCGAGTAGAGAAGACCGCTGGAAAGATGCGGTCAGCCAATCTTGCTAACCGCTGAATACAAGAGACCGCGGGGGGTTGGGAGGTTAGAAAAAGACAGTCTGCATAGCCGGATCTTGGGCTCTGATATCACGCGGAGAAAAACTGAAACCATGTATATACTTCTTCAATGTACAATTTCAAGTATGAATACATATATATAGGGAGAGAAAAGAGAGGGAAGTCTCAATTTCAAGATGTGGGACTATTACAGGAAGAGGAAGAAGACCTATAATGGGCCTCAATATGGGCCTTTACATTATCATTTTCTAACAGGCGCGACAGTGGTTATGACCACTACGAAGAAAAGAAAACTAGTTTGGAACATAAAAGTGAATGAAGTTCTTTAGGTGAGGTCGGGTGTTCACGAACGACGGGTTCATAACTACCGCGTTCACGACCGCTACCGTCGTGCAAAACAGAGTCTAGATGTGGCTAGACATCAAGGTTGTTTTAATCTCCACAAATCTTCTCAAATGTAATTATTTCATTATACAAATTAAATGATTCAAAAATAAAACCATCATCTTCTTATACAAGATTTCTCTATCTACAGGCAACCAAATAACCCTCAAACCAATTGAATACAAAATGTTACCATCAAAAACATAAGCCTTGATCTGCGAATTTGGATTTTGCAGCTCATAGAATGCATCATCTGCATTTTCCTTCATAACTCGATAGAGTATTGTGCAAATCAATTGCACAAAAACGTTGTCCTGCAGAGAATAGCATCAAGTTAATTTCGGAATCCGCCATTAAAACCATGTTTTTTTTAAATTAGCATTTTCAGATGCCCCCTCAGCGGGACACCGATCTAAACACACAATTGAAACAAGAGATCAACCAAAAATACCGCCGATTCAAAGATCAATAAGTAAATAAGCAAAATACAAGACCAAATGTCAATAAAAGGCGCTAGGGTTATCCGAATCGGTGGTATTATCGGATTTGAAGGGAGTGAATAGAAGAGCTGGATATGTGAACCTTAGTCTTGGTCTCGATGATGACATCAAGGGAGGATACGCGGGTGGAAAGGACGCCGGCAAGGCACTCTCCGGCGAATGGATTTAAGAAGAGGAAGCCAGGTTCGGCGAGCCTGTAGAAACGCCCCCACTGCTCCACCACACCAACACTCGCTTGGCTGATGCAACCGCAGAAAAGGCAAAATAACCCGTTCTCCGGCATATTTCTCTCGCTCGCCCGGTGCTTGACGAAGGTGATACAAAAAGGAAAGAGGCGGCGACCCCTCGGCGACGCGTTTACGACGGAGATGCGAGAAGAGAACACAGTGCGCAATGGAGAAATGTTATATAAGCGGCCAAAAACCGTAACTCACACTTTCAAAGAAAATAGCTAAAATATTTTCTCGAAGATATTTTTTATTTGGCAAAATTATCAAATTGATTTCTAAACTTTGTGATCTTTTTCAAATCAATTTCAAAACTTTCAAATGATTCAAATAGGTTGTTAAACTATTAAAATCAGTTCAAAGTAATCTCAAATTGGTCTCTATGAGGGTAGGCTACTTGTACTGGTTTTAATAGTTTAGGGACCTATTTGAATCATTTGAAAGTTTATGTACTGATTTGAAAAAGTTCTCAAAGTTTAGGGACTAATTTGATAATTTTGCCTTTCTATTTTCATCTTCAAGAAAATAGCTAAAATCTCTCGTCCAAAAAATATGAAAAACAGTGTTTATAATACTCTCCACAGTCCACGGTGAGAGAGAACACAGTGCGCAATCGATAATATCAAGTCGAGTTAAAGTGATTTTGGCTCGGCTCGAAATTGGCTCGAAATCGAAATTGATTTCGAGTCGAGTCAGTTCGACCTGAAATTGCTCGATTCTGAGACAGCACGAAAACGAATCGAGTCGGCTGAAAATTGAGTAATTTCCTCTTTATTCCTAGTTGACTCAAAATTAAATTGGGGAGCATATAAATTTCACAAATGAAATACTTAAAGCTCTCATTCTTTTTATTTATGTTTTTTATTTTTATTTTTAAAGTAAGAATATATTAATAAATACATAATATTTTTAATTAATTCAAGTTGATTCGAATCATATTTTGAGTGATTCAAGGCTGGCTCGAAATCGACTCGAAATCAGATTCGAGTCAAATTAAATCGACTCAAATTAAGTTGAAATCAATTTTAACCGATTTCAGTTTGACTCAATTTTCGAGCGATTTTCAAGCAACTTTCAAGTTTCGAATAATATGCTCAGCTACAGTCTCAAGTATCACTTCCTTCACAGAATCGTCAGTACCTCCATTAAATTCCCCTCAAATCACGCGAAATGGAAAACACCCTTATTCAAATTTATGAACACCGCCTTTATTATGGTTTCACGCTCATGTCTTCTCACATTCTGTTCATCTCCCTCGTGTAAAATCTGGTTTCTACCGCCAAAAATCACACTTCTTCGTGAATCTTGCTCTATGAGAACTTGGTTCCAAAAAAAGTGAATTTCTCCTGCTCTCTTGTCAATCTAACTTGAACAGATGAAGTTTTCTAGTATTTCCGACAACCTTTGTGTATTACTTCGACTCGATTCTAAGATCTCTCGTTTTGTATTTGATCCCGAGCAGCTCTCCGCCATGTGGGGGCGTAAGAGGAATATTTTTGTATTATGACATGGCTTGATTCATGAAACAATGGCTCTGCTTTTAGACTGCCAATATTTAGGACTCCGGATTTGTTTTTGAACATGAATTACAAATAGTCAAAATTGAATTGCTTATAACATTGCACCAAAAAAAGTCAAAATGAGGAATTGCAGCGGTGGCGGTGAAAATTTAAAGGTTACCAGATAGTTTTTTTAGCAGTGGCGTTTTTCTCCAATGAAAGCGGAGTAAATACGTTGAAACAAATAGACCACTAGTCTCACCCGCTATTCTTCACTATATATCCTTGACCGTCATTTCACTGTGAAGATGGGTTTTCATCTCTAAAAATTTATCTAAAGATGCAAATTTTTTTATTATATGAAAAGTGAAAAAAAAAAGATAAGATTACTTAACCAGTTGGATTAAAGAAGAATCAGTCTCAGCAGTGAAATGAATAGTATTCAATTGGCGCAGATCAAGAGGATCCTAAGTCGGGCCCGGCAGGCGAGAATACCTCCCTACTAGCATCTTTCTTGGGCGTTTTCGCCGGCCATTTGGAGGAACCGCCGCCGGACAGAGACTAATCAAACTGATCGCCGACTCTGTTTCCTCCGTTTTCTCCCGCCGAACAGAGGAAAAGCCCACGAAACCGGACGTTTCGATACCCGCCTCCGCCCCTCTGGTTTGATTCCTCTGTCTCCTCCAGCCGTCTGCTCCCACCACCGCCTAATCAAATAAACCCTTAATCTGCCGGTTCCATCTCCATTTGACAATGTCAAACTCTTCATTAATCCAAGCCACAAATCCCCTCCCCTTGGTCTGTATGAATCCTCAATAAAATTTTGAGAATAGAAAAAAACCTCCCCTTTGAACAAATCAGTATAGCTGGTTATGTTTAAGCTACACTAGTTGATCATAGTAGAAAAGTAGGTGTCAGCAAAAACTCATCATAGTCAACAACCACTACACTGATTACAAGTGCTAATTCTATATTTATTCAAGACTTTCAAAATTTAAGTTTTCTTTGACTCATTTTTATCAGAATTACGCGACCAATTTGCATGCAAAATCACTCTTGGATATATTACATCACGTGCGATGCATCAAGGTTCATTCATGGTGCCCAAGACGGTGAACATGGTTTATTTGGCCTATAAATGTAAGCTAAGCTAGAACTTTTTCTCCCATTAATCTCATTAGTGTTCTCAACAACTTATCTTGTCTACCTTTTGGCTCAACTTTCACTGAGACTTTATTTTTCATCCAAATGTCTTCCTCATCTCTCATGTAAGAATAAGAAAATGGGAAATGTTAAGATTTTATGCTCTTTTCTTGACAGCTTTAGGGTCGCGAGTCCCTTCATAATTTGAGCTTATTGAGATTTCTAATAACATTAGGCATATTCATTTGGCAAAACTCAAGCCGATCTTGACAAAATTTTCAAGTTCGAGCTGCTTAACGAGTTTTTCAACTTATAAGCCTTATTTTCTTCATCTTTTTCGTTTTTTAAAGTATAAATAAATAGCCCACGAACCGGCTCACGAGATAATGAACAATAATATGTGAGATCGTATCGAACTTTTTGAGCCAGCTCAACTCAACTTGCACCCCTATCTGAGTCCATGACAAGAGATGCAAAATAAGATTACTTTGAGAGAGAAAATACCAAAAGAGCCTATTCGAGCAGACAAAATAAAGGAAGAAAGAATTGGGTTTTGAGTCGTTCAATGTCGTAAGTTTTAATGTAACTTGAGGTTAGTCCCATTAAGTATAACAGCAAATAAGATATTGAGGAGGCAAAAACTAGGGAGAGGAAATAAATGGCACTAGGCCATTGACTAATAGATAACCCTAATAATCAATAGGACAACAATCATATGTACACTTCAAAATACCCTTGTAATTACAGCCGAAAGCTCTCCCCTACGAAAATTTCAAAATATTTTTTTAGGAACGAAAATAAATAAGCAGAGAAAAATTCGGAAAAAAAATAAATAAGCAGAGAAAAATATGATCTTCGAGGCCATGCTCATGCTCATTAATGCTCAACTCGAAGGATAATAATGAATCAAACTGAGTAACATACTTTAAAAAAAACATAAAAGCATAATAATAATAATAACAACAACAAACATTGATTTCATTCACATCAGAGTGTAATGAGAGGATTCCTAAACAATCTCTGAAGCATCTCCATGGGATGCAAGCAAAGCACCCTCCTTGCTCCCATCAGCATCAGCAAGCTTCTCGGTTCCCAGCCGCTGCTCCAACGCCCTTGCCCCTCGCTCCCTGCGAAGACCCCAAAACGAAACATCAGTTTACAGATTATTCGTAGAACATCCGATTTGAGGAGAAACGGTTAGCCCGAAGGTCATGAGCTAAGGCGAGGTGGATATATTTGCAACTGTTAGGAGAAAAGGTTGTGACCGCCTTCAAGAAAAAGAACTAATTTAAAGCATAAAACTAGATGATTTCAGGTTCACGAGACGTTTCATAACCCCATTCGATTGTCAGGTGCCAAACACCGTTGTTTAGCTAAGACCATGACTACCCTACGAGGTGGATATTCCTTATTCGCAATTCTTCCATTTAGGATTGAAAATAAAATTAGTTTACCATAAATTTCAAGCCCGGGGCCTATTTTCAATCTGGTGCTTGGACCTAATAATTTCTCTTGATCGACCTGGAATGCAGCGATTTTTAGGATCTTGCAATTCTCAGTGTGGAATGTGACCGCAATTTAGGGCTTCATTTTTGCAGAATTTAACAATTAGATCAATGGGGTCAGAATCGAGGTCTAAGGTCCGTTTTGCACGGTAGCGGCGGTTGCGAACGCAGTAGTTATGAACCGTCATTCGCGAACACCCCACCACGCCTAAGGAACTCCATCTACTTTTATGACTAGCATTTTTGTCTCAACTCACCTGAGCAAAAATGCCGCGCCAAACAACCCATACTTCCTCATTGAAACTATTAAATAGCTGTTTCAAGGTAAATATTTGAATTCTACAAAAGAAAATTTGCATATTTGCTGCACATTTATTGCATTTTGAATCAAAGACTGTATGATAATTGATAGCATGAGGTCACATCACACGATAATCTAACAAATCTCAAATATTTTGGAGAAATGTTGTTACATGGGCTGAACAAAACATACACTTAAAAGAAAAGCATTTTGCCATTTGTGCATTGTAAAGGTGCAGTGCATGATTAATATATTCTTTACTGAATGATCTTAGGTTCATGAATATTCTTTACTGAATGATTTCAATGCAGGATTTTTTTTTAAGATTACATACTAGTTTTACAATTAAAAACAACAGTCAAGCCTTTATCCCACTATATGGATCCTTTGTCGCCATTGTGCTCTATCTTTAGTCATAATCTCACTAATGCCTAAGTACATCATGTCTTTCTTAATAGTTTCATTACAAGTCATTATTGGTCTACCCCTCCCCCGTTTAGCATGCCAAGCAAATACAAGATCGCAACACAATATTTTAATGATGAAAACAAGAGTCCATACAATAATAAAACATTCAAAAAATATGGGGGCTACCGTGGGAGGTGAGATCCAACAAGGCACAATGATGTGGCGGCTGAAATTTGAAGTTATATGGTTGGATCTAGAAGGGGGGCTGGATCTGAGTGGAGGGGGCTAGATTTGGATGGTGCAGACTAGATGTGAGAGGAGGGGGATGGATTTGGAAGGTGGGGATTGGATCTGAGGGAGGGGCTGAAAAGGGATGGGCGGCAACAGGTTGTTAGCGGATCTGGTTCAGCGGGATCCGTGTTGTGTGGGACCAACTATTGTGGGACCCGACTTGACTGTATGTTCTCGGACTTTCCCCGGCTAGGATTAGTCCCGCGGTCCCGTGGTTGAATCAGTCCCACACCGCTCGCAGCGGGCAATCCTTTGTGCTTATATAGTACCCTCACCCCCCCCCCCCCTCATGTTAACACCTCGGTTTTGAGATGACTTTGGAGTGCGGTGGGATTTCAACATGGTATTAGAGCCGGGTTGTCCCGATGCGGGGAAGTGTTAGCGGATCGGGTCCGGCAGGAACTGTGTTGTATGGGAACGAGTTCTGTGGGACTTGACTTGACTGTATGTCCTCGGACTTTCCTGACTTGGATTATCCCCACAGTCCCGTGGTTGGATTAGCCCCACACCGCCCGTAGCGGGCGATCCTTTGTGCTTATGTACCCCAATCTCCTTCATTTGAATACCTAGGTTTCGAGATGACTTCGGGGTGTGGTGGGATTTCAACACAGGTAAAGGATCTGGGTAGCTGTTTGGAGTGGGGACAGGGCGGGAAACGGGCAATGGTTGGGTGTCGAGATCCATGCGGGTATGGCTAGATCCGGGTGGTACAAGGTTGTAACAGTGGTAGCCGGCGGTTTGGTGCTGGATGGGGCGGTAGGGAGGAAGTCTGGGCGAGATTCAGAGGGCGGAATGGGCGGTGGGAGAGGAAAGATGGCGGCTGACAGCTTGGGGAAAAGGGATGCTGTTTGGGGGAGTTGCAGACGGTCGGTTAGGGATTGGGGAGGGGGATAGTGAAGGTTAGGGTTAGAGGATACCTTGGGGATGAAGGGAACCACCTATGAGTCGCCACCTAGGGCCTCGCGGAGTCATCACGTGAGGGGATCGCCGGATTTCGAAAATACTTTCTCCAAAATCTGCAATAGCCTCTAGATTGGTCGGGGATGCGGCGGATTGGGGCCAATTTATAATACAAACAATATTAGGGCACCCCAACATCAACGATTATGATTGGTCGGGAAGGCGGCGGATCCGATTTACATTAAATAAAATGAAATATAACAATATAATATATGAAAATGTAACTAAACGACGAGCCGGACGCAGCCACGGAGTCGGATCGCCGATCCGAAAACGCTAAATATGGCAAGTAACCACTTGGACCCGAACAAGCCCAAAACTCGTGCTCCAACACGAGCCCGTGTCGCCAATCTCAAGGAGGGCAGTTGTGACCATCTTGATGAAGGGAGTGGGAGAGATTAGATCTGGATGATTGATGGAGACAGTGGCCAGTTAGGGACATGCAAGCCAATTGATAGAACAAAAACAAGCGTGGAAGAAAAATGAAGAGAACGCAACAAGAACACGAAAGATTACAACTCAAGAAATATATTCTCACATGATACAACCTCAATTGTTAATTCTCACACCTAGTTGTGATCGAAACTCTAAAATAAAAATGAGATCACAAACATTAGATAATACTTCATATAAGTCCCCAATAACTAAATGGCATCAACTAACTAGCCTATTAATTTCAATTGTTACATTAATTGCTCGTACATTAATTTCTAAGCAAACTTAATTATTCTTCGGACCCCAAAATTGGCCCTTGGTTTGAAAAAATATAGGGTGCCATTAATGGTATGATATCAAGTTCCTTCATCAACCCTCGCATAATTTGCATGAAAATATTTACCAGAAGCTTGCTATTTGTTAGAGTATCACATTTATGAGTTAATATCGTTGGCATGTCTATGAGTATTTGGCTCTATATGTTTAGTCTCACATGGGCTATCGGTGTTTAGTGCTTCGTAACCCTTTAAATACCCCTTAAAAAAGAATAAATTTGCGTTTTCTATTTCTCCTCTTCATTTCAACACTATTAATATTATAATTAAGAATCTACTGCATATGTTAAATACTTAAATTGAGTGGCCCGGGGGGGTCCATATTAATGCTGATAATTTTATACAAGCACAGCGAAAATAAAACAAAAGGAAAATAACAACATTTTTTTCAAATTTAATTGCCTATCTTTCATAATCAATAGCTTTTTTGATTAATAATGTTTTCCAGTAGAAAGCCATAAACCATTCTATGAAACTGTATGTCATAGATTTTCTTGATTGCCATCAAAGGTAGTAAATAGGTATAATGATAATAAGCATGTTCTTTCATCTCTAGCATTTAAAATTTACATTGCATATCAAATCTGCATTGTAAATTTTAGAACATAAACCATCTAAGATCAATAATCAATTAAAAATAGAATCTTGACTTAAATACACGATGGATAAAGGAAACAGGAAGCGTACCTCCTCCTTGATGCCTCAATAGGATCTGATCCAGGTAATGAAACTCCGCCTAACACAAACTCGCTTGATTCACTCGAAGTATGAAATCTTTTCCCACATAACATTTTGTCAAACAATAAAGCAACAGGATCAAGAATTGGGCTGCAAGTTCATAGAATGCAGAGAATAACTTAGAATATATATGAAATGACTTCGAAGGTAATTAATGTGAGAATCACATTACCGCAGAAATTCGGGGAAGAAACTGGAGAAAGAAAATTCGTCACTTGGATCACCTTTGAGACCACTTTCTGAATTTTTTTGAAAATAGCGCAAGTAAAGCCAACCCATGTAGATACCAAATAGCACAGTTGGAAGATAAGAAACAGCCTCTCTTATGAAGACGCTCACAGCTACCAATATAATTGCAAGAAGAGTAGGAATCCACTGGGAAAAGGATACAAAAGCCAGTATGAATATAGCATTGGTAAGAACTTCATGAAGCATTAATGATGTAGTAACAAAAAGAAATAAAGAAATGAAGATTCATATTGAACCTTTGCTCTAATCTTCAGCAAGAAAAAGAAACTCAATTCCTCATCTGGCATAAGTTGCTTGATTCCTACCAAGAAACCTGCAAGGATCCCATGGAAGCCGGAAACAGGTGTATAACTGCAACAGATTTTGAAAGAACATTAAATTTTATCAATACTATCAGAATATACAACCAATTGAGTTAAGGTAAATGTATAAACTGGACAATTCCAATAAAGCAATCACAAGTTGAAACCGTAATCAGCTCAACAAATATATTGCTGTGAAAGGACATGGGAATTTTTTTTCAGAATCGCCATCATATCCTGGGGCAGATGGCAGAATTGAAGCAGTTCATAAGGAATATTACGTTAACTCGGAAGTTGATTTTTTTAAAGGGGAGTCTTGGCGCACCGGTTGAGGTGTTGCCGTATGACCTTGAGATCACGGGTTCGATTCCTGGAAGCAGCCTCTTGCAAAATTGCATGGTCAGGTTTGCCTACATTTCACCCTTGTCGTGGGACCCTTCCCCGGACTCTCGCTGCGCGAAGATGCCTTTGAGCACCGGGCTGCCCTTTTTACATCTTGATATACCAAAGATATTATGTTTATCCCAACATAAACAATAAAACCCTAAATATTGGTTGAGTTAAGATTATGTAATACATTATTATATTAGACTTATTTCAGATTTCTGCATGTATCTGTTTCAGATCCTGTAAATTTCATGTTAATTTTATTTCAGGTTTTTTTAGTTTGTTTTTTATTTATGAATCTTATCATAGTTTAGCATTCGTGGAGTAATCCATGATCCACATTTTTTTAGCCTTGTCTACTATCTCATTAGTTTGTCATGGGCACGGACATAGGATCGGATCACCGGGCAGGATACAGTGTAGGAAAGGGATGCGGGTTGTTGAGAATGTTGTTTCCCCCTTGATTCTCAATGGTGACCGATGATGGGATTGATTATTGGAGCCTTTTCGCGGCTTCCGACGCGAGGGCGTTGACGAGTGGAACAAAAGTGAACCGTTCACGTAAGGAGGTAACCCAGCGTACGGCTAGGCCCAACATGCAAGTAATGTGGGTCGCGTGCAGAATAGCAGTTGCACAACGTAGACTGTTGTTGAACCCTGGGGTGCGGAAGCCCTGTTGGACAATGGCAGACTTGGAAACACATGTTACAAGCCTAGCCCGTAATGTCGTCGGAGGTGGCGGTGGAGATATAGGGGGAGCCGAGCTCTACCCGCGGAGAATGTGAGGGTAGAGGAAGAAGGGGAGTCGATCAACCCAAACCCTAGAAATATGAGGAGAAAAGCACAAGAGAGAGGAATAGAACATGTATATTTTATTCATAATTCAAACAATGAACTAAAGGGTTTATTTAAAGACAAGACTTACAAGTGGTATAGATATAAATTCCCAAAAATAAAAGTAAATGTGTGAAATACTAAACCTAACGAGTAAGTACAACTTGACTTGAACACTAGAAATAACATACATAAAGATAAGTAAATGAAATGTATAACCATCAATGGATCGCGGTGACCCATAACATCCCACCCGCCCTTCAAATTAAGCTTGTCCTCAAGCGCAAACGAGACTCGAATGAGTGGGTCGTCGGGCTCCTTGATTTCTCACAAGAATAGTTCCTGATAGTGCATTGTTGTGGCGACGGCTCCAACGAGTGGCGGTCTGGCAGTGTGCTCACAGGTGGCACAAGTGACTGCAAGGATCGTACATGACCAAGATGCGTGCAGAAGGAAGACAGTCAAATATAAGCTCCGGAGTCGAAGCGAGTGGAACTGGGCTGAATGTGAGTCGTGGCAATGAGAAGCAGCGTCATCGACGTGGGTGCGCTCATCGGAAGGAATGGATCGAGAGATACTGTCGAAGCAGGTGATTGGAGTGCAGAATGTAGAATGAAGACAGTCGGGACCAATGACGGCGACACGATTTGTGGTGGCACCATCATTGGGCATGGAGGCGACAAGGTCTGTGGTGGGAACTGCTGAAAGGGAACAACCGGAGGCAATGATGGAGTAATAGTAACTGCGAAGGACGAAGGAGCTTCTTTGAGTGCAGGAGAAATTGAGGGTGGCTGTGGTGTGATCCGGGGTAGCACCACTTGAATCGGACCCCCGAAGCGGCAGTCAATGTGGTCGGTTAGTCGCAAAAGCGTGACGTCATTTGATGTCGACATCTCCAGTAACTTCTGAAGTATTGAAAGGAGGGTGGCTTGCTCTCCATAGCTAATCTCCACAGAAAAGGAATTAAGTAATCAATTGATTTTAATGAAATTTTAATTAATTAATTAATTTGGCCTCCTGGGATGTTGGCGTTCACAATGTGTTGCGGTTTGGTGGGCTCGGGGAAGTAAAAGGGCATGGCTCGAGATACGAGAACGACACATGGATGCTGTGTGGCTCGATGAGGAGAACTGGTTGTTCGCAGGTTGGAATGGAAGGAAAGGTCGATGTCGTAGATGGTGGGTGATGGTGGTCCTTGCAAAGTAGAGCTCAGTGCAATGAGCAGTGAGGGCGTCGATGCAGGATAAATAGAAGCGAACGATGTTCTGGAGCTTGCGTGCAGGCAGAGGCCGGACTACGTAGATCCAGCCAGGGAAGACAATCACTTGAGGGAATTGATCAATCGAGAAGATGACAGTTGGGAGATTGCGTGAGGCTCCCCTGTGTCTGGATGAAGGCATGAGGCAATGACATCGAGGCTGGAGAGGGAGAGGCGTTAGCAGAGGGACGGGGCCGTAATTGAATCGGGAGCAGAACTGTCGATTGGGAGTGGAACTGGTATCAGCAACCCGATAAAGCGATTCTGTTGGTTGCGAAGGAGAGGAGCAATCTGTGTGCTTCTGCATCTCTATTGGTTGCAAAGGACCGTGTGCAGGTTGAGCAGAAGAGGAGGATCGACCGATGATGTGTCGGGGAGAATCTACTTCGTTTTAATACCAAGATGTTACGAGCCTAGCCTGTAATGTCGTGGGAGGTGGTGGTGGAGGCAGAGATACAAGAGGAGTCGAGCTCTACCCACAAAGAATCCAAGGGGAGAGGAAAAGGGGATCCGTGCTCAACCCTAACCTTAGAAATGTGAGGAGAAAAGGACTAGAGAGAGGAATGAAACATTCATATTTCATTCATAATTCATACAATGACTCAAGGGGTCTATTTAAAGACTTGTAAGTGGCACAGGTGTAAATACCAAAAAACAAAAGTAGATGTGTGAAATATTAAAACCTAACGACTCTAATTAGTCATAACTACGACTCAACTTAAACACTATAAAGACACGTAAATGAAATATGTGTAACTGGCGACGGATGGTGGGGACCCATAACAACACGTTTGAAGGCAAGCCTCTAAAACTGGAGATCATGCGGGTGGGAGAGAAATAGGGTGCTGGCGACGGATATAAAAGGCAGTCATTGTAACATCTTGACAATTTTGTCACACTAAGTTTTATAACCTTCAAGTAATAATTCACTAATTAATGACTCAATTATTTATGAAAACTTCATTTTCAAATCATGACAAATTTTAATTTTAAAATTGGAGAATATTTTCAAATTTAAATAAATTTTAATCCACAGTCATATTTTATTGATTTAAAATGAATATTTAGAATTATTTATAGCATGGATTTTATTATTTGATAAAAAATTCTTATATTGATATTATCCGATCAAGAATTGCTAGTCTATATGCTTTGTCATGCAATGATTAGAATAATTTGAAACCATTTAGAATACTATGATAGTTATAAAATCTGGAAAAAAAATCATGTCAAAAGAATTAAGTGAGCTTCGTAACAATAATTTCCTCATCTATGTAATTTTAAATTAAAAGTAAACTATCCTAGTCTTCTAAGCTTAGAATGAAGCCAAGAACATTAATTTAATAAGGCTTGGCTTTCCATGTTAAATTTTAAAAGAGTACAATGATATTCTTCCATCAAAAATTTCTAATAGGTGCTATTGTGCCCAAATCATGAAGTTACATTGTCTTTCCCTAACATTAAATTATCAAAATTTAAAACATTAGAGTACCCAAAACGTTTATTCCGAATTTCTAAACGCATAAATTAATTGATTTATTTTATGAGAAATACATGAGTTAGGAACTAGGCTATGATTTAATGAGGAGAACGAAATGTTTGGATACTTTATCTTACATAACATGTTATGATCATTCACTATTTTAACTTTCTTAGAAATCATATGTGCTTCTAAATATTTTAAGAGTTGTAGGGAAAATGCATAGTAGAGTTTTAAGGAAGTAAATACATTGGTGTTGCAGCAATTCCTAAGCTTTGGGACTTTATAAAATGTGATATTCCTAAAATTTATAAGGCCAATTAGCAACCCCTATTGTTGATTGAAAATTTCTTAAGCCTTGGAAGTATAATACATTAAATGATTAGGTCAAATACACAAATTAAGAGCCCAACTCATGCAGTGCTAGGTAGACTCGGGGTGGAAGCTCTAAATGCAATCATATATGCAATGGAAAATGATGTAATTGCAAAAGTAGGTCCGTTTTAAAACTTAGCAACCGTAATTAATTAGTATAAGATGAACAGATGCACAAGTGTTCGCAAATCACAATTAAAGAGAACAAATTTCATTCAACAATCTGCATTGTGAGGCTCCGTATGAGGCTTGCTAAAAGTTTAAGCGCTAGGTGGATCGCTCTCTACACAGTCCTGAGACACATCGGGACAAATACTTATGAGCTGGATATCCTCGCGAGCATGGGTATCCATCCCTTGTTCAATGTTGAGTACCTGACGCCATACTTTGCACCTCACGAGTATTCGGGACCGCATCTGGGCGGCCCTCCCGAGCCTTTACCACCGCTTTTACCACCCACCACTCAACCTACCCCAGAGCCTTTGTCACTACATTCATTGCTCCGTGCTCAGCCCACCTTTGGCATCCAACCTACCGAGGATTCTGTCCCCAACGGTTTCACCATTGGCACCTCAGATCCCACCGGATCCTTCTACTAGTGTGTTGAGAGATAGACTTATCACTGAGATCATTACACATGAGTTTGTCCCCTCTACAGACGGTCTTGTGTGCCGCTACCTGGTTCACTGGCGCAAACGACCCTTCACAGACGACACCTGGATGCTACCAGCAAAGCTTGATCGATTCGTCCCTGCACTTCGACTTCAGTACGACCGTCTCCATTCATCGGAGATGGAAGCTTTTCAGTCCGGAGGAGTTGATTGGCGAGGACACTTTTCCAACGACGACACTTGAATGACCTCTGGTGGACCTCATCGAGTCTTACCTGGCATACATCACGAGAATTCTGATTCCTATTCATCGGGAGATGAATTCATTCAAGTCGGGGAGAATGATGCGGCTTGGCGACTTATCATATATGGTGTGCCCGAATCAATGACCCGACTCTGCGGATGCGTACGGATTCGCATTGCAAATCGATTTCATATATAGTTTTGTATTTTTGAATGTTATTTCATGTAAACCAACGACCAATCATATCTGTTGATTTCGGGTGCCCTAATTTCATTTTCTTATAAATGGGTTCTTTTGGACTGCGGTATTTTTCATTGTTGAATGTGTGGAGAGTTTCTTCCTTCATTCTGGTGATCCCCTCCGCGGCGCCGACTCTGTGGAGCCCCCTTGGTGACGACTTCTGGGGTGAGTTTGTATCTTTTGATTTTTACCTCCGTTTACACCTCCCTCCCAACTTTGTCTAGCTGTCGGCCACCTTCAGGACCCCATCCAGCCGCCCTTTCCTGCTGTCCAGCCACTGGCCACCATCAGGCCCCTCTTCCGGCCACCCATCCTTAAGTCGCATCCCCTCTATTACTCCCTCCAGCCACACCACCTCAAGTCGCATCCCCTCTATTACTCCATCCAGCCACACCACCTCAAGTCGCTGTCCCTCAACACCACTGGACGCCCCGTCCTTATCAGGCCGTCGGACCTAAAACCACCCAGAATCCCCTCGGTTGACCCTTCTCTACTAGTTTAATGAGGAGAACGAAATGTTTGGATACTTTATCTTGCATAACATGTTATGATCATTCACTATTTTTTAGAAAGCAATTTCTTTGCTAATTTTTTATAAGTAACTTTCTTAGAAATCATGTGCTTCTAAATATTTTAAGAGTTGTAGGGAAAATGCATAGTAGAGTTTTAAGGAAGTAAATACATTGGTGTTGCAGCAATTCCTAAGCTTTGGGACTTTATAAAATGTGATATTCCTAAAATTTATAAGGCCAATTAGCAACCCCTATTGTTGATTGAAAATTTCTTAAGCTTTGGAAGTATAATACATTAAATGATTAGGTCAAATACACAAATTAAGAGCCCAACTCATGCAGTGCTAGGTAGACTCGGGGTGGATGCTCTAAATGCAATCATATATGCAATGGAAAATGATGTAATTGCAAAAGTAGGTCCGTTTTAAAATTTAGCAACCGTAATTAATTAGTATAATATGAACAGATGCACAAGTGTTCGCAAACCACAATTAAAGTGAACAAATTTCATTCAACAATCTGCGTTGTGAGGCTCCGTATGAGGCTTGCTAAAAGTTTAAGCGCTAGGTGGATCGCTCTCTACACAGTCCTGAGACACATCGAGACAAATACTTATGAGCTGGATATCCTCGCGAGCATGGGTATCCATCCCTTGTTCAATGTTGAGTACCTGACGCCATACTTTGCACCTCACGAGTATTCGGGACCGCATCTGGGCGGCCCTCCCGAGCCTTTACCACCGCTTTTACCACCCACCACTCAGCCTACCCACGAGCCTTTGTCACTACATTCATTGCTCCGTGCTCAGCCCACCTTTGGCCCACCGGATCCTTCTACTAGTGTGTTGAGAGATAGGCTTATCACTGAGATCATTACACATGAGTATGTCCCCTCTACATACGGTCTTGTGTGCCGCTACCTGGTTCACTGGCGCAGACGACCCTTCACCGACGACACCTGGATGCTACCAGCAGAGCTTGATCGATTCGCCCCTGGACTTCGACTTCAGTATGACCGTCTCCATTCATCGGAGATGGAAGATTTTCAGTCCGGAGGAGTTGATTAGCGAGGACACTTTTCCAGCGACGACACTTGAATGACCTCTGGTGGACCTCATCAAGTCTTACCTGGCATACATCACGAGAATTCTGATTCCTATTCATCGGGAGATGAATTCATTCAAGCCGGGGAGAATGATGCGGCTTGGAGACTTACCATATATGGTGTGCCCGAATCAATGACCCGACTCTGCGGATGCGTCCGGATTCGCGTTGCAAATCGATTTTGTAGAAAAAAGTAATGACCTTCTTGTACCTTCCATTTTATGTTGTGCTCAAGTTGTAGGGTCCCCCTTCAGCTTGAGGGGGAGTGTTAGAGTTATTATATATGCAATACTTTAATGTTATTGAGTTTAGTCCCACACCACCTATCGGTGTTGGGTGTCATGTTGTAGTTCTTATTTAATGTCCCTATGAGGATGAATATATTTGCATATATAATAACTCTAACATTTGATTTTGTAGAAATAGCCCGAAACTTATGTATATTGATTGAGTATGTAAATACAAAGAGAGTATACAAATATATAGGAGAGAAAGAGAGGAAACAAATCCTATACAAGATGTGGGACTAAAGGAGAAGAAGCATAAATGGGCCAACAAACATGGGCCCAATACAAGGGTTATTCTAACACTCCCACGCAAGCTGAAGCGTACAAATCGTATGCACCAAGCTTGGACAAGCACTGATGGAAGGATGCTTTGGGAAGAGCCTTTGTGAGGGCATCTGCAACTTGTTTCGTCCCTGGAACATGCTTTAAATCGAGCTTCTTCATTTGAACTTTCTCTCGAACGAAGTGGCAATCGACTTCAATGTGCTTCGTTCTTTCGTGGAAGACTGGGTTCTTGGCGATATGTATAGCCGCTTGGCTATCACAAAGAAGTAGAGCAGGAGAAGGTAATTTTACACCCAGATCAGTGAGAAGACTTTCAAGCCATGTGAGTTCGGATACAACAGATGTCATTGCGCGGTATTCTGCCTCAGCCGATGAGCGAGCAACGACCGCTTGTTTCTTGCTTCTCCATGTAACCAAATGTCCCCCAAAGTATGTGCAGAAACCACTAGTAGACCGCCGGTCATCAAGAGAGCCCGCATAGTCCGCATCAGAGTATGCCACTAAGGTAGGAGCAGACGAGGAAGTCCGGTACACAAGTCCTTGACCCGGGGTGTTTTTAAGTACCTCAGAATACGTTCAACCGCCAGAAGATGAGACTTGCGAGGAGAGTGCATGTAGCGACTGACAAGACCAACAGCAAAGGAAATATCTGGTCTGGTAACAGTAAGATAGATCAACTTCCCAACAAGTCGTCGATAATATTCAGGGTTCTGGAGAAGAAGATCCGAGTCAGAAGCCTGAGCACACAGCTTGTGGTTTACATCCATGGGGGTATCACATGGCTTACACCCTAAGAGACCAGCGTCATGAAGAAGATCAATACAGTACTTTCGTTGAGATAGAATAAGGCCGTCCGGTCGCCTGGCAACCTCAAGACCCAAAAAATATCGCAGAGTTCCCCGGTCCTTTGTCTGAAAGACCGAGTTCAGATGAGCTTTGACGGCAGGTATCCCTTGTGAGTCATCTCCCGTGATGATGATGTCGTCAACATATACTAATAGAAGGACCGTCCCTGATGGTCGGTGACGAGTGAAGAGCGAGAAGTCAACCGAGCTTCGACTAAAGCCGACAGCTCGAAGTACTTTACTGAATTTCTCAAACCAGGCCCGTGGAGATTGTTTGAGACCATACAGAGCCTTACGAAGGCGGCAAACCTGAGACCCCCCCCCCCCCCCCCCCCGTGGTCTCAAACCCGGGCGGTTGTTGCATGTACACCGTCTCCTGGAGATCCCCATTTAAGAAAGCATTCTTGACATCGAGCTGAAAGAGAGGCCACTGGCGAAGAACAGCGACAGAGAGGAGGACCTGAACGGTATTGAGCTTGGCGACCGGAGAAAAGGTTTCCTCATAGTCGAGCCCCTGTTGTTGAGTGAAGCCGCGAGCGACAAGGCGAGCCTTCAGACGGTCGATCGTCCCATCAGCAGCATGTTTGATGACAAAGACCCACTTGCACCCTACCGGTTTCTGACCCGGAGGGAGGGGGACAACGGTCCATGTCTGGTTAGCCCAGAGAGCAGACATCTCCTCTTCCATGGCTGCCCGCCAGCCCGGATGTTGAAGCGCCTCCTGTACAGAGTTAGGAACAGAAATCGAAGAGAGAGAAGTAGCAAAGGTGTGCAGAGGGGGAGAAAGGCGATGAAGAGAGACGTAGGCCTCCAGAGGATGGGTAGTGGAGGGCGTTACCGGATCAGAGGGACGCGAAGTGTCCACGGCAGAGGTCGGCGGCAGAGGGGCAACAGAACTGGGAGGGCGACGCGTGTAGACCCGGATAACGGGTGGTTTGGTGGTAGAAGGAGCGGGGGGAGGGGAGAGCGGTGGTGGTGGTGGAGTAGCAGGAATAACGGGACGGGGTAAGGACGGCGGAAGAGGAGGCGGTGGTAGAGCAGTTGGGGATGGAGCAGGAAAGAACGGTTCGTCTTCCCGGAAGGTAACGTCAGCAGAAACAGTGACCTTGCAGGTAGCGGGTGAGTAACAAACATAGCCCTTCTGGGTGTGGGAGTAGCCAACAAAGATGTGTTTCGCCGCCCTGGGATCCAATTTATCTGAGGAGGGCCCGAGGCAGTGGACATAGCAGGTGCTTCCGAAGATACGGGGCGAGAGAGGGAAAGCCGAAGTGGAGGGAAACAATATGCTGAAGGGAGTCGCATAATTGAGGACAGAGGAAGAGAGGCGATTGATGAGAAAGCAGGCAGTGGAGACCGCAAAGTTCTAGTAGGCTTTAGGAACATGCATTTGGATCATGAGGGAGCGGGCAACATCCAATAAATGGCGGTTCTTGCGTTCGGCAACCCCATTTTGTTGCGGGGTATACGCGCAAGAGGTTTGATGGAGAATCCCGTATTCCGAACATAAGGTGGTAAAGTCGTGGCTTGTGTATTCACGAGCATTATCAGTACGGAGAGTTTTGAGGGTGGTATTGAATTGCGCCCGGGTCTCGAGGACAAATGCCCGAAACACCCGGGGAAGCTCGGAGCGTTCGCGAAGTAAGTAGAGCCACGTGGTGCGTGAATGATCATCAATAAAGGTGAGAAAATAGCGATAACCACATATACTAGGAATCCGAAATGGTCCCCAAATATCCGAATGAACAAGATCAAAAGGAGCCGCGCTCCGAGTACAATGCGAAGGAAACGAAGAACGTGGCTGTTTGCCGAGAATACATGAATCACACTGAAAAGAAGTAAAAGAAAGGTCTGGAGGAGCCCGCTTGAGAACTGGCAGAGGGGCATGACCAAGTCGGCGATGCCAGGCAGTGGAGGAGACGGAAGACAGAGCGATCGGAGAGGTATCGAGAAGGTAGAGCCCATTCTGCAGCTGGCTTTTACCAATGGTAGTCCGCGTCCGCCGATCCTGTATAACAAAGGAAGAGGAAGTGAATATAACAGAACAATCCATGTCACTCGTAAGACGCCAAACAGAGAGTAAGTTAAAAGGGGAACTCGGAACATGAAGAGCCGAGCGAAGAGGGAGGGATGGGTGGATAGAAAGATCGGCCGAGCCGGAGACAGGAACCAGCGCCCCATTGGCCACGGTGATGGACGTCGGATAAGCAGAATCCGAGTACTGGGCAGGCCGTTGCGAAGTGATGTGATGAGTAGCGCCAGAGTCCATAATCCAACCCGGACTGTGGGAGAGACAAGCAGTACCTGTGTGGGAGACGGAGGCGACGGAGGCCGAGGGGGGGTTGAGCAGCCCCTGGAGATGCTGGAGCTGAAGACGGACGGTCTCGAGATCCGGAGGAGTAGCGTCAGTAACAGCAGAAGCCGTCGGGCGAGGGGGTAGCCGAGTTTCTTGTAACAAGTTGCCTCAAGATGGTCATCCTTCCCGCAGAAGGAGCGCTTTGGCCGGCCACGGCCTCCACGGCCCCGCGAGCCCGCCCGTCCCTCCCGAGTAGAAGGGGGAGGAGAGGGTAAGAGCGGAGGGGTATGCTGAAGGAGAGCCGATGGAGAAGGAGCCGGAGGATCTGGAGGAGGCGAGACCCGGAGAATCATGGAGCAGACATCCGAAAAGGAGGGTGTAGTAGGAGCGGCCAAGACCTGAGCACGAAGACTGTGAAGATGAGAAGGAAGTCGAGCCATAAGGATGGCAATGCAAGCAGCTTCCTTCTGAGCCTGCTGAGCAGCAGGATCAGTGGTCGGCGGCTGGTGTTGGATCCAGGCTTCAGCAAGCGTTTTAGCCCGAGCGACAAACGAGGTCATATCTGAGGCGCCGCCAGTGTCGAGAGTGAAGAGATCAGTGAGGATGTCATAAAGATGCTGGAGGCTGTCGCGGCCAGAATACAAGGAATGGAGCTCATCCCACATAGCCTTGGCGGTGTCGTGGTACATAGCCATTTGATATGGCTCACCATCCATGGAGTTCAGAATCCAAGGCTGAACACGACCGTCATTACGAAGTCAATCATCCGTAATTGGAGAAGGAGGTGCCTGAGTAAGGTGCGGTAGAAGGCCCTTAGCCTGAAGAAACCCGCCGAACAGAATGTACCCAAAGAATAAAGTTCTGCTTGCCAGAAAGAGAGATGGTAGTTATCCGGAGCTCGTCACGGAGTTCGACAGAACAGGCCGGGCGGTCTGGAGGACAGGCCGGATGGACAGGGGGCGGGCTGGCCGCCGAGCTGGGAGAAGTACCAGAGGAAGTCATGGAGACAGGTCGCAGCCCTTAGACAACTAGGGAAGAATGCCGCGGATAGAGACAAGCCGGGCGGACTGAGACAAGCCGCACCGGACGGAGACAAGTCGCGCCGGACTGAGACAAGTCGCGTCGGACTGAGACAAGTCGCGCGACCAGGAGAAGACAGGAGATCGCGACCAAGATGCAGGCGAGAATGAGACAGCCCGCACGGTCAGGCAGATCTGAGCAGCGGACAGAGAAGGAGGCCGCGACGAGTAGAGAGGCCGCGACAGACAGAAAAGAGA
Organism: Platanthera guangdongensis; assembly: GCA_039583875.1. Taxonomy (NCBI): domain Eukaryota; kingdom Viridiplantae; phylum Streptophyta; class Magnoliopsida; order Asparagales; family Orchidaceae; genus Platanthera; species Platanthera guangdongensis. Next base: position 28,057,119 of record CM077152.1, on the reverse strand, counting down.
CTGCAGGCAAGACAGGCCGCGAACAAGCAAAGAGCGCGGGAGTGGACTGACGAGAGGCCGCGACTAGGAGAGAGGCCGCAGCGGACAGGTAAGAAGGTGGTCCCACGGAGAGAGAAAAAGCTATAAAAGCAAGAGGGGGGGGGGTGAAGGTGGATCCACGGAGACAAAAAAAAGGCATAAGGAAGCGGACTGAAAGGGCAGGCCGCAGGGAAGCGCGGATAGAAAAAAACAGTCCGCGAAGAACAAGCCGCGGGAGGAAGACCGCGAGAGAAATTACACAGTGCGGTCAGACGTCGGCAGACCGCAAGAGTCGGAACCTGACTCTGATACCATGTAGAAATAGCCCGAAACTTATGTATATTGATTGAGTATGTAAATACAAAGAGAGTATACAAATATATAGGAGAGAAAAAGAGGAAACAAATCCTATACAAGATGTGGGACTAAAGGAGAAGAAGCATAAATGGGCCAACAAACATGGGCCCAATACAAGGGTTATTCTAACAGATTTCATATATAGCTTTGTATTTTTTGAATGTTATTTCATGTAGTTTTGGCCCAGAAACCAACGACCAATCATATCTGTTGATTTCGGGTGCCCTAATTTCATTTTCTTATAAATGGGTTCTTTAGGGCTACGATATTTTTCATTGTTGAATGTGTGGAGAGTTTCTTCCTTCATTCTGGTGATCCCCTCCGCGGCGCCGACTCCGTGGAGCCCCCTTGGTGACGACTTCTTGAGTAAGTTTGTATCTTTTGATTTTTACCTCCGTTTACACCTCCCTCCCAGCTTTGTCTAGCTGTCGGCCACCTTCAGGACCCCATCCAGCCACCCTTTCCTGCTGTCCAGCCACTGGCCACCATCAGGCCCCTCATCCGGCCACCCGTCCTTAAGTCGCATCCCCTCTATTACTCCCTCCATCCACACCACCTCAAGTCGCATCCCCTCTATTACTCCATCCAGCCACACCACCTCAAGTCGCTGTCCCTCAACACCACTGGACGCCCCGTCCTTATCAGGCCGTCGGACCTAAAACCACCCAGAATCCCCTCGGTTGACCCTTCTCTCCTATTTTTTCAGCCCTGCCGCACAACCTCCAGCAGCCCACCCCCCCCCCCAGCTACCCGGCGGTCTTAAGCCCCAAAACAGTCCAGATTTGGACTTTCCAGTCAGATCCAGCAGCCCGCCTCTTCCCTTTTGCTGTCATCACCCCACCATCATGTGGCTCCACCTGTCATTAGCCGACCATCACCAAATTTGTCCAGATCTAGGCATTCCAGCCCAGATCCAATCACTTCCCTCTCTGATCCAGGCCTCCTAATCCCCAACCAACCTTCCCCTTAACCGATCCGGTCCACCAACCACCGGAACCCCTCTTTGAGCCCTCCAACGTTCAGATTTATTTCATTTACATCGACCTTAATATTTATGACGTGTTATTGTATTGGTATTTGGTTGTAAAACATTGATATGGTTTGGTTATCTGATGGATGTTTGAGATTATAGATTCTAGCTTGTTCGCTTAAATGAATTATTTTGCCTTGCTTTGAAAAATTTGTGTGAGATTTAATTTTTTTAATTATCTAATTTGAATTCACACTATCGGACTTACATGGCATGTAGGGTTAGATCACCGTTTATCCGCAGCCTACAAATTTGTCCTGTATCATTTAATTTATGCACCATTTTACAACCAAGCACTGTAAAATTGTAACTTTTAATGATGAATGATAATTAATGTTGCTTTTTTATTAGATGACTCTTTATGTATTCACAGGATATGGTATCACTGCATATCATTGCTTACCATTGCACTTTAAAATAAAATATAGCTTGGCGATTATGTCTTGCAACTTATCAAAGTTATATGCTAGAATACCTTTTAGATGTTACAGCCATAAACCTCAGATGATGCCTAAATGAAATTCTTACTCAAGCATGATTGGTTCTATTAGAAAAGCCCATGTAAAAGGCCCATTTGATGGCCCATTTTTCCTCTCCTTCTTTAGTCCCACATCATGTATAGGATTTATTCTTCTCTCTTCTCTCCTATATATTTGTATTCTCTCCTTGTATTTACATACTGAAATAATACATACAAGCTTTGGGCTCTTCCAACATGGTATCAGAGCCAGGTTGCGTCTAGCCGCGGACTGCCCCTTCTCTGTCCGCCCGGTCTCCTGCGGACTGCCCCTCTGCTTCTGTCCGCCCGGCTACCCTGCGGACTGCATTCCTGTCCGCTCCGGTCTCGTGCGGACTGTCTTCCTGCATCCGCTCCGGTCTCGTGCGGACTGCCCATCTGATTCCGCTCCTCTTCTCTCCCTCCGTGGTTCCACCCTCCTCAGGCTTCTTATAGCCATCTTCTGCTCTGACTCGTGGGGCCCACCTCTCTCTATCCGCTCCGGACGATCATTCCTGTCCGCTGCGGGCTCTGCTTGTATCCGCTCGAGCCTCTTTGCTCGCGGACTGCTCCCTCTAGCTTCTCTCTCTCTCGCTGCGGGCTCTGCTTGTATCCGCTCGAGCCTCTTTGCTCGCGGACTGCTCCCTCTAGCTCGCTCTTTTTTCTGTCCGCTCGAGCCTCTGTGCTCGCGGACTCTCTCTCTCTCCGCCTTCTCTTGCGGACTGCTCCTGTCCGCTGCGGGCTCTGCTTGTATCCACTGTGCTCCTCTTCCAGCGACCTGCCCACAGTTCGCCGCGACCTCTGCCGCGACCTCTGCCGCGACCTCTGCCGCGACCTGCCCCAGTTCGCCGCGACCTCTTGCGGACTGCTCCTGTCCGCTGCCGCGACCTGCCCCCAGTTCGCCGCGGCCTCTGTCGCGAACTGCTCCAGCTCTGCTCTCACCAGCTGCGATCTGCTCCACTGAGCTGCGATCTGCTCCACTGAGCTGCGACCTCTTCCAACTCGCCGCGCCCTCCTCTCGCGGACTGCTCCTGTTCGCCGCGGCCTCACTCAACTCGCCGCGACCTCCAGACCGCCGCGACCTCCAGACCGCTGCGGGCCCTCCTTTCTCCCACTGCTTGCCGCGCGGGTTGTTCTCTCCGAGCCCTGCTGTCTGCTGCTCTTCAGTCGCCATGTCCTCCAGCGACTCCACTACCGCTCAACCCCCTGCCGACCACGTGGCTCCTCTCGAACTCCGAGATGAGCTTCGGATTACTACTATTTCTCTCTCTGGCAAGGCCAACTTCATTCCCTGGGTCCACTCTGTCCGCCGGGTCTTACAGGCCAAGGGCCTTGCCCGTCACCTTAGCCAGGGCCCACCAACTCCTTCTACTGATGATTGGCTCCGCAATGACGGTCGTGTCCAGACCTGGATCCTGAACTCGGTCGAGGGTGAGCCGTACCAGATGATCATGTATCATGAGACTGCTAAAGCCATGTGGGATGAACTTCATTCGCTGTACTCCGGGAAGGACAGCCTTCAACACCTTTTTGACATCCTCACTGATCTTCAAGCCTTGGATGTTGGCAAAGCTCTGGACATGACCTCCTTTGTGGCCCGTGCTAAAACTCTCACGGAAGCCTGGATTCAGCACCAGCCCGCGACTACTGATCTCGCTGCCCAACGCGCCCAGAAGGAGGCTGTTTGTATTGCTATGATTATGGCTCGCGTCCCGCCACACCTGCACAGTATTCGGGCTCAGGTTCTGGCTTCACCCACTACCCCTTCTTTCTCTGATGTCTGCTCGATGTTACTTCGCGTACCACCTCCACCGGAGGCTCCTGCACCACCCTCGCCGGCCCTTCTTCAGCAGGCCCTTCCTCCTTTACTCCCACAACCCTCCTTTCCTCGGGGTGGCCGTACGGGCTCCCGTGGGCGGGGCCGTGGTGGCCGCGGACGGCCCAAGTGCACCTACTGCGGCGGGATGGCCATACTGAAGCCGTTTGTCACAAGAAACATGGCTACCCCCCTCTCCCGCCTACTGCTGCTGTTACCGATAGCTCTCCTCCGACTGGTACGGATCTTGAGGCTCTTCGCCTTCAGCTGCAACAACTCCAGGGGCTCCTCAACCCCCCTTCTGCTTCTCATGCCTCCACCTCTCATGCAGGTATTGTCTCCACCTCCGCTGCAGGTACTGCCTGTCTCTCTTCCAGCTCTCGCTGGATCCTGGACTCGGGAGCCACCCACCACATCACTTCCATACGGCCGCCCCAGTTCTCTGCTGCTGCTCACCCCCCGTCTATTACTGTGGCCAATGGTGCGCTTGTCCCGGTCTCCGGCTGCGCGGATCTCCTCCTTCCTCCTCTCTCTCTCTCTTCGCTCCGTTCTTTATGTGCCAGCCTCGCCTTTTAATTTACTCTCTGTTGGTCGTCTTACTACTGATATGAATTGCTTTATCACCTTCACCTCTTCTGGTTTTTTGATACAGGATCGGCAGACGCGGATTACCATTGGTAGGGGTCGGCTGCAGAACGGGCTTTACCTCCTCGATGTCTCTCCCACATTCCTTTCCTCCGTTTCCTCGTCTGATTGGCATTGTCGGCTTGGGCATGCCCCTCTACCTATCCTGCAGAAAGCGCTTCCCGACCTTTCTCTTCCTGGTTTTAAATGTGATTCTTGTATTATTGGCAAACAGCCTCGCTCTTCTTATCCAGCTCATTGTACTAGGAGCTCTGCTCCATTTGATTTAATACATTCTGATATTTGGGGACCCTATAAAGTTTCTAGCATTTCTGGTTATCGTTATTTTCTAACATTTATTGATGATTACTCTCGTACTACTTGGTTGTATCTCCTGCATGATCGCTCTGAGCTTTCTCGTGTCTTTCAGGCGTTTGTGTTAGAGACTCGTACGCAATTCTCTACCACCATTAAAACTTTCCGCTCTGATAATGCATGGGAATATACTAGCCACGAGTTTGCCACTCTCTGCGCAAACTTCGGTATTGTTCACCAGACCTCTTGTCCCTACACCCCTCAACAAAACGGGGTCGCCGAACGCAAGAACCGTCACTTGCTCGATGTGGCTCGCTCTCTCATGCTTCACATGCACGTTCCCAAAGTCTTCTGGAACTTTGCGGTGTCCACAGCATGTTTCCTTATCAACCGTCTCCCCTCTCCCGTTCTCCAGAACGCTACCCCCTTCAGCCTTCTTTTTCCCTCCACACCCGCCTTCCCCCTCACCCCCCGGGTTTTTGGATGTACATGCTTTGTCCATAACCTGGGCCCCACTCTTGACAAACTGGATCCCCGTGCGGCCAAACACATTTTTGTCGACTACTCCCGTACCCAAAAGGGCTATGTTTGCTACTCTCCGGTCACCCGGAAGGTTTCTGTTTCGGCTGATGTTACTTTCCGGGAGGATCAACCCTTCTTCCCTCCTCCTTTGCCACCACTTCTACCACCACCTCCTACAACACCCTCCCTTCCCCGGCCAGTGATCCCCGTCCACTCAGCTCCCACCATCCCTCCGCCTCCTCCCACCGTTGACCCTCCTCGACCCCCAGTTATTCGGGTCTATGCTCGTCGCCCTCTTCCTCCTGTTGCTCCTCTGCAGTCGGCTTCGACCTCGGCTTCTCCGTGTTCTGCTGCTCCGGTGTCGGCCTCTACCGCTCATCCAATGGCGGATTATGTTTCTCTCCATCGCCTCTCTCCACCTCTTCAGGCCTTGGCTACTTCGCTCTCCTCGGTCTCTATTCCTACTTCTGTCCAGGACGCTCTTCAACATCCTGGGTGGCGTGCGGCCATGGAAGAAGAGATGGCTGCTCTTTGGGCCAACCAGACCTGGACCCTGGTGCCCCTTCCTCCCGGCCAGAAACCCGTTGGGTGCAAATGGGTTTTCGTCATTAAACATGCTCCTGATGGGACCATTGATCGCCTCAAAGCTCGGTTGGTTGCTCGTGGCTTCACCCAGCAACCGGGGCTGGACTATGACGAGACCTTCTCTCCGGTCGCTAAGCTCAACACGGTCCGCATTCTCCTCTCTGTGGCTGTCCATCGCCAGTGGCCCGTTTCAACTCGACGTCAAGAACGCTTTCCTGAACGGCGACCTTCAGGAAACGGTTTACATGCAACAACCTCCCGGGTTTGAGACCACGGGGAGTCACGGGTTTGTCATCTTCTCAAATCTCTATATGGTCTCAAACAATCCCCTCGGGCATGGTTCGACAAGTTCAGCAAAGCTCTCCGGGACATTGGCTTCACTCGCAGCTCGGCTGACTTCTCATTGTTTACTCGTCACCAAGCCACTGGTACGGTTCTCCTGTTGGTATATGTCGACGACATCATTATTACTGGCAGTGACTTGGACGGCATACAGGCTGTTAAGCTACATCTGAGCTCTGTCTTCCAAACTAAAGATCTGGGTCCTCTTCGGTACTTCCTCGGTCTGGAAGTGGCCAGACGGTCAGATGGGTTGGTTCTCTCTCAGCGCAAATATTGCCTGGATCTTCTTCATGATGCAGGCTACTCTGGTTGCAAACCTATTAACACTCACATGGATGCAAATCACAAAATATGTGCTCAGGGCTCAGATTCTGATTCGCTTCTACCAAATCCAGAATATTACCGTCGTCTAGTTGGGAAGCTTATCTACCTAACAGTTACAAGACCTGATATATCTTTCGCTGTGGGACTTGTGAGTCGCTATATGCACTCTCCTCGAAGCTCTCATCTCCAGGCTGTGGAACGCATTCTCAGATATCTTAAGACAGCTCCTGGCCAAGGACTTGTATACAAAACCTCATCTTCCATTCCTACACTAGTGGCATACTCTTATGCCGACTACGCTGGCTCCCTCGACGATCGACGATCTACTAGAGGGTTTTGCACTTATTTTGGAGGACATCTGATTACTTGGCGAAGCAAGAAACAAGCGCTGGTTGCTCGATCCTCAGCAGAAGCAGAATATCGGGCAATGGCTGCTGTGGTCTCTGAACTCACATGGATTGAGAGTCTCCTTACCGACCTTGGAGTTAAACTACCTTCACCAGCTCTCCTCCTTTGTGACAGTCAAGCTGCCATACATATTGCCAAAAACCCGGTCTTCCATGAAAGAACGAAGCATATTGAGGTAGATTGTCATTTCATCCGAGAGAAAGTCCACATGAAGAAGATCGAGCTCAAGCATGTTCCGGGTACTGAACAGGTTGCTGACATCCTCACCAAAGCTATACCTAGTACCCTCTTCTATCAGTGCCTATCCAAGCTTGGCGCATACGACTTGTACGCTCCAGCTTGCGGGGGAGTATTAGAAAAGCCCATGTAAAAGGCTCATTTGATGGCCCATTTTTCCTCTCCTTCTTTAGTCCCACATCATGTATAGGATTTATTCTTCTCTCCTATATATTTGTATTCTCTCCTTGTATTTACATACTGAAATAATACATACAAGCTTTGGGCTCTTCCAACAGGTTCTAATACAAACCCGGGTATAAATCCAAAGTCTCAAATGAAGAAAGTGCGGCGAATAAATAAATGCTACCTAAATAAAATAACAAAAGTGCAGCGAATAAAATAAATATGATACAATAATTGAATCATGTCGTAACTACGCTTTGTTGTCCTACCGTCAGATGTCATAATAGTTGAGAGAAAAAGAGAATACTAATAATAATTAAGAGCCATTTACCCATACATATATTGAGTAAGGATGGATAACAAAAGACCAAAATACCCCTGAGAGGGTAAAATACATATAACGGGGACTAGACGTAAAATATTGATTTCAACTCTCCCCCTCAAGTCGGACGGTAGATATCTGTCATTCTGAGTTTATGGATATCATCAATAAAAACATCGCACCCCAAGCTCTTGGGGAAGACATCGGCTAACTGATCTTTAGAGTGAACGAAAGGAGTGACTAAATTTCCTTTTTCCAGATGGTCTTTGATAAAATGTCAATCAACCTCAACATGCTTTATTCTGTCATGTTGGACAAGATTGTGAGTTATGCTGATAGCAGCTTTGTTGACACCGAACAGAGAGATGGGAACATTCTCCTATAGACCCAGGCCTTGCAATAAGATACGCAGCCATAAGCCTTCACGGAGATCTTGAGACATTGACTGATACTCAGCTTTAGCACTGGATCTGGCCACAACATTTTGCTTCTTGCTACGCCATGTAACCAAATTTCCACCAACAAAGGTACAGTACCCCGTTGTGGATTTTCTGTCATCGCGGCTTCCGAACCAATCCGCAACAGTAAAAAATTCAATCTTTAAGTGGTTATTCTTGGAAAACATAAGCCCGCGACGGGGAGCCTTCTTTAAGTATCGTAGTACGCGGTAGGCAGCATCCTGATGTCTGATCCTGGGAGCGTGCATATATCTACTTACGATTCCTACAACATGTGATGTTAGGACGAGTGTGAGATAGGTATAAAAGTCTCCCAACCAATCACTGATAACTCGAAGCATCAGTGTGATCGTCGTCGTTGTCTTCATCGATCCTATGGTTCTCCTCCATATGGGTGTTAACAGGAACACAATCGAGCATGTCAGTCTCTTTTAACAGATCTAAAACATACTTTTGTTGAGAGATGAAGATACTTTGATTTGATCCGATCACTTCAATTCTCAGAAAGTAACGTAATCTCCCTATGTATTTTACTTCAAACTCAGCAGACAGAAGAGCCTTTAGATTTGCGATTTCGCCTGAGCATCCCTGGTGATCACAATGTCATCAACGTAGACAATAAGAACCCAATTTTTCCCTCATTTTTTCTGATAAACAAAGTATGATCTGACTGTCCCTGTTTGTATCCAAATTTGATCATGCCCTTGAGAAACCTGCCAAACCAAGCCCTGGGGGGCTGTTTCAGACCATACAAAAACTTCCTTAAGTGACAGACAGGCCCTTCTTGTCTCTTCTTCATAAATCCCGGAGGTAATGTCATGTATACCTCTTAATCATGATCACAGTGCAGGAAGACATTTTTAACGTCCAGTTAGTGTAGATCTCAGCCCAAGCACGCAGCACAAGATATAAGGATACGAACAGAGTCCATTTTTGCTACAGGAGCAAAGGTCTCCTGGTATTCGAGTCCCCGAGTCTGAGTGTACCCACGAGCCACGAGCCTAGCCTTATAGCGCTCAACTTTACCATTCTGGTTTTGCTTAACAGAGAAAACCCACCTTGAACCGATGCCTTTCTTGTCAGGAGGAAGGGGAGAGACATTTCATGTGTGATTCTTGTCCTAGACAGACATTTCCTCCTTCGTCGCTTGAGCCCATGTTGGGATGCTTACCACCTCCTGCCACGTCTTTGGAATAGTAATCACGGACAAGGGAAATATAAAACTCTGATGAAGCGGGGTAAGGTGATCATATGCAACGTGATTAGAGATAGGGTGTTCCGTACACACAGTTTTACCTCTTAGCACAGCAAGGGGAACATGCAGATCAACATCAGAATCTGAATCCAAAGTCGGCACCCGTAGCGGTGGAACAACGGAGGGTTGTTCTGTTTGATGGCGATGGTAAACATGAGGAAAAGGAGAGATGAGAGATGGGCGATGGTATATATGAGAAAGCGGCGTAGGTGTCGTAGGTGACACAGGAAGAGTAACTATGGTGAAAGACATGATAGGGGTAGGAGGAATCAGAGGGAGAGGAATCGTAGAGTCAGAATCCATGACATCATTCTCCCCCTGACGAGTAGAGTGAGTCGAATCCAAGAAATAGGATTCCTCCTCGCGGAAAGTAACGTCCATGGTACAGAAACCCTATCTTGAAGAAGGATGATAGCATTGATACCCTTTTGAAGTGGAAAAATAGCCAATAAAGACACATCAGTGAACCAGAGGGTCAAGCTTGTCACGATGAGGCTGATTTATGTGAACAAAACATACACAACCAAAAACACGGGGTGGAAGATGAGAAGTATGAACAACAGAAGTAGATGAGAGACAGGCTAGAGGAGTAGTATAATCTAGAACCCGTGAACGTAGACGATTTATAAGATGAGTAGCAGTTAGGATAACATCACCCCAATATGATTTCGGAAGGTGCATGGTGGTGAGAAGGCACCGGGCAACATCAAGGAGATGCCGGTTTTTTCGTTCAACAACACCATTTTGGGTGGAGGTGTAAACGCAAGGGGTTTGATGAATAATTCCATGACTAGTGAGACATGAGTCAAACGATCCACGATCATCATATTCTTCCCCACCCCCCATTATCACTACGAAGAACACAAATATTACCATTGAACTGAGTTTGCACAATTTTATAGAAAGTTTGAAAAACTGGAAACACTTTATTTTTCTTCTTTAAGAGGTAAACGTAAGTAGTGCGGAAAAATCAATAAAGGTGACAAACCAACGATAACCAGATAAAGATAAAATAGGGGAAGGCCCCCAAACATCATAATGTATAACAACAAAAGGAATAGTACTAGAAGAAGATAAATGCGACGATGAATGTCAAACATGTTTAGACATTTCACAAACATCACAAGCTAAAGTTTTAATAAATGACAATAAAGTAGGAAATAAATTTTGAAGGTAAACTGGAGATGGGTGTCCAAGACGCAAATGTCAGGGTCGAGCATTAGTAGCAGTAATAGCGGAAGAAGAAAGGGTAAGAGAGAATCCAGATAGTACAGGCCACCGCAATTCCTACCACTGTCAATGATCCGCTCCGTACCCAGTTCCTGAAAACACAAGAATCAGGAAAGAAGGTTACAGAGTAGTTAAGAGACCGAGTGATATTGCTAACTGAAAGTAGACTGCAAGGAAAAGAGGGAGCATGCAAGACAGAAGAAAGGGAAATCGAAGAGGAACATGAAATGTTGCCCTTACCCGCAATAGGGGACAAGGTCTCGTTTGCGAAGATAACCTTGTTCTTACCAGACAAGTGAATGTAGGAAGAAAAACCTGAGAAGTAGTCGATCATATGATCGGTGGCTCCTGAGTCAATGATCCACTCAGACGGATGTGTCGCAACAGCATTAGCACTGGCATAGCAGCAGTAGCAAAGGAGGTAGAGTATCAGAGGTAGTGTGTGACTGGGAGTGTAAGAGAAGACAGAGAGCATCCAATTCATATGCGGTAAAATGTCCTGGGCGCTGACCATGATGGTCGACATGGACTTCTGTGGACTAGGCAGCATCATAAGGACAAAAACCACTCTGTCGGGCTCCCCCCGTCCCGGTCCACGACCACGTCCCTGACCACGGCTGGATCCAGGTGGAGCAAGTTGAGGATGGAGCTTGAAGAAGACATTCCGAGTGTGGCCCCTGCAGCCACAAGAATCACAAGTAGGGACTGCGTTGGTATGGTTAGAACCACCCCGACCAACACTAGTAAAAGCGGAGCGATCAGGAGGATTTGTCATGCTGAGGGACCTACGACGGTCTTCATTGTCAAGAACCATGCTAAAGGCCCCCCGAAAAGATGGAAGGGGAGATCGATGATGAATATTAGTCTGAACCAATCCATTTCCATGTTCAAACCCATCAGAAAAACATGTAGACGAAACCGTTCGTCCCTTTTCTGCAACAGGACTTCATCGACAGTACAGGAGAGAGTAAACTGTTCAAAGTAATCCAATTCCTGAGAGATAAGCTCGAACTCAAAGAAGTAAGTAGACACCGTCATGGATCCCCGATGCAACTCCAGCATACGACGCATCAACTCATAGATCTGGGTGGAATTGCCGATCTGAGAGTAAATTTTGCGTGCCCGAGTCCAGATCTCATAGGTCGAGTCCATCATCATATAAGTATGGTATACCTTAGGAGACATGGAATGAAGGAGCCACGAGACAAGGGAATTTTCAGAATCTCAACGCTTCCAAGTAGGATCACCCAAAGGAGGTGCCACGATTGCACATCTATATATCTGAACATCTGATGACTGCGAATACATGTTGTGTCACACGAGACCATTCAAGGTAATTCGTCTCATCTAGGGGCACAGTGGTGATCTTCAAAGAGGCAACGTGGTCAGGAGGCCGCTGAGGGTTACTCATCTAGGGCGTCACAACACTCCGCGAGGTGGAAGAACCAGTCGTGGCTGGAGAATTACCCATGATGAACAATCAGCAGGAAACGGGGAGAACACCGTGGCAATAGCCATGCCCAGAAGGAAACAGACGGCCTCAGGAACGGAAGATAACGAGGACAACAGTCAGCGTTGGAGCACGGAAAAGCAAAAATAGATACAGGAGAAGCTGATGCAGTCGCTGGATCAAAGGCATTGTCGTCGCAGGAGGCAGACGCGGGAGACAGACGAAGATCTGGAGTCAGAAGCAGGAGATAGACGCTGGAGACAGGTACAGTCGTCACTGGATCAGGAGGCACAGTCGTCTGGAGATTGGGATAAAGAAGCAGGCGAGGATCGAGCTCCGATCAGGATGAGGAACACGCGACGAAAAACAACAGAAGCAAGGATCGATGACAACAAGTCGGCACACGTCATAAGGAGAGGCGGCAGTCCCCTTCAGCGTGCGCAACCGCCGGCGAGAGGGTCGCGGCTCAGCATCGAGGGAACCTCAAAATAGCAGGGAGTTTTTGGGGCTGCAGTTGCGGAATGAGGCTGGCGAGAGAGGGAACACGAGAGGCGGGCGACGAAAGCGAGAGCTGCCATGCTTCATATCTAGCTTTTACTCGAGCTCGAAGTCGGAGTACGACTTCCAAAAGTCCTCTAGCATCAACAAAGTCTCCTCTTGCAGTGGCCCGTCAAAATGAAGGAGGGACTCACAAGTCCCCTGATGGACGCGGGACCGAATGACCTTCAATGATCGACTTACTAGTCACCCATCAAACAGGGGCAGTAGCCCTGGGATGGTCGTTAGGAGCTCTCCTGTGAATGTCTTTAGTCGTGAGACATATATTACATGGTGTATCTACGACCTGGACAACAATGTTAGACGATAAGCTACGGTGTCAATCTTATCAAACAACAGGAAAGGCCCATAGTAACGCGGTGAAAGCTTGTTGCTCAAGTGTCGCGCAATCGTCAGTTGCCTTTAAGATTGTAGCTTCGGCTACACCAAGGAGTGCACCTAAAATTCCATTGTCATGTGTTTGTCGTCATAGTATTTCTTAGTCCACTCTTGAACCTGAAGGAGATGTTCGCGTGTTGTAGCAAAGATCAGATCTTTGCTTTTAAGTAGTCGGTCCACCCCTTCCACCCTAGCCTTCACTAGTGTGTATGAAACAATGGAAGGCGGGTGGGGGTCATAGACATAAACCACCCTGAATGGTGCCATCCGCAGTGAGGAGTGATAAAAAGTATTATTGCAATACTCGGCCCAGGATAAGTGAGCCACCCAAGACTCGAGGTTATCCCCCACCAAGCAATGTAAGTACACTCCGATCTTCTTGTTCACAATCTTCAGTCTGTCCATCAAAGTGTGAGTGGTATGCTGAGGAGGTGAGCATGGTCCCCAGAGGCAGAAGATCTCGTGTCAGAACGGGCTAGTAAACAATGCATTGTAGTTAAACACAGTGGATTCTAGTATTTGGTGTAGGTTCACAATGTGCTCGAAGAAGGTGTATGTCACACTGATTGTTGTAGGGGTGGCTCAAGGGTATAAAATGTGCTCTTTGGAAAAGCAAGCCACCGTCGCAAAAAGAATAGACATGTCTTTGAGCGAGGCAACCCCTTAATGAAATTGATAAATATATCAGCCAAATCTATGATGAAATGTTGATATGCTGTAAAAATCCTGATGGATGTGTATGGATGCCCTTGTTTTGCTAATAAAAGGTGCAGGTGTGCACGGCCTTCTTGATCAATGTCTTTTAACTCCTTCCAGAAAATGTCCGCTCATACCCTCTGAAGTGTCTTTTCCACTCTCATGAGTAAGGTTGTGGATGGTGTTGATGATGAGTGAAACAAATGGAGATGTTGGTAGCAGATAGATTTTCCCATTGAGCCGAATCAGTCCATCCACAACTCCACTGACTAGGAGCTTCACTTGCCTCTAACCGCGCCTGTATCTGGCCCGACATGAGGTTGGAATTCCCCTCCATCTGCGAAGCCTTGAACAGTGTCATGTGTGTGTGGCTCAGAAATGACGAGTAAGACCACTTATTTCTCATGGAGGCAGGAAAGAACATTCGATTGACCCAGTGTTGTTGTGGGGCGGTACTACGGTAGCAAACTTTTGTTCTAGGTGATATTTAAGGTAATAGTGATCTATCCTGATGCTCCAATAATGCCCCACAAGTACGGGTGCCAATATTGTACTGCCTTCATCAACCCGATAAATTCCTACTTGTAAGTGGCGGCTTTATGTGATGAGCGGAGACCTCTTCCGCTCCTCGCCCATCCAACACATGCAACATGGCTCCGGTCAAAATGTCATGATAAAGGCGGCGAAGTTCCACACAATCAAACCCGGAGTGCGAAACCAATGAAACCCAAAGACAACGTCGAATTTGACAAGCAGAATGATGCGGGGATCCTCCTGCGTGGCTTCAGTGTGAAGTTCCAGCTGGAAATCTGAGTATATGCTTGGACTATGTAGTCTTTCTCCATTAGAGACAACCATGTGCATGCCCTTCTTGGGTAGGATGGGTAGACCCAGGACCTAAGCAACAATCTCACCAATGAAATTGTGGGTGCTTTCTGAGTCAACCAAGACCCTGACTGAATGGTTTGCCATATGAACCTGTAATTGCATCGTTTGTAGACCTTGTGCCCCCATCATGGCATGGAGAGAGATCTTCAGCTCATCATCATTTGTAGGGATTGCATCCACGTCATCTTCCACTTATAAGCAATAGAGTGGTTTGCACTAATGTCTTGGTGCATAAGCCTCGCTGTAAGTGAAGTAGATCCCCTTTATAGGCACCTTACCATCTCTGCCGGCAACATCTTGCAAATGAACATAAGTGGGATCACTGTTGGGGCCTGTCCATGAACCAGGTTGTCGCCCCGTCAGTCCGAGGGTTAGTGTCTGGGAGGTGTCACCATTTGCAGCTAATCTGATATGAGATTATGAGGACTCTCAAACATGGCATCTAAGTGAAAGCGCTCTTGTACCCTACTGTGAAGATGGAAACTTGTTGTTCAAGTCATATGTTGGGTGCGTACGAGAGCAGATCCTGGAACTTCACCTAGTAGTCATCAACCGCTTTTGTGTGCTTGAGGGAAATCAAGTCCCAAAGGATTTCCCCGCACTGGGGTTCCGAAACGCAAGTGACATCACTGTTTGAAGTGATCTCATGTCATGTGGGGCTTCTTTATGTCCAGGTGTAGAAAACGCATTTGGACTGTTCCAATGAAATGATATGATGTTAACGAGGTTCGCTTCATGGATTCCTATGATTGTCGAAGAACTGCTCAAACTGAGACAACCAACCAACGGGTCTCTCTTATCATCATACGTTGGAAACTTCAGCTTGATGTAGCGCGAGAGAACATTGTTCCTGTGATGGTCGGGTCCTGCATGCACACAGCAGGTTGAGCACGGAATACCAGCCACGCGGCGGCGACTGGGTACAACAATGGTTGTTGTTGGACTTGGTGGAGATGGCCTCTGGACTCAGCAGCGACGGTCATTGTTAAACATCGGGGAGCAGTTGCCTGGCTAGACGATGGTCGGCACTCTGAAGTCATAAGGAGGTCGAGCAGTTGTGAGGCATGGGAGGGAAAGACGAAACAGGTCGGGGATATGAGAGGGAGCCGGCCGTGGGATAATTGACGGAGCCTTAAAACTCAATTGATGCTCAAATGAATTCTTACTCAAGCATGTCCAATTCTAACACAAACAAGGCATAAATATAAAGTCTCAAATGAACGGAAAGTGTGTGGTCTGCACCAAGACATGCCCGTAAATAAATACTCCACAAATAAAATAACAAAATTGTGATGAATAAAATAAATGTGAAATAAAAATTGGACCCCGACTTAACTTCGCCTCATTGTCTTGTGCCACCTCCTACCATAACAATGTCCAATAAAAGTGTTTGTGACATAGTTTTGTTCAAGGTACTCTACTTTATTCTTAAAGAAAGGGGTTGCATCAAGTTTGACTCTTAAAGAAAGGGGTTGCATCAAGTCGGATACCATGTAGAAAGAGTGAAATAGAAATACTTGGTGCAATTTATTCTTTCACAATGGGGGCAATATATAGGAAATACAACATGACTCACAAACCTAATCCACGGTATGAGACTAAACCTTGAACATACTAAAATACCCAAATATAACTCTAACAGATATAATAGTTGAAAATTTACTTGAGTGAACGATTGTGAAACTCTAACCTTCAATATAACCAAGAGACGCATCATTATGGAACGTGAACTTAAATGCCCGCTGCATCTATAAGGAGTTCCGAGCATCAAATCATTTGTACGGAATAAATCAAATACATCAATTGGCAAATTGTATCAAACAACACAACTTATTCTGGCTTTTCACATTTATTGTCACTCATTCCTCAACTTCTGAGTCAACTTTATGAATCCTCTCCATTCATTTCCTTTGCTGCTAAATCTAGTTCAGTTGTAAGTTTCGAGACAACTTCTAAATATGTTGGCTCCCACATACAGAATACCCTTGCAATTATTTTCACGTAACTTTCATATAGTTCCAAGCTTCTTCAGGTAATTCTACACCACAATTTTCCTGCTATTTTTCCAGCACTCTTAAGCCAAGAATCAAATAGTTGGGAAAAATATAAAAAATTCAAAGCAAGTTTGAGACTCTTTACATAACTGGGAGTAAAAAAGAAACTTCAAATAACTTAGGCAAGCATTTCTGGTCAGCAATGAAAAAAGTTTCTGCAGCTACAACAGCATAAATTGCACTAGTATGACTGCACTTACAGGTAGCTCTCCTGTGTTGTAATGTAATATAACGCAATGGCGGTGACAAATATACAGATAGAAATTAAGATGTTGACAACAACAATGAACTTAAAGAATTCCCTTGATCCCCATAGTGGTTCCAGAAACTTCCCAATGAAAAGAAGACCAACTACACTGATAGCTACCTGCATAATTGAGCAGTAATTGTAGTGATTAAATTCACAGGCCACTGGAATAACACAAATATAGAAGGTATCAAGAAAAGTTTCCGACTACTCTTAATATCTTAGACTAATGTTAAACAATTCAAGTACTTCTTAAATATTTAAGATCATATGAAAACAGAGCTAAGCCATCACGTTTCCCGATTTAAAAAAATGACCTGCACAGCAGTAAAGTAAAATTCTTAGAATGCAAACTATTGTTCTACATCAAGAACAAACAAAAATCATACGGAGCAATAGAGATAGAAAATTGTCGCGGTCCGCTCGAGGCACTTGGTAGACCGGACCTGCTAAACCATCTTAGCCCGCTGAACGCTCGAGTGCGCAAACAGTCAAAGTATCCAAGTGTTGTGAGGGGGAGACTTGTTTACGTCGAAAACCCGCAATCGGGGTGAAAAACAACGCGGTTGATTCGGTGCCGATCTAACTTCCACTATTTGGAGTTTGTTACAAAGCTGTCCGGGTGAAGGCAAGGGCGACAGGCCGCTCCTTGTTACACTTGAAGAGATGAGGCGAGAATACTGAGCGTGACAAGGCTCCGTACTTTTCCGGCAGTCTTGATCCTTCACGCGAGGGGGAAAGTTCGAGCTCGACCGTCTTGACGGGATCTCCACGGCATCACTGAGAGGGTTTGTCACTTGCTTCCACGCTTTGCGAACAACCGAAGATTATGAGCGACTGCTGCGAGTCTTTCCACCCCCAAGTGCTTGACGGATCTCGGGGCAACGTTGTCCGTCTAGACAGGCCTTGACGAAGTTCCTTGGAGGCGGTCCTTGATGAAAATCCTGCGGACAGAGTAGAGAAGGTAGAGAGAGACAGGAAGTAGAGAGAGAAAGTTCAAAGTCTGGAAAAAAGTTTCAAATGAAGTAGAGAATGAGGCTATTTATAGACTTTTAAGAGGGCAGTCTGGTAATTTTGCCCAATAACTACCGGGCGGGCCAATAGGAACGTCCGGATTTGAGCACGCAGATCGCCAATTTTAGATAAATGGTGACTCTGCCCTTGGCACGAAAAAAGACCTGCCCAGGAAGACAGGCAGCCCAAGGTCAGCAGCAAAGGTGGCGGCCGCCCCTCCCCTACACGTCGGGCAGCTGAGAGGGGGCGGCTGGCCTTGGCATGTCCGACCAAGGCCACCCTTTGCCCAGATAGCCAAGAGGTGGTCGTCCCCCTCGAGGTCGCCCATGGCCGGGTTGTTAAAAGGGGGGCGGCCAGCCCTCCTGGGGCCGGCCGAGGACGTCGGCCAGTGGCGGTGCGATCCTGTGTGCGGCGGTTGGGATCCTGTGTGCGGTGATTATTGCGCGGAACGGAAGCGTGGATCGAGCGTGCGGTGGTTACGCCCGTAACTCCGCATTGCGTAAGTGGGTGAGAGGGGAACCACGTTATTTGCAACCCGGTTTTTCTATAAATTGGGGCCGACCTCATCATAATATGCCCCCCAAAGCCCTTAGAGACGAGAGTCGGAGCGAGTGAAGTGCAGGGCATTTCACCCTTAAACGGATTTTTGGTTCTCACGGAGGGAGCGAATGAAGGGGCACAGGAAGAGGCGGCCGCGGACGAAAAGGTATGGCGAATAGCAAGGATGAAGTCATAGAGAAGAGAGTTGCCCAAACGTAGTTGCGCGTGCGCGGGGTGCGCATCCGCGTGCGTTGAGCGCGCACGTGGGGCGCGCCCGTGCGCACACTCAATGAGTGTGGGCTCTCGGCGCACAACGCGCGCGGGGGTGCACCCACGCGCATTGCGCGCGCGGCGGACGCCTGCGCGCTCTGCGCGTGGGTGCACCCCCGCATACGCGCAGGGTCCAATGCACGTGCTACACTCCCGGGGAGCACCTGCGTGTGCGCGCGCTGGGTGCCCCCGCGCACTGTGCGCGCGGGTGGGGGAGCCCACGCGTACTGCACGCATGTGCAGGGCGACCCCGCGTGCATTGCCTACGCGGGGTTGTACCTACGCGAGTTGTGCGTGTGTGCGGGTGGCGATCGCGGTTTTGCGCTTGCACGCATCTCTCTTGTCTTGGAGTGTCGGGAGTTCGGGTACATTACATTCTTTTTTCCTTTTCTACGCGCGGGATTCGACTGCGCTTCGGGTTGTCTTTTGCCCATTTTCTGATTCATCTTTTTGTCGTATTGACGTGTTTCCATGTTTAGGTTCCAAGGCGTGTTGTCCAGGGTCGGCCAATGTGGATGCTTTCTACGCTTACAGAGGAGCAAGTCTTCTCATGAGGGGGGGCTATAATATTCCCTCTAATTTTGAGATAAGAATTCTGAACGCCGAGCAGCGGGTGCAGAATCCTCCGGTGGGATGGATGACATTGCGGGAGTCGTCGCTGAGGGCCGGGCTCCGGTTGCATCCATGCGATGAGGTTACAGAGGTTTTGAAGTATTGTGGGGTACCTGCATTGCAATTTACCCCTCTCGCCACGACACGCATCATGGGAGTCATAGTCTTCTTCTGGGAGCACAGTTGCGTGAGTCCTCCGGTGGGATGGATGACATTGCGTGAGTCGTCGCTGAGGGCCGGGCTCCGGTTGCAGCCATGCGATGAGGTTACAGAGATTTTGAAGTATTGTGGGGTACCCGCATCCGCATTGCAATTTACCCCTCTCGCCATGACGCGCATCATGGGAGTCATAGTCTTCTTTTGGGAGCACAGTTCGTAACTCTCGTTGGATCTTTTCAAAAACTGGTGGGAGGTTCGCGCCAACAGTGGCGGGCGCAATGAAGTACACAACAACAAGAGTTAGTTGGTGTTTGAGAACCGGACAGACAAGCGCCACGGGAATATAGTGAATGGATATGTCCGGAATTGTTGGGAATGGCCGAAACTGTGGAGCACTCTTCATGATCGATGCCGCAGAGTAAAGGGGCGCGAGCACGAGTTTACGCCGATGTTGGGATTTACCGAGCCCCACGAACTGACGAACCCACTTTTCAACATCTCTGTTCGTGGAGGAGAAATGTTTGTTGATTTGCGACCTTTCTGTTGACCCGATGCGTTCTGATGTCGTCTTATTGGTCCGTGATCGGAAGAGGAAGCTGATTTTTGAAGGTGGTGGCGACACAGTTCCTGTGTGGCGCCCCCCTGTACCACTGAAGGGGCATTCAGAGGGAGTGGAACGGAGCCCCACTGGACGATTTGGACCTTGAGGTGCTGGGCTCCTCTGCCCCCCGGGTCCCTCATGAGGAGGCTCCCGCTTCGTCTCAGCTGAAGGGGAAACGTGCTTCCTCTTCCTTGGCGACAACGAATAACGCGGTGAGTAGATTATTTGGCTTTAATCTGATTTGTTTTTTTACTTAACGTTTCTTGCTTCTTTCATTGCAGATTGGCGTTCAGCCTCAGATTGCCCTTACTTTGAACGTTCATTAAGTCCTTCTGAAAGACGAGTACCCGTCTCTCCAGGGAAAATTACGGGAAGAGGAGGGTTCCCTCTTTGACTTGAGAGGGAGGCGAGATCGGGACATCTCTCGCTTTCGGCGGGTTGAATCTGAGTTGAAGACTGAGACGGCGTGGTTGCGCGAGGAGCTCTAGACGGAGAAATTTTTGGTGGAAAAGACGGCACAACTTTTGATGTTTCCTGCTTAGAGTCTGAGGTGAAGAAACATTCCTCGCAGTAGCGTCTTGCCGATCTAAAGGTGGTTGGAGTGACAGAGTAGAAAGACTCCCTCGACTTCAAACAGGATCGCTGTCAACTTTCAGATGAGATTCGTGAAGGAATCTGTACAAAGGAGGTGGAGCCCGAGTTGGCCGACGTGCGGGAGGTGGCATTCTGCCCCGGGATGGCGAAGACACTTCAGATGGTCTCGCAAGCGTGAGTGCGACGATGTTGATATTGGCTTTGATGACCTCTCTGAGGATGAGTGTATTGAGTTTGATGTTGACAATGAGGAGTGGGCTCCTCGCTTGTTGTATTTGGTACTGTCTTGTACACTTGTTGCCTTAGTGGCGTACTCGTTCTTGTATTGTGTACTGACTTGTGAGCTTTTGCCTCCTTTTGTAGTTTGTTGATAGTTTTGTGTGTTCGCTCGTAATGTTTATTGTCTTGCCTCCTGGCTGCGAATATCTCTGACATGCTCCTTCGAAGTTTGAGTTTGGGGGTCGAGCCCCTATCGATTTCGTGACCTACTACCAAAGTTAAGGGTGAACCCTTCTAACCGGGAAGTGAGAGGTCTGCCTTTCCAAGCCTGGGAATGTCATTGAAAATTGTGGTGAAGGGCAGACCTTCAAACCTAGGCAATCACGAGAGGGCAGGCCCTGACGACGTCGCAACCTACTGCGGCGGATAAGGGCGAAACCTTTGATCGGCGGCCCTATGGTAGCAATGTTAGAAACAAGCATAACATCCATAAATCAAAAGAAAGATAGAAATAGTTTGTGCACGAGTTTATGCTCACGACTTTATAATGTCAGTAGTGGTTGTTCTAGATTAAACAAAAGCAAAGTTAGGGATTGAATTGATAAGACAGAATATAGTGGGGCTTCACTGCCCTATTCTTGTCTTTTAAGTTTTTTCTTCTAGGGTCCTCCTGACCCACTTGCTCGAGACCTACTTGTATATGGGGTTTCTCCTTGCCCAAGGCGCATCTGTTGTAGGTAGCATGTCTGTGTTGCCTCCTGATTTCCTTTGGCGACCCCGACCCCGGCCGATGTGATGAACATCATGGCGATATGGGGAATTGAAGGAATCGCCCCAAATGTCGTCTGGAGCGGGTAACCGAAGATCGCGTTGTACGGCTGGAGCGGGCGACTCTGGTTCCACAACTACGAATTAGACCTGGTGCGTTACTTGTTTTGGGAACTGTCCTAGTGTGACCGGGAGGGTAATCGTTTCTTCGACTAGGACTGTTCCTCCGTTGAATCCGTAGATCGGCTCCGTTGTCGGCTGAAGCTATTCTTAGCGAAGTGCATTCCTCGAAGAGCTGGCAAGCCTGACATGAACAACACGTTGACTGAGCTACCATTATCTACCAATATCTGCTTGATGCGGAAGCTCGGGTCTCTGATTTTAGCGGTTATGACTAGCGGGTCCTTCACCGGTGCGTTCTGATCGATCTTGGACTGTGTGGTAGAGTTTATGGTGGCGAACGGGGATCCGGCTATGGTCTCTACCGTTCCCACAAATTGTCTGCCCCCCTGCGCTTCTTGACGCACATGAGGTTGTTCCCTTCTTTGCTGGCCTGGCAGGTTCCTTGTCTGGTCCTGTAGAAATCTTCCAAGAATCCCCTAACGAATGAGACGCTCAATTTCGTCCTTCAACTTGATACACTCCTCAGTGGAATGACTCGTCCCCCTATGGAACTCATAGTACTTCACTCGATCTCTACTGCCTACGGGGATCTCTCGTGGCATCTGTAGCGTCGGGTCATCCTGAATTGCGTAAAGTACATTAGTACGTGAAGTATTAAGCGTGGTATGCTCCTGATACGGCTGGTGGGTTGATCCCTTCATAGTTCTTGCTGGCGGGGATTTATTCGACGCTCCTCCTGGCGCCTTGGTGCTGCTTTTTCTCTCTTCCTCTTTGAGACACCCTCGAACTGTCGTCGGTGTGCCTAGATCGCTTCGTCGGTTGCGATCTGGGCCTCAACTATGTGCACTAGATCTGGATAACTGGGGACTCTCTCCCTCATTAAGGCGGAGTAGAATCCTCCATGTCGGAGTCCCCCAAGGAAGACCCTGCGAAGGAGTTCTGGGTCCACCCCAGGAATCTGTCTTGCCTCCGCGGTGAATCGATGAAAAAATTCCTTGAGAGTTTCCCCCTTACTCTGGCGGATCCCGGAGAGATAGAACGGATCCTTGACAATGTGGCAGTTGGCGATAAACTGGTCCAAGAACTGTTGGGTGAGCTGAGCGAAGTTCCAGAATGTTCCTTCTCTTAGCGAGTGGAACCATGTTCTTGTCTGGCCCTTCAACTTGGCGGGGAAAACTTGGCAGAGCAACTAATCGGGGGCCTTGTAGATGCGGAGGATCGTGGAGAAGTGATTCACATGCTCAAGGGTGTCCTCGGTCCCGTCGTAAGACTCAATACTTGGCAACTTGAATTCCACAGAGACCGGATGCGCCAAGACTTCAGGCGCCAGCGGCGATCCGTTTCTCATGGTGCAGTGGATGTGCGTGGAACGACGGCCGACCTGGCCGAATTCTTTCTCAAATAGCTCCCTTATCTCTTCTCTGGTCATTCCTCTTGTTGGGTCCTCGGGAGCACCCACCCACTGGTACTGATGGAGAGGGCCGGTCTCGGCGGCCCTAGCCTGGCAGGCGGGGTGTCCTGTACTGGCCTCTTGCGAGGACTCAGAGTCCTCCTGATCAATTATTTGATCACGACCTTGTGGTGGTGGCACGCCGACCGGAGCCGGGGGGGCTGCGGGAGCATGTGGCTCCTTAGCAAAGCCAACATCTCAAATAGCTGCTCCTATATTCGATCCACGCGTCCTGTCAAGAAGGTTACGAGTGTGTTTTCCGCTTCTTTTGCACGGGGGAGGTTAATGAAGGAGTGTGACAATCCTGGATCGGCGCGGCCTTTACGGACCGACCCCTGGGTGGTGCGAGTACTTCGTCTTGCCATCCTTCTCTGCTTCGCTATATTGTGAACTTTCCAGGGAACCTATTTCCCACAGACGGCGTCAAACTTTTGTGGTCCGCCCGAGGTTCTTGGTAGACCGGGCCTGTTAAACCATATTAGTCCGTTGAGCGGTCGAGAGCACAAACAGTCAGAGTATCACCATGTTGTGAAGGGGAGACTTTATTACGTGGAAAACCCGCAATCGGAGTGAAAAACCACGTGGTCGATCCAGTGTCGACCTAAGTTCCACTATTCAGAGTTTGTTACAAAGTTGTTTGGGTGAAGGAGAGGGCGACAGGCCGCTCCTCATTACACTTGAAGAGATGAGATAGAGAATACTGCGCATGACAAAGCTTTGTACTTTTCCGACGGTCTTGACCCTTCGCGCGAGGGGGAACGTGTGAGGTTGACCGTTTTGACGGAATCTCCTCGGCATCACTGAGAGGGCTTGTCGCTTGCTTCCACGCTTTGCAAACAACCGAGGATTGTGAGCGACTGTTGCGAGTCTGTCCACCCCCAAGTGCTTGACGAATCTCGGGGCAACTTTGTCCGTCTAGACGGGCCTTGACAAAGTTCCTTAGAGGCGTTCCTTGATGAAAATCCAGCAGAGAGAGGAGAGAAGGTAGAGAGAAAATTCAGAGTCTGGAAAAAAATCCAAATGAAGTAGAGAATGAGTCTATTTATAGACTTTAAGAGGGCGATCCAGTAATTTCGCCCAATAACTACCGGACGGGCCAATAAGAATGCCCGGATTTGAGTACGCGGATCATTATTTTTAGACCGGGTCTGCGGTACTTTTATGATGCAAGACGGGCATCACACCTACCTGCCACCCCGGAGTCCCACCAGGGGACCCACCTTGTCGTCGCACCAAGGCGGCCTTATCAGGCCCGCGGGCCGTACACCCGAACGCGTCTCGGGTCCCACCACAGGAAGCCGAAAGATTGTTGAGGTCGAGATTCGATCTCAAGACCTCCTTGATTAAGAGCTCTCAGGCAAAGCTCTCATCACCAACTGATCTGTTGAATAATTGAAAATTTAGATTATTCAGGAATACACATTTAATGCTGAGATTACGCATTGAATTTCTAGTAGTAGATCCATAATCAAAAAAGTTTTGTAATTGTTCCTGAAGAAATGAAACAAAGATATGGTAGAACTAGGACAGTTATTGTATGAGGTCTACCCAATGCTAGATGTAGAGGCGCATAATAGATCGATATGAACATCATGAGTTGTCCTCTGGGGAAATCGGAATAAGAGAGCACTCATCTTGGGGCGGGCTTACTACTTAGATGCTTTTAGCAGTTATCCGCTCCGCACTTGCCTCCTAGCATTTATCGTGGGCACGATAACTGGTACACTAGAGGTGCGTCCTTCCCAGTCCTCTCGTACTAGGGAAAGATCCTCTCATTGCTCTAATGCCTGCACCGGATATGGACCAAATTGTCTCGCGACGTTCTGAAACCAGCTCACGTACCGCTTTAATGGGTGAACAGCCCAACCCTTGGAACATACTACAGCCTCGGGTGGCGAAGAACCTACATCGAGGTGCCACACATTCCCGTCGATGTGAACACTTGGGGAAGATTGGCCTGTTATCCCTAGAGTGACTTTTATCCGTTGAGCGATGGCCCTTCCACTCGGCATCGTCGGATCACAAAGACCGACTTTCGGCCCTGCTCAATGGGTGGGCCTTGCTTCTTGCTTTTCGACCCCCTCAGTCACTGCGAGTCCCCCCCCCCCAATTAATGCAATGGGATGTGTCTATTTATCTATAACTTGATTCGAAATCGGAGCAGGCAGGTTTGAAAAAGGATCTTAGAGTGTCTAGGGTTGGGTCAGGTCTCTTAACGTCTTCTTTTTTCTTCCCATCGAAGTTCACAAAGACTTGTCATGGTAAGGGAGAAGGGGGGCAAGCAAACTTGAAGAGCGCAGTACAATGGAGAGGTGTATGTTGCGTTCGAGAATGATGAATCGCTCCTGAAAAAGAATCTATTAGAAGTTTTCATTTTCGTGCTTATCCCAATTGTGGGTTCAGTTTATGCATGGCGAAAGGGAGTGTTGGAATGGTCTTAGCTGAATATTTAGACAATCAAAAGAAAAAGGAAGGAAAGGATGACATCGAGATGGTTATGAATTTGGTTGAGCTCCCGTTAACCAAACAACCTCCAATTCAATTATTTCAACTACATCAAATGATCTCTCGAATTGGTCAAAACTCTCCGGTTTATGGCCGCTTCTCTATGGTACCAGAAGTTGTTGCATTGAATTTGCTTCATTAATAGACTCGTGATTCGACTTTGATCGTTATGGGTTGGTGCCAAGATCAAGCCCAAGGCAAGCAGACCTCATTTTAATAGCTGAAATAGTAACAATGAAAATGGCATGGATCAGTTGGTGATGAAAGCTCGCCTGAGAGCTCTTTATCAAAGAGGTCTCGAGATCGAATCTCGGCCTCAACAACCTTTTGACTTCCTGTGGTGGGACCAGAGACGAGTTGGGGGGTACGGCCTGAGAGCCTAATAAAGCCGCCTTGGTGCGACGTCAAGGTGGGCCCTCTAGTGGGACTTCAGAATGGAAGACAAGTGTGACCAACATTTTAAAAACCGGAGCAGACAGCCGATTGAACCGGTCGGACCGCGAACCGGTTCACCGGTCGGTCCGTTCTGGTCCTTAAAAGTTAAAACCGCCTCTACCGCAAACCGGCTAAGAACCGGTTAACCGGACGGTTAGACCGGTTAACCGGACGGTTAGACCGGTTAACCGGACGGTTAGACCGGTTAACCGCAAATCGGGCCGGTTATTAGGCAACCGGGCAGGCCTAATAAAAGTTAGAAAAAAGTGAGGGCTCTGGGGATCGAACCCAGGCGCTTCCTAATATAAAAAGATGGTGACCACTCAAGCATATTTGGTATTTGTTGTTTAGGTTCAAACTAATATATATATATATACACACACACACACGTGTACTTACAATATAATTATAATATTTATTATTATGTAAATAAATATTTAAATAATGGCTTACAACATAATTATAATATTTATTATTATGTATGTCTACTTTATATTCCGTAATAAATATTTAAATATTTATATAAATAAAAATATTGATCATATATTTCTTAAATTTTGCCATACAAATTTAATATTTAAGTGTAAATTATAAATTTATATATCTTTACAAAATTTTAAATTCAATTTTTAGACTGTACAAACCGCCTCCACTTACAACTCAATATATAAAATATATCTTTAATAAATATTTAATTATTTATACAAAATTTAAGCAATAATGAAATATTTGGAATATACATATAGTTTTCAAATAGATATTTAAATTATAAACACACATATCTTATTATATATATCTATTTGAATATTTAAAAATTATTTTCTCTAATAAAATGATTATATTTAGTTACATTTGAGTTCAATTTGATATTTACATCATATATAATATGATATGAACTTATGATTCATGATATGTTATATGTTATTATCTATTATCAAAGTTCAACCCTGCTCCGACCGGTACAACTGGTCGGACCTTAAACCTTTGATTTTACCGATTCGTTATTCGATCCGGTTCTTAAAACCTTGAGTGTGACGTCTGTCCTGCATCATGAGGTACACTTTTATGATGCAGTACATGCGTCACACCTGTCTGCAACCCTGGAGTCCCACAAGGGTCCCCCCTTGGCGTCGCACCAAGGCGGCTTTATCAGGCCTGCGGGCCATACAACCTAACCCGTCTTCGGTCCTACGTGGATCAGTTGGTGATGAGAGCTCGCCTGAGAGCTCTTTATCAAGGTCTTGAGATCGAATCTCGGTCCCACGACAGGAAGCCGAAAGGTTGGTGTTGAAACCGAAATCTCGGTCTCCTGTGGAGTTCACCCTCGGGGAAGGGGTGACCGCGCACCTACTACCCTCAAGCGAACTATCTAGGCGCAAGATTAGGAACACAAGAAACAGACCCAAGGTTTCAGCGTGGAGGTCCCGCCGCATACCCGGAAGACTAGCAAACTCTTCCCCTCCCAAGCCAAAGGCTGAGCTAATGCACCTTCGGAGGGCTCTCTTGGCCGACCGGAACCTCTAAGGAGAATCTTAAGACCAACTCTATCCTGACTAGAGGTGCCTCCTAGGGTCTATACAAAATGCTCCTCACCCGCCCTACTAATGGCGCAATCTCGTCGAGCAATTCTACGACACGCTGCCCAAGTTGGGTCACTAACAGCGTAACTCTGCTATTCTAAAAGGATGAGAACAGGCCATCAGAGGCTTCCCGGTAACTATACCTCGGGGCCCCCACGGGGCGAGCGGTTCACGAGCACACCACTCGCCCAAGACAGAAGGAGTAAACTACACATACACGGAGCATCACAAATATTATAAATAATTACATGAATATGAATTCCATATTTCGTCACGCAGGCCGGCAATATAAACAAAAAATAGGCCTTCGAGGGCCGGCACAAGCTTGGGCTTAAGCCCGCTACTCCCCGCTTGGTACTGCAACACCTGTACGTCCACGTCCCGCTAAACAGTGTCAAAATAAACATCGGCTCCACCTTTGCCTCGGGGCGGTGATGCTTATCTACTAAGAACAAATAATAAACAACTTCCACTGAGTTTTCCCCGGGAACCTCAGAACATCACCAATCCGGCTTACACATCCGGATGGGCTTCACACAGCATGCCTAAATCCGTACTCACGCTTCCGGATACTAAATGCAACCAGCTGCGGGGATGTACACATCGACCCGTCGGAGAGCCCGCTTCCCCCACTCGTTAGTGGAGAGGGGCTTCCATGCAAACATGATAATTGAGGGCTTCACCTGCCCAAGAAGAAACTTCGTTACCCATGACGCGTGTTTGGCGGCGGTGCCGGGAGAGAAGCTCTCAACCGTTGTTGCTGGAGGCGGTGCCGGGAGAGAAGCTCCTGGCCGATCTAGCTGTAGGCGATGCCGGGAGAACAAATCTCGGCCGATCTTGCCCTGGGTGGCTGCGACGGGGAAGTCGAGCGAGGGTTCGGGCCTTGATTTACGGCGAGGAGGAATAACAAGGGCTCGAGCCTTGCTTTGGGCGGCGACGGCGAGGAGGAATAGCAAGGGATCGAGCCTTGCTTTGGGCAGCGCATGCAAAGGCGCTCCAACTGCCCTTTTTAGCTGGCGATGGGAGAGAAGAAGGTGGAGACGTCGGGTTGTACCCCCACTCCCCCCTGCTTTCTCTCTTTCAATTTTCTGCTTGTTTTTTGTTGTACCCCTCACCATCCCATTCCTCCCTTATATATAAATATATGTATATATATATTTATAAATACATGTACATATATATTTATAAATACATGTACATATATATTTATAAATACATGTACATATATATGTATAAATGTATATATTATAAACATATATATATATATATAGTAAATATGTATATATATATATATTGTAACATAAAACGTAAAATCCTCATACGCATGTATGAGAGCTCGTCTGTCCTCGAACGGGGCTGCACCAAAACATCGCTCATAGCATGCCTCGAGCCCGCCACTTGGGGAGGATCCCACTCGGCCGGGTATGAGGTTGTACACAATCCCCGCTCTTTTCGAGATTGGCACAAGCTCGGAAAGAAATGTCCAACCCCAAAGTATCCGGCGAGTGGGAGCCGACCCAAAGAAAAATTTTTGAGAGAATCCAAAATTTGCATTTAAAACACTAATCTCTTTGTGCCCCTCTTGATCCTTTTAAACCACTCGATCCTTGTAACGATCTCTGCTATCGAACTGTCCTTATACCATTTCTTACAATAAGTACATAATTTCTCAAGATATTGTGAAACAACAAAACCATATATTTTGTATCTTCTTGTACACGCGGAGCTAATCCTTCCCCCCAGGTGTGTCTACAACCCTGTCAGCTAGTGAGAGCCTGACAGCGAGTCTACCCGGGGCCGAGCAGCACTCGGAGTATCCCTTACCCCTCAGTGTACAACCCCGTATTCGCGAAGAGTGGGCCCAAAACAAGGCAAATCCGTTTTTAAGCTTTTTGGAGATTTTGCACTCTCGGTGGCCAATTTTGGCCCTGGCTTGGAAACATACTAGTAGTGGGAGAAAATATTTCTCCCCCCAAGGCACCCTTGAGAAGTCGGTCAGGCCGCCTAAGCCGCATCAGCCCAACCGCAGGCCGCCCAAACCGTCTCGCCAGACCGCCGCCTCGCCCAGGCCGCCGTCTCGCCAAGGAGGCCAGCTCGCCAGGCCGCAGCTCGCCTTGCCCCGTCTCGCCAGACCGCCGCCTCGCCCAGGCCGCCGTCTCGCCAAGGAGGCCAGCTCGTCAGGCCGCAGCTCGCCTTGCCCCGTCTCGCCAGACCGCCGCCTCGCCCAGGCCGCCGTATCGCCAAGGAGGCCAGCTCGCCAGGCCGCAGCTCGCCTTGCCGCAGCTCGCAGGCCGCCAGCTTGCCCAGCCTTCTCGCCCTTGCCCCCTTGCTTTTACCGTCTTGCCCTCGGGGGGGGGGGGGGGGGGGGGGGGGGGAATTACCTCTCTGCCCCCCGGTGTGGCTGCTTTCTATTGGCCCGAGGCCTTTTGGCCGTAGGGGTATTTTGGTCATTTTTGGCCCAAGGGATTTGGAAAACTATAAATAGACCCCCTTGGGTGCCTTGGAGAGGATCCTTTTCTTAGTTTTCTCCTCCCTTAGCTTCTTCTTGGTAGAGTTGAGAGAGCTCTTCAAGGCACCCTAGCTCGAGCATTGGCTAGGGAGGGGAAGTGCTCAGGTAGCCTTCCGGGTGTGGGGTGGGACCTCCGCGCTAGAGCCGAGAGTCTGTTCCTATCTTCTTGATCATTTGGTCCGCGACGTTCTCTTGAGTGTAGTAGGTGTGAGGTCACCCCTTTCTAGGGACCCCGAACTCCACAGAGACCAAGTTTTTGGTTTCAACATTTTGGTGCGGTGAGCGTGTAGAGTGACCCACACAGAAGATCTCGGGAGAGTGTCATGACGGGAGGTCAAGGAGGTAGTGATGATCTCGGCGAGCTCCCCACCCCAGGACACTTTGTGGGGAGGCAAGAGTTCATGGCCTTCATTCAGGGCATTATGGAGATGATGCGAAGCATTGCTCCTCATGGTGGCAGCTCCACCCCAACCCCCCAGGAGCTAGCTCCCCCTCTCGACGAGCCGACTCCCAGGGGTCTAGGCGAGATGACCCCAGCGGGGGGAGAAGGAAGTGCACCAGGAAGAAGACCAGGGAAGGAGAGGATGGGAGATGGGGTCGAGCGAGACCTCACCGGCCGGGAGCTGTTCTCCAGCCCGGCGAGTGCCAACCTCCCAGGCGAGCAGGTCGCGCGAGTGGAGGTGGCGAGACCACCCCTTAGGGGGTCACCCTTCAGCGAGCTGATCACCTCAGCTCCCGTTCCCGAGGGGTTCAGAGAGCCAGACATGGCTTACTATACAGGGAAGGATGACCCCGTCCAGCATCTGCAGTGGTTCGAGGATGCCGTCTCAATCAGACCGATGACGGATGCCTTCAAGTGTCGCCTCTTTGCGATCACGCTGAAGGAGAAGGCAAGGGACTGGTTCCATCAACTCCCTCCGAGGTCGATCTATGGGTTCGAGGACTTGAGCCGAAGCTTCCAGCTCCGCTTCTCCACCTCCAAGAAGCGGAAGAGGAGTCCTGAGTCCATCTTCTTGATAAGGCAGGGGGCTGAGGAGTCGCTGGCCCGCTACGTAGACAGGTTCCAAGAGGAGATCTTGGAGGTCCAGGAGATGCCAGGGTATGCTCTCCAGATGGCCTTCACCGTTGGGCTGAAGGAGGGCTTCTTCAAGATGAGCTTGACCCGGAAGGCCCCCCTTTCCTTCGAGGAGCTGATGGAAAGGGCGGCAGATGAGATTGTCATGGAGGCAGCCAACCCGGCATTTGTCAAGAGGTTGGAAAAGTTGACGGAGGAGGAGTCAAAGGAGCAGGGTGGCTCAAGGCATCAGGAAGGAAGAAGGAGAGAGGAGCAGAGAGCTCAGGGGTTCCAAGGACAGGAGGGTCCGGAACCAGGCTGGAGGCAGCAGGGAGGACCTGCTCAAGGTCCGGGAAGAGCTCTCATCCAAGGAGGGGGGAACTTTCATGGGGGCCAAGGGAGGTATAACTTCCAGAGGCAAGCCCCAAGGCAGCTCTTACCCCCGTCGCAGCAAGCCTTGGCGATAGGAGGGGGAAGAGGTAACAGGAGAGAACGCCCGGCCCGCCGAAAGAGGGGAGAAAGAGCATTACTGTACTGTGACTTCCACCAGGTGGAGGGGCATGCCACGGCTACCTGCCCCGAGTTCTTGGAAGTGAGGGGCGCGAGAGGCCCTGCGCAGCCGCAGCTGCCGGTGCGGGTAGAAGAGGTTCTACCCAGAGAAGGGGGTGATGATATATGCGAGGACCGGGTCGACGTGGGAACCCGAGGTGGTATAGGAGTGATCCACGGTGGAGTGGGGGTTGAGGCCACTCGGAAGGCAAGCCTCTATGTCATGTACCGAAGGAGCGTTGCCTCAACCTCCCAGACCCCGCCCCCAGAGGAAAAGATCACCTTCTCGGTGAAGGACCTGCCGGATCATGAGGATCCGTTCTGCGATGCGCTGGTCATCCAGACGTCCATCGAAGGCTACACCGTCTCCCGGATCTTGGTTGACAACGGGAGTTCCGTCAACGTTGTTTTCAAGAAGGCGTTTGACGAGATGAAGGTGGAGCCACGGAGGGTGTTGGCCTCAGACGGACCCCTGTTTGGATTCTCAGGGGAGAGAAAGGAGGTCGAGGGTGGAGTGGGGCTCCAAGTAAAATTGGGAGGAGTCTCGAGGAACTGCCGGTTCGTCATTGTTGACGCTCCAAGCAGCTACAACGTCATCTTCGGAAGACCCCTCATCAGCGCCTTCCGTTGCGTGCCGTCTTCATTCCACCAATGCCTCAAGTTCAGCTCAGGAGGGATCCAGGTCAGAGTCAAGGGAGACTCCAGGATGGCAAGGCAGTGCTACGTCACGGCCGTCAACACCATCTCTTGGTTGGCCAAGGCGGAGGAGATGGAGAAGATCATGGAGAGCCTGAGCAGGATGGAAGTGTCCGGCGAGCAGGAAGCGGATGAGGACCACCGGGCCCAGACCCCCTGAGGAAGCCTCGCCCCGGCAGGATCCTGTATGTATCTTACCTTGTAATGAGTCTAACCCCCGACCAACTGAGCCGGGGGGATCATGTAACCCATCTATTTTCCCCGTTTGAGGATGTAGGATTTGGTATGGTTTGATTGTGTAGCTCAAGTCCTTTGTTCCGATGACGATTCCGCCGCCAGGCTCCCACTAGCTGGCTGGGTAGGTTGATCTCTCGTGGTAGCCTAAGTCCTTTGCTCCGATGACGATTCCGCCGCCAGGCTCCCACTAGCTGGCTGGGTAGGTTGATCTCTCGTGGTAGCCTAAGTCCTTTGCTCCGATGACGATTCCGCCGCCAGGCTCCCACTAGCTGGCTGGGTAGGTTGATCTTTCGTGGTAGCCCAAGTCCTTTTGCTCCGATGATGATTCCGCCGCCAGGCTCCCACTAGCTGGCTGGGTAGGTTGATCTCTCGTGGTAGCCTAAGTCCTTTGCTCCGATGACGATTCCGCCGCCAGGCTCCCACTAGCTGGCTGAGTAGGTTGATCTCTCGTGGTAGCCCAAGTCCCTTGCTCCGATGACGATTCCGCCGCCAGGCTCCCACTAGTTGGCTGGGTAGGTTGATCTCTCGTGGTAGCCCAAGTCCTTTGCTCCGATGACGATTCTGCCGCCAGGCTCCCACTAGCTGGCTGGGTAGGTTGATCTCTCGTGGTAGCCCAAGTCCCTTGCTCCGATGACGATTCCGCCGCCAGGCTCCCACTAGCTGGCTGGGTAGGTTGATCTCTCGTGGTAGCCCAAGTCCTTTGCTCCGATAACGATTCCGCCGCCAGGCTCCCACTAGCTGGCTGGGTAGGTTGATCTCTCGTGGTAGCCCAAGTCCCTTGCTCCGATGACGATTCCGCCGTCAGGCTCCCACTAGCTGGATGGGTAGGTTGATCTCTCGTGATAGCCCAAGTCCTTTGCTCCGATGACGATTCCGCCGCCAGGCTCCCACTAGCTGGCTGGGTAGGTTGATCTCTCGTGGTAGCCCAAGTCCCTTGCTCCGATGACGATTCCGCCGCCAGGCTCCCACTAGCTGGCTGGGTAGGTTGATCTCTCGCGGTAGCCCAAGTCCTTTGCTCCGATGACGATTCCGCCGCCAGGCTCCCATTAGCTGGCTGGGTAGGTTGATCTCTCGTGGTAGCCCAAGTCCTTTGCTCCGATGACGATTCCGCCGCCAGGCTCCCACTAGCTGGCTGGGTAGGTTGATCTCTCGTGGTAGCCCAAGTCCCTTGCTCCGATGACGATTCCGCCGCCAGGCTCCCACTAGCTGGCTGGGTAGGTTGATCTCTCGTGGTAGCCCAAGTCCTTTGCTCCGATGACGATTCCGCCGCCAGGCTCCCACTAGCTGGCTGGGTAGGTTGATCTCTCGTGGTAGCCCAAGTCCTTTGCTCCGATGACGATTTCGCCGCCAGGCTCCCACTAGCTGGCTGGGTAGGTTGATCTCTCGTGGTAGCCCAAGTCCTTTGCTCCGATGACGATTTCGCCGCCAGGCTCCCACTAGCTGGCTGGGTAGGTTGATCTCTCGTGGTAACCTAAGTCCCTTTGCTCCGAGGTGGTCCCGCTGCCAGGCTCCCACTAGCTGGCAGGGTCGGTGGTACCTCTTGTGGAGAGTAAGTCTCTTTGCTCCGAGGTGGTCCCGCTGCCAGGCTCCCACTAGCCGACAGGGCCGGTGGTACCTCTCGTGGAGAGTAAGTGTTTGCACCCCGAGGCTGTCTCGTCACCCAGAATCCCATTAGTTGGCTTGACAGGTTGACTCCCCGGAGAGGCGCGCAAGGAAATTGCACTCAGCGAATACGTTGGGTTGGACATTTCTTTCCGAGTTTGTGCCAACCTCGAAAAGAGCGGGGATTGTGTACAACCCCGTATTCGCGAATAGTGGGCCCAAAACAAGGCAAATCCGTTTTTAAGCATTTTGGAGATTTTGCACTCTCGGTGGCCAATTTTGGCCCTGGCTTGGAAACATACTAGTAGGGGGAGAAAATATTTCTCCCCCCAAGGCACCCTTGAGAAGTCGGTCAGGCCGCCTAAGCCGCATCAGCCCAACCGCAGGCCGCCCAAACCGTCTCGCCAGACCGCCGCCTCGCCCAAGCCGCCGTCTCGCCAAGGAGGCCAGCTCGCCAGGCCGCAGCTCGCCTTGCCCCGTCTCGCCAGACCGCCGCCTCGCCCAGGCCGCCGTCTCGCCAAGGAGGCCAGCTCGCCAGGCCGCAGCTCGCCTTGCCCCGTCTCGCCAGACCGCCGCCTCGCCCAGGCCGCCGTCTCGCCAAGGAGGCCAGCTCGCCAGGCCGCAGCTCGCAGGCCGCCCCAGCTCGCAGGCCGCCAGCTTGCCCAGCCTTCTCGCCCTTGCCCCTTTGCTTTTACCGTCTTGCCCTCGGGGGGGGGGGGGGGGGGGGGGGGGGGGGGGGGGGGGGGAATTACCTCTCTGCCCCCCGGCGTGGCTGCTTTCTATTGGCCCGAGGCCTTTTGGCCGTAGGGGTATTTTGGTCATTTTTGGCCCAAGGGATTTGGAATACTATAAATATACCCCCTTGGGTGCCTTGGAGAGGATCCTTTTCTTAGTTTTCTCCTCTCTTAGCTTCTTCTTGGTAGAGTTGAGAGAGCTCTTCAAGGCGCCCTAGCTCGAGCATTGGCTAGGGAGGGGAAGTGCTCAGGTAGCCTTCCGGGTGTGAGGTGGGACCTCCGCGCTAGAGCCGAGGGTCTGTTCCTAGCTTCTTGATCCTTTGGTCCGCGACGTTCTCTTGAGTGTAGTAGGTGTGAGGTCACCCCTTTCTAGGGACCCCGAACTCCACAGAGACCAAGTTTTTGGTTTCAACACTCAGGTGTGCCTACAGCCCTGCCAGCTAATGAGAGCCTGACAGCGAGTCTACCCGGGTCGAGCAGCACTCGGGGACCCTTACCCCCAGGCGAGCCTATGGACCTGCCAGCTAGTAGGAGCCAGGCAGCGGGTCTACCCAGGGCCAAGCATCACTCGGGGTCCTGCAAAAATCTCCAAGAACCAATCCTTTCCCTCCAGGTGTGCTTACAGCCCTGTCAGCTAATGAGAGCCTGACAGCGAGTCTACCCGGGTCCGAGCAGCACTCGGGGTCCCTTACCCCCCAGACGAGCCTACGGACCTGCCAGCCAGTAGGAGCCAGGCAGCGGGTCTACCCGGGGCCGAGCATCACTCGGGGTCCTGCAAAATCTCCAAGAACCAATCCTTTCCCCCCAGGTGTGCCTACAGCCCTGCCAGCTAATGAGAGCCTGACAGCGAGTCTACCCGGGGACAAGCAGCACTCGGGGTCCCTTACCCCCCAGGCGAGCCTACGGACCTGTCAGCTAGTAGGAGCCAGACAGCGGGTCTACCCGGGGCCGAGCATCACTCGGGGTCCTGTCAAAATCTCCAAGAACCAATCCTTTCCCCCAGGTGTGCCTACAGCCCTGCCAGCTAGTGAGAGCCTGACAGCGACTCTACCCGGGGCCGAGCAGCACTCGAGGTCCCTTACCACTCAGGCGAGCCTACGAACCCGCCAGCTAGTAGCAGTCAGGCAGCGGGTCTACCCGGGGCCGAGCATCACTCGGGGTCCTGCAAAAACCTCCAAGAACCAATCCTTTCCCCACAGGTGTGCCTACAGCCCCGTCAGCTAATAAGAGTCTGACAGCGAGTCTACCCGGGGACGAGCAGCACTCGGGGTCCTGCAAAAAATCTCCAAGAACCAATCCTTTCCCCCCAGGTATGCCTACAACCCTGTCAGCTAATGAGAGCCTGACAGCGAGTCTACCCGGGGCCGAGCAGCACTCGGGGTCCCTTACCCCCCAGGCGAGCCTACGGACCTGCCAGCTAGTAGGAGCCAGGCAGCGGGTCTACCCGGGGCCGAGCATCACTCGGGGACCTGCAAAGTATCCAAACTCTCTCCAAACTCCAAACTCTCTCCCTTACCCCCCAGGTGTGCCTACAGCCCTGCCAGCTAGTGAGAGCCTGACAGCGAGTTTACCCGGGGCCAAGCAGCACTCGGGGTCCTGCAAAAATCTCCAAGAACCAATCCTTTCCCCCCAAGTGTGCCTACAGCCCTGCCAGCTAGTGAGAGCCTGACAGCGAGTCTACCCGGGGTCGAGCAGCACTCGGGGTCCTGCAAAAATCTCCAAGAATCAATCCTTTCCCTCCAGGTGTGCCTACAACCCTGCCAGCTAATGAGAGCCTGACAGCGAGTCTATCCGGGGCCGAGCAGCACTCGGGGTCCCTTACCCGCCAGGCGAGACTACAGACCTTCCAGCTAGTAGGAGACAGGCAGCGGGTCTACCCGGGGCCGAGCATCACTCGGGGTCCTGCAAAGTATCCAAACTCTCTCTCCAAACTCCAAACTCTCTCCATTACCCCTCAGGTGTGCCTACAACCCTGTCAGCTAGTGAGAGTCTGACAACGAGTCTACCCGGGATCGAGCAACACTCGGGGTCCTGCAAAAATCTCCAAGAACCAATCTTTTCCCCCCAGGTGTGCCTACAGCCCTGCCAGCTAATGAGAGCCTGACAGCGAGTATACCCGGGGCCGAGCAGCACTCGGAGTCCCTTACCCCCCATGCGAGCCTACGGACCTGCCAGCTAGTAGGAGTCAGGCAGCGGGTCTACCCGGGGAAGAGCATCACTCGGGGTCCTGCAAAGTATCGAAACTCTCTCTCCAAACTCCAAACTCTCTCCCTTACCCCACCCCCCCCCCCCCCCAGGTGTGCCTACAGCCCTGCCAGCTAGTGAGAGCCTGACAGCGAGTCTACCCGGGGCCGAGCAGCACTCAGGGTCCAGCAAAAATCTCCAAGAACCAATCCTTTCCCCTCAAGTGTGCCTACAGCCCTGTCAGCTAGTGAGAGCCTGACAGCGAGTTTACCCGGGGCCGAGCAACACTCGAGGTCCTGCAAAAATCTCCAAGAACCAATCATTTCCCCCCAGGTGTGCCTACAGCCCTGCCAGCTAATGAGAGCCTGACAGCGAGTCTATCCGGGGCCGAGCAGCACTCGGGGTCCCTTACCCCCCAGGCGAGACTACGGACCTGCCAGCTAGTACGAGACAGGCAGCGGGTCTACCCGGGGCCGAGCATCACTCGGGGTCCTGCAAAGTATCCAAACTCTCTCTCCAAACTCCAAACTCTCTCCCTTACCCTTCAGGTGTGCCTACAGCCCTGCCAGCTAGTGAGAGCCTGACAGCGAGTCTACCCGGGGCCGAGCAGCACTCGGGGTCCAAGGCTAACACCATCGAGTTACTTACAGCCCTGCCAGCTAAGTGAGAGCCTGACAGCGGGATCTGCTCGAGGTCTAAGGATGACACTGAGTGACTTCCAGCCCTGTCAGCTGGGTGAGAGCCTGACAGCGGGATCTGCTCGGGGTCCAAGGCTAACGGCATCGAGTGACTTTCAGCCCTGCCAGCTAGGTGAGAGCCTGACAGCGGGATCTTCTCGATGTCTGAGGATGACACCGAGTAAATTCCAGCCCTGCCAGCTAGGTGAGAGCCTAACAGCGGGATCTGCTCGGGGTCCAAGGCTAACGTCATCGAGTGACTTCCAGCCCTGCCAGCTAGGTGAGAGCTTGACAGCGGGATCTGCTCGAGTTCTGAGGATGACACCGAGTGACTTTCAGCCCTGCCAGCTAGGTGAGAGCCTGACAGCGGGATCTGCTCGGGGTCCAAGGCTAACGCCATCGAGTGACTTCCAGCCCTACCAGCTAGGTGAGAGCCTGACAGATGGATCTGCTCGAGGTCCGAGGATGACACCGAGTGACTTCCAGCCCTGCCAGCTAGGTGAGAGCCTGACAGCGGGATATGCTCGGGGTCCAAGGCTAACGCCATCGAGTGACTTCCAGCCCTGCCAGCTAGGTGAGAGCCTGACAGTGGGATCTGCTCGAGGTCTGAGGATGACACCGAGTGACTTCCAGCCCTGACAGCGGGATCTGCTCGGGGTCCAAGGCTAACGCCATCGAGTGACTTCCAGCCCTGCCAGCTAGGTGAGAGACTGACAGCGGGATCTGCTCGAGGTCTAAGGATGACACCGAGTGACTTCCAGCCCTACCAGCTAGGTGAGAGCCTGACAGCGGGATCTGCTCGGGGACCAAGGCTAACGCCATCGAGTGACTTCCAGCCTTGCCAGCTAGGTGAGAGCCTGACAGCGGGATCTGCTCGAGGTCTGAGTGCACTTCATCCTTTCATACGAATTACTGCGACAGAACTGACACATCAAGGGATTTTATTAAAAAAAAAAAACTACTTACATGCCTTAAGGAAAAAAAATGCTTCAAATAGGCGCAAATCCTACCCCGAGTGCTACGGGATTCCAACAACATCTATAGGATGGGACGACTCCGGGTATGAAGACCTTAGACACAAAGTGTCAGCGCACGACCCTGGTCGTCAACTGGTTCCACTTCTATAGCCATGGCGTTCGTCTGAGTTCTTCTGTGCTGGTCACTCTCCACGCTCACCGCACCAAAATGTTGAAACCGAAATCTCAGTCTCCTGTGGAGTTCACCCTCGGGGAAGGGGTGACCGCGCACCTACTACCATCAAGCGAACTATCTAGGCGCAAGACTAGGAACACAAGAAACAGACCCAAGGTTTCAGCGTGGAGGTCCCGCCGCATACCCGGAAGACTAGCAAACTCTTCCCCTCCCAAGCCAAAGGCTGAGCTAAGGCACCTTCGGAGGGCTCTCTTGGCCGACCGGAACCTCTAAGGAGAATCTCAAGACCAACTCTATCCTGACTAGAGGTGCCTCCTAGGGTCTATACAAAATGCTCCTCACCCGCCCTACTAATGGCGCAATCTCGCCGAGCAATTCTACGACACGCTGCCCAAGTTGGGTCACTAACAGCGTAACTCCGCTATTCTAAAAGGATGAGAACAGGCCATCAGAGGCTTCCCGGTAACTATACCTCGGGGCCCCCACGGGGCGAGCGGTTCACGAGCACACCACTCGCCCAAGACAGAAGGAGTAAACTACACATACACGGAGCATCACAGATATTATAAATAATTACAGGAATATGAATTTCATACTTCGGCACGCAGGCCGGCAATATAAACAAAAATAGGCCTTCGAGGGCCGGCACAAGCTTGGGCTTAAGCCTGCTACTCCCCGCTTGGTACTGCAACACTTGTACGCCCACTTCCCGCCAAACAGTGACAAAATAAGCATCGGCTCCACCTCTGCCTCGGGGCGGTGATGCTTATCTACTAAGAACAAATAATAAACAACTTCCACGGAGTTTTCCCCGGGAACCCCAGAACATCACTAATCCGGCTTACACATCCGGATGGGCTTCACACAGCATGCCTAAATCCGTACTCACGCTTCCGGATACTAAATGCAACCAGCTGCGGGGATGTACACATCGACCCGTCGGAGAGCCCGCTTCCCCCCACTCGTTAGTGGAGAGGGGCTTCCATGCAAACATGATAATTGAGGGCTTCACCTGCCCGAGAAGAAACTTCGCTACCCATGACGCGTGTTTGGCGGCGGTGCCGGGAGAGAAGCTCTCAACCGTTGTTGCTGGAGGCGGTGCCGGGAGAGAAGCTCCTGGCCGATCTAGCTGTAGGCGATGCCGGGAGAACAAATCTCGGTCGATCTTGCCCTGGGTGGCTGCGACGGGGAAGTAGAGCGAGGGTTCGGGCCTTGCTTTGGGCGGCGACGGCGAGGAGGAATAGCAAGGGCTCGAGCCTTGCTTTGTGTAGCGCGTGCAAAGGCGCTCCGACTGCCCTTTTTAGCCGGCGATGGGAGAGAAGAAGGTGGAGACGTCGGGCTGCCCCTGTTGGCCGACGGGAGAGAAGAGGGGGGAGGCGGCCTGCTGCTGTTGGCCGACGAGAGAGAGAAAAAGGGGGGCGGCGGGCTGCTGCTGTTTGCCGACGGGAGAAAGAAAAAGGGGGGCAGCGGGCTACTGCTGTTGGCCGACGGGAGAGAGGAAGAGGGGGCGTCGGGCTGCTGCTGTAGGCCGACGGGAGAGAGAAAAATGGGGGCGGCGGGCTGCTGCTGTAGGCCGACGGGAGAGAGAAAAAGGGGGGCGGCGGGCTGCTGCTGTTGGCCGACGGGAGAGAGGAAGAGGAGGGGCGTCGGGCTGCTGCTGTAGGCCGACAGGAGAAATGTCTGCTCCTCTTTTTTTTTCCTCTCCCCCTGGCCCCCGTGCCCTATCCCCCTTTCCTTTCTTATTTCTTTTTTTATTCTTCCCTTTGCTGTACCCCCACTCCCCCTGCTTTCTCTCTTTCTATTTTCTGCTTGTTTTTTGTTGTACCCCTCACCATCTCATTCCTCCCCTATATATAAATATATGTATATATATATATATATTGTAACATAAAACGTAAAATCCTCATACGCATGTACGAGAGCTCGCCTGTCCTCGAACGGGGCTGCACCAAAACATCGCTCATAACATGCCCCGAGCCCGCCACTTGGGGAGGATCCCACTCGGCCGGGTACGGGGTTGTACAGTTGGTGAGACAGAGATTCGATGTTACAGGTCCATGTGTCGCGGGCACATTCAATCAAGTGGACCCCCCCCCCCATCATAATTTATGGAACGCGCATATGGAAGCCGCCATGACGACATTCTTATAATTAATTTGTATGAATTAATTAATTCATACTAATTAATAACAATCAATTAAGTTAATTATTTTGTATTCCTTGTTGGGTTGCCTTTTGTATTTCCTTATTTTGGTGCCTTTTGTATTATCTTGTTTGGTTGTCCTCCCTCATCTATATAAGGGGGAGGGGTTTAGGTATGAAATTATCTTGGAATGTACGAAGGTTTCTAGGGTTGCTCCATAATTTCGTCTCTTCTTATTCGTCTTCATTCTCGCTCTCCCCCGCCGGTCCTTCCCTTTGCCGGATTCCTCCTAGAATTTATTCGTGATCCTAACAATTAGTTTGACATGCCGCTCCACCCGCAAGTTGCCGTCGGTAGCCACTCCAATCCAGAACTAGATCTGCTTCCAATTTTACATTGCACCGGATCGATCCGCCAGACTCACGCATCGTCGTCGGTTCCAAACCCCACCTCTCGATCCGCCGATCCCGCACGCACGAATTCTGCACGACAGCATCCCGTTTCCGCCAATCTTCCACAATTGTCGTTCCGCCATTGTTCTGCAGCCGACGTTCCGCACAAATTCCGCACGCCATCGTCGTTCGTCGTCCCCTGGCTGATCCACAGCGCCGTCCGCGCGGCCTCCGTTCCTGCTTATGTGCATCAGTGGCACCCCGGTATATTGCAGGTAGGTCTCCGTCCCTCGGCTTCCGCCGACCTGCCGCCAGCCGGCTGCTCCGCCTAGCCGCATACCCCAGGGCATCTCCCTTTCGCTCCCGCAACCACAGTGCTACTCCTGCTTGCGCCAATCGACTCTGACTGCGCTATCGATCGGCGTCCTGCTTCCGCTCGGGATTCCTTGACACTGCAACCTCCGCTACTTCCGCTCGGCGTCCGATCCCATCGTAGCACCTCTGCCTTCCCTCGGGCGCTGTCCCGGCCGTCCGCCCGGCACCGCCCTGCTGCCGACTGTGGTGCCCTACGCAGCCGCTGATATGGCCTCGAACACTCGCTTTGCCGGTATTCTCCCTCCTAAGGCAACCACTGAAGCTCTAAACTGCCACTTGGAGGCTCAAGAGAAACTCCTCGCCTCCATGCACGCCTCCCTCCTCGCCCTCCATACCAAAGCCGATTGTCTCTTCGCGCTCGACGGACGGGCTTCCGCAACCCCCCACGAGGTTCCCTGCACTAAGCCATCTTCCCCACGGCCGCTTCCTGCACCGTGTAAGAGTTCCTCTGCCATGTTGGCCCCAACATTCCTCTACGACACCAACTCGTCCCTCCGCCCCGCAGTCGATCCTCCCATCAAACTCGCACCGACCGTTACTGCACCGCCTCTCTCTACGGTGATCTCAAGACCTCCTTG
Organism: Platanthera guangdongensis; assembly: GCA_039583875.1. Lineage (NCBI taxonomy): Eukaryota > Viridiplantae > Streptophyta > Magnoliopsida > Asparagales > Orchidaceae > Platanthera > Platanthera guangdongensis. The sequence continues at coordinate 28,014,592 of CM077152.1, read as the reverse complement.
ATAAAGAGCTCTCAGGAGAACTCTCATCATCAACTGTTCCACATAGGACCGGAGACGGATTGGGGTGTACGGCCCGCGGGCCTGATAAAGCCGCCTTGGTGCGACTCCAAGTTGGGTCCCCTGGTGGGACTCCAGGGTGGCAGACAGGTGTGACGTCTATCCTGCATCAGAAGTTCTCATATACTACAACACAAATTGGTATAATTTTCAAAATAGAATTATACTTTCTATTATTTATAAGTTAAAGCTTGATTGTCTAAGGTTTCATTTGGTTAGACGTTTTACCCGACGTTTGGAGTAAACGTCGCCGCAAGGCAGCAAACCAAATGAAGGGGCGGCGGCGTTACTTGCGTCAGCTCCCGCAGCAAGGTGGAAAAGTCGGGTCGCAGCTCCGTTTCGATCCCTGCCTCCCCCCTCCCTCCAGTTTGAGACCGGCGGTTCCAACCGCAGGCTACTTGTGGTTTAGGCTTTGTTTGTTTCGGCGTTTTCTCCGGGCTTTTGGAGCAAACGCCGCCGAATGGAGGGTAAACAAACGGGGCGCCGCCGGCGTTTGCTCCGTTTGCACCCGTCGCAAGAAGAAAAAGCCCCTCAAACACCGCTTTTCCAACCCCGCCTCCCCCCCCCCTCTGGTTCCAACTCTATATTTCAACCCGCCGGAAGCAAACGCCACCGCCACACCAAATGAAGCCTTAATCTTTACTTGTGCTGCATGTTACATCCTAGGTTAGTTGAGTTTCTTTCCTCAACACTACATCTAGGGTTTCATATTAGGTTTTACACTCACCTAGCCTACCCTACATCACAAATGATATCAAGCTTACAAATCAACCCAATTAAATATCTTTTCAATTTGTCTTATTTATTGATGCATCCTAGCAACGGATAGAACTCCAGATCAAAGCGCTGCATGAAATCAGGTCCCTTATTATTTATAAGCAGAATGCAATCAGTAGTTCTCATATACTACAGCACAAATGGGTATAATTATCAAAATAGAATTTCACTTTCTATATAAGAACCTTCAATGATGCAGGAAAACTACAGATGTTATCACATCAGTGAAGAAGTAAATGACTTGTTACATACAAAAAAATAACTAGAGTTCATATCATTAGTTTAACATTAAAAAATGTATACCCCTGGCAGCGTTTGCTCAGTGTAACCAGCAGTTATAAGGTTCCAAGCAAATGGAATCGTCCTGCAAAGTGCCAATTCAATAGGGAAATAGATAAACACAGTTGTAAAGGACCAAAAGAAGTACCAAAGCTAGAAAAGATATAAAAATGAAAAGAACATCAAACAGTTGGCAAATAGGAATAAACTTTTCTAGCAGAGACAGTAAAGCAGCGGTATACAAGGATGATAAAGAGGTAACCTTTGCACGAAGGATTTGAAGAAACTGAGAAAGCAAGCACTGACCAAACTCGCGAGAAGGGAAAAAGGACCCTTGACAAGAAAGCTACCATCATATTTTAGAATATCAGGATAAATTAAAAAGGAATGGCAATAATATGCATTTTGATAATACGTTTTATTAAACTAGCGGCCGTGTAGGACTCCCGTGTGCAAATATGGTGGCAACAGTGTCCAATAGACGCTCTATATCCCAGTATAATTATTTGTTTGTGCATGCACTACAACCATGGTTATCAGGATCGCGATCCGGATCGTAGAATCTTACAATCCTACGATCCAGATTTTGTAAATCGATCCGGATATTACCTAGGATTTAAATCAACACATCTATGGCTGGGATCGCGATCTGCATCCTATGATCTTTGGGATCGCGATCTGCATCTTATGATCTTTGGGAGCATGTCCAACCATATCCTAACCCCATTCAACCGGGCCAACACCCATAACTCATTGCTTAACTTTATCCCAATCCCTCCCTCATATCCCATCACAGAATCATATCATGTTTCTTTACCGTATCTCAAGTGTTGATTGCCGACTGCAAACGGAGACCAAGAGCGACGTCTTCGGTCGCTTCCAGTCCTGACAATGCCTTCTTTTCCTTTTTAGCATATGAGCAATCTGGCGGTTAGAAATCCAGTATACGAGTAATTCAAGCTTCCTGCTTCCAGCGTACGAGCAATCGAGCAGTCTGGGTTCGTCTTCCTGCTTCTAAGCTTCCAGTAATCCATCAGTCCAGATTTGTTTTAATTGTTAGTAGACATTGGGCGTCCTAACTAAAACTGAAAGTAAACTTAGTATGATATTATCTTTTTTATTTAGTTATTCAAAAAAATTTAATATAATTATTCACATATTACTCAATTTATTGATTTTTTGTTAATTGAGCATGTAATTGGATGACACAAAATTCAACTTTTATATTTTATCTTAATTTATAATTATTGTAATCTTGCGATCCTCGATCGGATCGGATCCAACCTTGAAACGATCTCACCTAGGATCTCGATCCTGACAACCTTGACTACAGCATATATCAGGCAACCATTGACTATTGTTGTCCCTGCACACTGCCCATAGGCCATGGGGAACATGTTTAATATTGCTAGATTATAATATATCAATTAAATTAAATTAATTATGCAATTTAATTAATATAATATATATAAACTATATTTTTGTAGTATTTGAATAATTTCTTTATTTATATTTATTATTATTTTATGTTACAGATAATAATAATTATAGATAAAATGTGTAATTATGAGGAAAAAATTTAGTAAAATTGGAAAGAAAAAAGAATTTAAAAGGGTGAATTTCATTAACATATAGTATAGAAATATATAACAGCCTTAATAAGCACACAGCTATGTTCTTTTCATGAGGATGCAACCTCAGATCATATAAGGATAAAAACACATGGAACACAAGGAAAACTTCAAACAATAAACCATGTAAGATCTATAAATGCATCTTAAATCTACATTAGCAAACCAAAAATTGTGCCTTGATACATTTTTTGCACGTAGACGTTGGCAGAGATGAAAATAAGTACAACATTACCTTATTATCTTGAATAAAAAAATTAAAATAAATTCTGCTGAGAATATAGGCAATGTCAGCTTCTGAAAAAATAATAATGTGATATTATTGCGAAATGCATGCAAGAGTTATTAAAACCAAAAACACTGTTACAAACGAACCCATAAAATGTCGGTAAATGTTGGTAATCGTCGGAGGTGTGGTTGGAGGTGAAGATGCATGGTACAATGGAGCCGGAATCGTGGTTGTCTAAGCGAGGTGCGCTCGGGAGAGAGCTACCACAATCTCATAACAAGAAAAGAATAGACTTAATTCTTGGATGTTTTCATTCAACATATCACTTGTCTTCAAATAGGCTTATATGACTTTAATGACACCAAACAACTCATTACAATTAACAAACTCTTAATGACTCGTCTTTTAATACTTAAAAGACAAAATGCATGAAACTAATTCAACAGATCGCTTGTCTTCAAATAGGCTTACATGATTTTAAAGACACCTAACAACTCATAACAATTAACAATCTCTTAATGAATCATCATTTAATACATAAAAGACAAAATACATGAAACTAACTTAAAGATAACTAGGCATGAAACCCATAGCATAAAGGACAATAATCATACAGAAATAAAAAATAACTACATATAAAGCTCATAACAACATATAAAGCTCATAACAACATGACCGCCTTCTAAAATAGTTTGTCCTCAAGCTCAGAGGCAGATTGAATGTTTGTGCCAAATTCCACCCAAAGACTTCATAGTCAGAGTCCTTGACGTCCAGGAAGAATAGCCGTTTGCAGCAATGGACACGAGCATAATACTCATCGCAGTTATAAAATAACCCTTTTGTGCGTCGGTCAAACATGTATGCAAGAGACGGGCATCGAATTTGTGGGAGATTGGTTACCCTCAGTTCTTCCGGCCTGATTCCCTGAAACAGCGCCTGTAGAATTATAGTCACCCTGATCCAGATATGGTCGGCGCTCACAAAGCCTAGTTAAACTCATCGCAATAATTAAAACACACTAGACGTCCAGTCACAAGCGTTCCTAAAGTCCTGCCATAAAAATTGCACGTGTTGACATGCATCTCCAAGTATATTGTAACATGAGCTAGAAGAACCTGAAAAATATTCCAGATATACATCCACAGCATTTGTATGTCGTAACGTAGTGAGTGCGCGCCAAGGGGATTGCTACGAATGGGAGGGCCGGATCACATGTTGCAGAATCTTTTGAAGTCGCACCAAGTCAGCCTTGGTTATTCGACGTACAAACAGGTAAACCATAGTTGAGTTGAATAGAGGAGCCGGAAGGATCCCAGACTAATCCATTCCACTATTGGTGTTTGTTGGTGGACGAAAAATTGTTTGCACCAGGTTAGCCATCCCAACGGTTCGGTATACCCATCATAGGTGGGGAATGTCAGCTTAGTGTAACGGTGATCGATATTAGTTTCCTATCGTACAAAAGTCGGAAATACGATGTGTAAGATGGGTGGTGGTCTCTGATTGCTACTGACCTGGTCCTGTGTTGGAATGGTAATGAATTGGACAGCTAGAGTGAGTCCATCAATCTCATTGGAGAGTGTGGCAAGGGCAATTTGATGTCATGCTTCAGCTTCTTGGTATCGTATTTCAACGGTGGCTTGTATCATCATGAAAGTGTACATCAGGTCCACAAGCTGACTCATTTATTTTGTGGAATCCTCCATATTCCTGATACTGGTAGTAAGCGAAGCAGTGAAAACACGAGAAGAGGATCGGGTTACTGGACGGCTCAGCTCTCTAGAAGTAGATGTTGATGGTGTATCACGAGATCCGCAGTGTTTCCCCATTATGACGAAAACAATAAGATTGATGCTTCAGTGCTTGCCAGGCGGAATGAAGATCAAGACGTCTAGGAGCGGGGGTTGATCGTTGGAGAGGGATTATCACGCTAGGGGATCAGGGAGGCTGCGCAGAGCGACGAGCTTATGGAGAGTTTCAAAAAAATGACAGTTTGCAGCGAGTTGCGGAGGAACGCCAAGGTAGAGGCGCTTGTTCTAGTGAACTAGGGAAGACGCCAATCCCGCAGGGATGGGTTCACATGCGCAGGAACCTAAAAGGAATTTTGAATGGGAAAAGCGTTGTTGGAAAGGCTTGCAACAATAAGGGTCAAGAGTGTGGCGGGTCGATTTGTGGAAAGGATGAAGCAGTGTGCTGCAAACGGTGGCTCTCTTCTCCTTTTTTTAGTAGTGGCTAGGAAGGAGACTGATGTGCAATTGTGGGTAGTGGTTTGTTTTAACAATGTGGGGTTGTGATATGGGTCGATAGGATTATGCGGTGTGGATGGAGGTTGAGGGAGAGTATGCTCAGATACCAAGTTGCTACAGGCAAACTTATAGAACGTCGGTAATCGTCAAAGGAGTGGTCGGAGGTGAAGATGCAGGGTACTATAGAGTGACTAGAGTCGGAACCATAGTTGCCTAAGTGGAGTGTGTTCGAAAGACAGAGAGGGATAGAGAAAGAGCTACCGCAGTCTCATAACAAGTAAGAAAATAGACTTAATTATTGGTTGTCTTCATCAACTCATTGTGTCTTTAAATAAGCTTGCAAGACTATAATGACACCTAACAACTCATAACAACAAACAAGTTCTTAATATGACTCATCATTTAAAACAAAAAAATGAGACATGAAAACTAACTTACAGATATAAAACCCATAACATAAAGGTCAATAATCATAGAGACATAAGAAACTAACTTAAAAATAACTAGACATAATGCCCATAACAAATACCTTTTGCAAACCTTTGCAGGGAAATGACATTATAAAGAACTCCAGTAGAAAATATATATTAAAGGGTTTTATTTAAGATTATGATGAGTACAACAATGAGAAAATGAATAACATCAAGGACGTCACCTCTCAGTCATCACAATTTACAGAGTATTTTGAAGTGTTCACATGTTGGAGGAAGACATGAGCAATGGGAAGAAGAGGGGATTTTAATAATAATGATTTTTCAAGTAGAAAATGACTTTTTGAACGGGATAACTGATGATTAATGACCAGTACTTCAATCTGCCTATTTATTAATAATTGTATTTCACTTTTTTGTGATTGCTCAATTTAAATGACTCTTTTAATAAATTTTCCATAAATAACCTCCCACCTAACACGTGTCAAATATCTAAGTTTATTAATTTTAGAGGTTACTTATGATACTTATACGCATTGCGAACGTATCAGACGCATGTGCTTGGGCGATCGGCCTCACCTCGAGAGAGTCTCTCATGACATGTTAACCTTTATATTAATATTGGGTAAATTATGCATTTCTTCGTCCTTTAGTGTCTTTATCTTGTAAGGAGGTTCGATCTATATAAGGGGCCCTTGGTTAAGAGTTTATATATTTTTGGATATTTTAGGTTTTGGGCTATCTTGGAGAGGAGCATTTTGCAGGGCCCAGCTTCCAAGTGTTTGGTGTTCGTCGAACGGAGCTCGTCGTTCGTCGAGCGGGGCTCGGCGTTCGTCGAATGGAGCTCGCCGTTCGTCGGACAGGGCTCGGCGTTCGTCGGACGGGGGTCGGCGTTCGTCGGACGGGGGTCGGCGTTCGTCGGACGGGGGTCGGCGTTCGTCGGACGGGGGTCGGCGTTCGTCGAGCGGAGCTCAGCCTTCTTCGAGCTGACCTCGTGAGTCAGAATCCTGGATTCGTCGAACTAAGCTCGGCGAACTCAATTCCTCTGGAATTCCTTCTGTAGTAACGGTCCCAGACCGGCCAGCCCGCTCTCCCATAGGCGATCTGGCCGCCAGCACGCCTCAGAGCGAGGGTCAGCGGGCTGCGGCGGCCTGGCTCGCGCTCGCCCAAGGAGGGAAGGCGAGCTGCGGGAGCCAGGTCGCGTCCGCCTCAGCGGGGTGGAGAGTTGTGGCGAGCCGACCTTCAGATACTTAGAACCTTCCCAGTGGGGCCCAGGGGTAGAATTACCCGGGTGCCCTCGCCAGGGGTGCGAATATCTTGTTAGAACAGCGGAGTTGCGCTGTTGGCAGACCCAGTTGAGCTTGTCTCCCAAGTTTGTATCCATGTTTTTATGGTTTCATCTTTGGTGTTGGCGATTCCTGATATGGCACAGCTTTGCGCATCAATTGGTCTAACCTGACACTCCGCCCGTCACTATAAACCGTCGGGAACCAACCATCTCCCCCCTCCTTCCTCATGACGGATCTCCCTCACCGCCGGATTCCACCTCACGAGATGACCGCAATTCACGCTGAAATCGACCAAATTTGTGTAGCTTTCCGCCGCTCAGCAGACGCGCTTTCACCGTTCGACCACAAGTTGCTTCGACCAACACCACCCACAGTGGCTAAATTATTCTCTCGCCCCAACGAGATATTGAGCTACACCTTGCAAAATGGAGTTCCAATCCAGCTTCTTCATCCGTGGGATTTCACCGCCAACACTAAGATCTCTGACCTTCTTGTCGTTGTGCTCTTCCCCGCCCAAACGTCGTCGGCGACCATCGATCCATCGCACAGTCCGAACCACTTTGTCCCTCTTCCTTCTAGCTCAACTTTTCACCACCTCTTACCAGCATCCATGGATCCCCCTCTGCAACCACTCTCTCCATCGACACTAGCCCGCCATTGCGATCTCAGCTTCCCCTGGTTTCTTCAAGCGTCCCTTCGCCACCTAACAGTGGTTCTTCGTCCTAGGGAAACGTCGAAACCCCCTCCTCTTCCTTCAGCCACTTCTCTACTCCCGCCAACCGCATCACGAGCTCCATGGTACTCGCACACATTATGATCTGTGCAGGCAACCATCGAAGCAACTTGCCTCCCGTGGAAGAGGCTCCACCTAGTGATATGCCAACTTTTCACACTGACACAATGCTTTTCTGCTCCCAGCCATTTCCTCAAGCCACACCCCCTTTTCATATTATGTTCCACGCATATCTAGCCCCCGTCCCAAGTAGTGGATCCCGCTTTCTATTGATCCCCAACCACTTTCTCATTTAACCTCCCACTTATTTACTCCTTTCTGCAGGGGACTGTTACTGATATTCACGGCAATGAACCACCATGGCGGGTATGCAAGCGACGGGGAAGGCGCCAGGCGAGTGTGGACGAGACCAGATCCGACGAAGAGAAACCCGACGTGGGTGCAGACGAGGCACGGGCTCGGGCGGAGCCAGCGAATGAGGAAACTTAATATTCAATTCCTATTTTATCTTTTGTTGTTTTGGTATTTTTCCTTTAATTGTAGTATGTTGTTGTTTTGGTATTTGCTCTTTTGGTATGTTGTTATGTTGTTGTTAGCACCCTCCTCTATATGAGGGGCTGAATTTGTACTTGTTTTATCTCGGAAGTAATATCAAATGGCTATTCCCTGGTTTTCTCCTCTAACCCTAGCCTCCCTCTTCTCTCCCTCTCACTTATGGCACTTCCCCTAGTCCGGATTTCCTCTCGACGAGTAATAGGGACACTCCCTCTCCCCCCACATGTCTACTTTTTAATTGTAGATCTCTACTTCTCTTCATCATATGCGTCATTTCGGCTTCGCGCAAGCAACGCTTAACATCCGCTACTACACGTTTTTATGGCAGTTATTTCCACGCATTAAATTGCACATAACACCAAATAATCAGCTTCACTGTCTTTTCAGCATGTCTTGGCTCCGTCTGAGATCGTAGTCCGATTGGCATTTTTTCACCACAACAGTCTTCAAGGCCCCCTCTTACTCGACCTTGGGGACAAGGTAACATTATGGATAGTCAAATAATAGTAAAAATTGGATTCCATCGTCAACTGCTCCTATCCGAAATAGGATTGACGACAAAATCGAGCCATGGCACATGGTTTCCGTACGATTCGAACATGTTTTACATGAAGATTTTTTTAAGCAAGCTCTATTCGAGACTGGTAGGAGAAGAATCAACTCAGTATTGTTAAAAAAATGGGGAAGCAAAACCAAGTCAAGCGTCAAGGATCTTGCTACCATTTCTGAAGGAACTGGATTTTCTTTTTCATTCCAGAGTTCCTATCTTTCCACGGCCTTTTCCTAGGAACACATACAAGAAAAAATGATAACGGTAACCCCACCATGAACTACTTTCTCAATTATGAATAGAATAGTAATAGAAAGACATGTCTAACCGAGACTGAATTTGTCACTTGCTATCCTCTTGCCTAGCAGGCAAAGATGGACCCTCGTGGGAAGATTGATTCATTCAGATCAATATGAGAGCCCAACTCCATTGCATTGCCAGAATCCATGTTTTATATTTAAAGCAGTTGATCTCCTTGCTTCTCTCATGGTATAAACCTCTTCCCGCGAAGCCCCCTTTCTCCTCGGTCCACAGAGACAAAATGTAGGACTGGTGCTAGCCGTTCATCGTGGAAGAAAGGACTCACCGAGTCGGGATCACTAACTAAGATTAAAATACTAAAACTCAGACTATAAAGCGAATATAACTAATCTAATTAGAAATAATTATAAAATAATAATACATAATAGAAAAGAACGGTCTATTCTGTATATTTTCCCTAGTTCTGTGGCTACCACGGCCCTTACACAATTGATTGGAGCATATAGATATCCCTTCAACACAACATAGCTCATCGAAAGGAACTCGGATGACTCACCAAAGCACGAAAGCCAGGATCTTTCTGGAAATGGATTTCTATTTGAAGAGTGCATAACCGCATGGATACGCGCACACTAACCCGTCCATTTTGGATCCAACTTGGGATTTTAGAGGGATTGGGAAGGAATTGGAATGTAAGAATATTGATTCATATAAAACAAAAAGTCATCTATTGATTCAAACACTATACTTAAGTGATATAGGGATAGAGGAGGAAAACCCAAAGATTTCACAAAGAAGAATATTCTCCTTTGATCGTAAATGGAAAATTGTTAAGCACGAACTAGGGAAAAAGAAGAAGAACTAGAGGAAGAAGATAGAGATTAGGGTTGAAATAAGAGGGAAGGGAAATACCTTGGATAATACTTGCATGCCTCCAAAAGAGAGGGGTCCGGGTATATATAACCCGGGACCCAAGGCCGGCCAACCGAGGGGTCGGTCGGCCCCCATGGGGCTAAACCAAATGTGGTTCAGCCCCCTTTAGCCGATCTTTTAAGAAGAGGGGGCTGAACTCATTGGTTCAACCCCGTTGTTGCCTTGCACGCGTCGTTGCCGCCGCTGGTAATGTTGCCCAAATAGCCTAGCCTCGTTTGGAGGCTTAACATTCCCTTCCCCATCAAAAGTCAGCTTGTCCTCAAGTGGGTAATCGGGGTAAAGCTCCCGGAACTCCAGCAAGTCCACCCAAGTATTGTGCTCCGCGGAGAGATCCTTCCATTTAATTAACAGCTCTGGACAGTACACCGTGCCCCGACGTTTCCACTTGATCAACAGTACATCTGTCGGAATGGGGCGAAGCTCGCCTCCAGAAGTAGCCTCTGGTAGCACGGGAAAGACCGGAACAGCCTCACCCAGCTTACGCTTCAACAAGGAGACATGAAAGGTAGGATGAATCCGTGAGCCCTCGGGCAATGCCAAGGTATACGCAACTGGCCCGACCCGTCGCGTGATCCGAAATGGTCCATAGTAGCGGGGTGCCAGCTTCTGATTTGTCCTCTGCGCCACAGACAACTGCCGGTAAGGGCGAAGTTTGAGGAAAACCTCATCCCCCACCTGGAACTCTCTTTTCATCCGATGTCGATCTGCCGGTGCTTTCATACGATCCTGCGCCGCCCGAAGATTCTCGCGCAAGGTGGCGAGGGTCCGATCACGATCACGGAGTGCCCGATCAACTACTGCCACTGCGGTACTGCCTGACTCATAACTGCTCAAGGAGGGAGGTGGTCGACCATAGACGACCTCAAAGGGTGTGAGTTTGCTAGCGGAGTGATACGAAGTGTTGAAGCAGTACTCCGCCCAATGTAACCAACTGGCCCATGTCCTTGGCTCATCCATGATAAAGCAACGAAGGTAAGTTTCCACGCCCCGATTCAAGACTACCGTCTGTCCATCGGTCTGGGGATGGTGAGCCGTGCTGAAACGTAATGAAGTCCCCTGCAAGCGAAAGAGTTCCGTCAAAAATCTGCCAACAAAAGTAGGGTCCCGATCGGAAATGATCGCCCGGGGAATCTCATGCAATCGAACAATCTCCCGAACAAATAAAGCCGCCACAGACAGGGGCGGACCTACGTTCGGGCACACCCGGGCACGTGCCCGGGTGTGATTTTACGTGATTTTCGCTGGGCGGAGCCGCGTAGTAAAACAGTAAAACACTAAAGTCTAAAGGCAAAGCTCGCAGTCCACAGCTCTCATTTTGCGCTTAGCCCTAGCCCGCCGCTGCTGCTCCCGCTGAATCCCCGATCGCGTGTCGCCGTGCCGTCGCCCGCCGCTGCTGCGTAGCCCGCCGCCGATCGCGTGCCTAGTGCTCGCCGCTGATTTGCGCGCCCGCCGCTGGTCCCGGGCCGCTTAGCCCTAGCCCGTCGCTGCTGCTCCCGCTGAATCCCCGATCGCGTGCCGCCGTGCCGTCGCCCGCCGCTGCTGCGTAGCCCGCCGCCGATCGCGTGCCTAGTGCTCGCCGCTGATTTGCGCGCCCGCCGCTGGTCCCGGCTCCCGCTGAATCAGACCAGCTCCCGCTGAATCGCTGATCCCGGTCCCGCTGAATCGCTGATCCCGGCTCCCACTGATCCGCTGGTATCTTCATTTCTTCTTCTTCTTCTTCTTGACATTCTTGATTCTTTTAGTAAAGAATACTTGGAAAACTTATAATATCAGCCAACAATGGTTGCAGAAAACTTAGATTTGGCTTGAATCCAAATCTGACCACTTCATTTCCTTCATTCAAGATCTTCTCTAGTTTGGGATCCATTACATTGAATTTCTTATCGTTGCGAATTATTGAGAGAGATGAGCGATAATGGAAGTGTTTTACGGAAAAATAGTTTATGTTGTAAACTAAACTCTTTGGCTTATATATATATTTAAAATAACTCAAAATTGTGGAAATTGAAAAGCCACATACTTGTGGAGGAGAACTATTCAAGATTAGATGGCTGATATTTAAAATGAGAAGTAATTTGAATGAGAAAACATCTTAGAAACTCCACAAAACTCTGCCTTCACTACTTGCAACAGCCCAAAATATAACCATCCCATCTATTTTTGTATGAATAGAGATAGGAAATACCATTTTCTTCACACAGAACTAACACAAGACAGTCTTATGTGATGGAGAAATAATGAGAAAACTCGTATATGCAACCACATACGAGATCCGGCGATTTACTTGCAACAATTGATTGGAATTTACTTGATTGGAATTTACTTGATTGGAATTTACTTGCATTTCTTCTTATTAATGTTACTCTGATTATAATAGGTTATGGAGAAATTTTTTTCTAAAGTTGTTCAACCTAGTAAAGAAACAAAAAAATTGAAGAGTTGTCTTCATCCGCAAGTAATAAGAGACAACGACTTACGTGCGTTGAGGAACTTCTTTCCGATCCAGGGTTGAGACAACCAATTTTGAGTTATGACGTCAATGATCAAGATAGAGTATAGTGAACATAAGGACGCTGCTTTTTGCCTGTATTGTTATGTCTTTCCACAAAAGGGATGTGATCCAACATTTGTTATTCGTGGCTTTAGATATTGGAAGGATAAGACAATTCTGGAAAAGCATATTGGCAAACATGATAGCGATCATAATGCTTCAAAAAAATTATGTGAACATTTGATGAATCAGAAACAGAGTATTCAAGTAGTTTTGGCTAAACAAGAAGAAACTCAAGCTGTTGAATATCGTGCACGTTTAAATGCTTCCATTGAGTGTGTTCGTTTTCTGTTACGGCAAGGATTGTCTTTTCGTGGCCATGATGAGTCTGATGGGTCCCTAAACAAAGGAAATTTTTTGGAGCTTTTGGAGTTTTTGGCGTCAAATAACAGTGATGTCAATGCAGTGGTCTTGAAAAATGCTCCAATTAATTGTCAGTTAACAGCTCCGAAAATACAAAAGATATTGTTCTTGCAATTGCAAGTGCAACAACATGTGAAATAATTAAGGACATTGGAGTAGATTGTTTTACAATCTTAGTAGATGAATCTCGTGATATCTCAAATAAAGAACAGATGTCTATTGTTTTAAGATATGTGAACAAAAAAGGAAAGATTATTGAAAGATTACTCGGTTTTGCCCATGTTTCTGATACTACAGCTTTATCACTCAAACTTGCTATTGAGAAAATATTTGCAAAATATAATTTAAGTCTCTCAAGACTACGAGGCCAGGGTTACGATGGAGCAAGCAACATGCGGGGTGAATTCAATGGTTTAAAAACTCTGATTATGAAGGATAATAGTTCAGCTTTTTATATTCATTGTTTTGCTCACCAACTACAGTTGATATTAGTGGCAGTCGCAGAGGGACATCCTGAGATCGCAGAACTTTTTTCGTACATTACAAATGTATTAAATGTTGTCGGAGGCTCTTGTAAAAGACGTGATTGTCTTAGAGCTTTAGAAATTGAAAGAGTCGCTAAAGAAATTAATTGTGGCGAGTTAGAGTGTGGGAGAGGGCTCAACCAACCACTTGAAATTAAAAGAGCAGGAGATACAAGGTGGAGTTCGCATTATGGCACTGTTTTGAATTTCATTCGTATGTTTTCATCTATTGTAAATGTTCTTGAAATTATTACACGGGACGGAGCTGATGGAAATCAAAGGGGAACTGCAAGTAGTCTTTTGAAAAATATTCGGACATTCGATTTTGTGTTTCTCTTACAGTTGATGAAAAATATTTTATCAAAGACAAATGAATTGTCACAAGCGCTACAGAGAAATGATCAAGACATCATTAATGCAATGAATTTTGTTAAAATATCAAAACAATTATTATTCAGTATGAGAAATATTGATGTTCATTGGGAGGCTTTCATCATTGAAGTATCATCCTTTTGTGAAAAACAAAATATAGATGTTCCAAATATGGATGACAAATTTTTTCCAGCAGGGAGATCAAGACGCACTGCACGAGACATTACAAACTATCATCATTTTTGGGGTTGAGATTTATAATATTGTGATTGATTGGATGCTGAATGAGTTAAATGACCGATTCAATGAAGTAAATACTGAATTGCTTCTTTGTGTTTCATGTCTTGATCCTAGTAATCAGTTCAGTTGTTTTGATAAAGAGAAGTTGATTCAGCTTGCAAAGTTCTATCCATGTGATTTTACTCCACTAGACTTACAGTTACTTGATGGTCAGCTAGATATATATATATTTGATGTGCGATCTAATGAGGCATTCTCACAAGTTAAAGGTATTAGCGGGCTTCTAGAAAAATTAGTGGAGCTTAAAAAGCATGATCATTACCAATTGGTTTATCGACTTTTAAAGCTGGCTTGTCTTTTACCGGTTGCAACTGCTAGCGTGAAAAGAATGTTTTTTGCTATGAAGATTATAAAGAGCCGTTTGAGAAATAGAATGAATGATGAATGGATGAATGATTGTCTTATAGCTTACATTGAGAAAGATATTGTTGACACAATTACAAATGAAGAAATTATTACGCGTTTTCAGAATATGCGTCCGCGGAAAGTTGCTCCATAATATGTAAGTTCTTTTGGGAACCTCAATATTACATGTTTTTCATATTTATGTTACTCGATCTCTACTTGTTGCTCTTATATAATGAATTTTATAATTGTTTTGCAGATTTAATTACTGTGTGTCAATAGCTTGTATTGAATTCAAAGTTTGTTTTGATTTTGGAAAAAGAGAGACGGCTTGATTTCACTCCTTTTGAAATTGTGCATCTATTGATTTTGAAAGGTATGTTTGAGTTTTCAATTTAATTTAATGCGATTTAATTCGTTAGTTTTCTATTTGTTTAGTTCTTGTTTTCTCATGAATGTCAATTAATAGGATTCAATTGTTGTTGTGATTTTGGTTGTTTTCGTTCATTTTTAGGCACTTGAAATATTACTTTTAATAATATTGAATTAAAAAATATATCAAAAATTTAAATCATTTGCTTGGTGCCCGGGTCGGATGAAAATCCTGGGTCCGCCACTGGCCACAGACTCCCCTGTGTAAGGGTGGCTCAGAGCAAGGAAGTGCCCATACTTGGACAACTTGTCCACCACCACTAAGATAACTGTTTTACCCTTCGACTTGGGCAGCCCATCAATGAAGTCCATAAAAACTGTATCCCAGATTTGATGCGGAATCTCTAAGGGGGTGAGTAGCCCGGCTGGAGACGTAGTCTCATATTTCTGCCTTTGGCAGACATCACATTTCTGAACAAACTCCTGAATGTCACGGCGCATCCCCTTCCAAAATACATTTGCCCGAGCCCGCTGGAGAGTGCGAAGAATACCCGCGTGATCGTCCGTCGGCGACGAATGAAACTCATGCATCATCACCGTCCTCCAAGCTGACTGCCCAGGAATGACCACTCGTCCCTGATAATATAGCTGGTCATTTTGTAAGTGATAACCTGGGGTTACCTCACGAGCCTGCCGCAGGTTCTCCACAATAACCCGTAACTCGGGATCTCGCTGCACCTCCTCCTGAATCTCATCCATCGACTCCAACTGTGGCATAGAGATGTGCGCCAAGGCCCCTCTGGTAAGCGCGATAGGGCGTCAGCCACCCGATTGTCCTTCCCCGGCCGATACTCGATCTCATAATCATATCCCAACAACTTGGTGACCCACTTCTGTTGAAGAGGGGAAGAAATCCGCTGCTCGAGAAAGTGCTTCAAGCTCTGATGATCTGTCCGTATTTTAAAACGATGTCTCAGCAGGTATGGCCGCCATAGGGCCACCGCATGAATAACCGCTAGCATCTCCTTTTCATACACCGATAGTCCCAGTGTCCGTGGAGCCAAGGCCTTACTGTAGAAGGCGATCGGCCGTCCTTCCTGCATCAAGACCGCTCTCATTCCCACGCCGGAAGCATCCGTCTCCACCATAAACTTCTTAGTGAAATCTGGAAGTGTCAGCACTGGAGTCGTCGTCATCGCCCTTTTCAACGCCTGAAAGGCGGTCTCGGCCTCATCCTGCCACGAGAAAGCATCCTTCTGTAGCAGCTGCGTACGTGGCCGAGCAATCTTCCATAATCCCGTACAAAACGCCGGTAGTACCCAGTGAGGCCCAAGAACCCCCTCAGCGCCCGAATGGTCAGAGGTCGTGGCCAAGAAATCATACTCTCGATCTTCCATGGGTCGGCTTTCACCCCATCCGCTGAAACTAGATGCCCCAAGTACTCCACCTGTTGTCCAAAAGAACACTTGGACCGCTTAACATAGAGCTTATGTTGCCGAAGAGTAGAGAAGACCTGAGCCACATGACGTAAATGATCCTCCCAAGTAGCGCTGAAGATCAGAATGTCATCAAAGAAGATCAAGACGAAGTGTCGCAGGAATGGGCGAAAAATTTCGTTCATATTGGCCTGAAAAGTAGACGGTCCCCCCGTCAATCCATTCGCCATCACTAAGAACTCATAGTGGCCGTCATGAGTCCTGAAAGCCGTCTTATGCACGTCCTCCTCCTTCATAAGAATCTGATAATAGCCGGATCGCAAATCCAGCTTCGTGAATCTAGTCGCCGCACTCAACTCATCCAACAGCTCCTCAATAACGGGAATCGGAAACTTGTCCTTTACGATAACACAGTTTAAGGCACGGTAATCTACGCAGAAACGCCAAGATCCGTCCTTTTTAACCAGAATAATCGGTGCTGAGAAGGAACTGGTACTAGGTCGTATAATGTCGGCAACAAGCATTTCCTTCACACTACGCTCGATCTCTGCCTTCTGCATGTGGGGATACCTGTAAGGACGAGTGTTGGGCGGCTCCGCCCCAGTCTGTAGCACAATCTGGTGATCACGGAACCGTGACGGTGGAAGCGTCCCCGGCTCCTGGAAAATGTCATCATACTCCTTCACTAATGCCCGCATCTGGTCAGGAACCTCCGTCGGTCTATCCTCGTCAGACCTCACCCCCAACAGGACTGTCATCAGACTATTGGACTCCTTAAGCTGTTGTAGGCTGCGAAGGGAGATCTCTTTGACCGGAGAAGATCTGAGCCCTTTCAAACAGAACTGGCGCTCCCCTTGCGAGAACTCCATCGTCATCTGGTCCCAATCAAAAGTCACCCCCCCCCCTCAACTGCTGCAGCCACTGCACTCCAAGCACCATATCTGAGCCTCGGATCGGTAAGAGATAGACATCTGTGCACCCCACATAACCCTGCATCCGAAGCTCCATCGCCTTCAACACTCCCTGACACTGTAGTTTGCTGTCGTCTGCAACCATAACCTGGAACGCCGCTCCTACGTCAATCACGTGCCCCACCTTTTGTGCCACATCTGGATGAATAAAATTATGAGTACTCCCACTGTCCACCAGAATGGTCACCCTCTCCTGTCGAATCCTCCCCGCCAGCCGCATAGTAAGCGGAGGTGGATTGCACCCTTCCATGGCATGTAGGGACACACCCAACTCCGTCAAGTCGAAGTCCCCCCCCCCCAGACTCCAACTCCTCCTCCGGAAACTCGTCCTCCTCAAGCTGTTCCTCCTGATGCAACATAAAGACCTGGACCTTCTGGCACTTGTGTCCCGGCGTGAATTTCTCATCACAATTAAAGCAAAGGCCTTTCTCCTTTCGTGCTTGTAACTCGTTCCAAGACAACCGTGTCACCGTCGGTCGGCCGGCCACTGGAGTCTCTCTCCGGGCCGCGGCCGGTGTAGTAGTATGCCTTGCCATACTGCGGGCTCGTTGCCTATTTAACTTTTCCTCTTGGATGCGCGCCAAGCTGATCGCGTGGTTCAGACTACGGGGCATGTAGGCATGAACCTCATCGCGTAAGTGATCCTTCAGTCCTGATACAAAACAGCTGAGGAGTGTCTTTTCTTCCCACTGAACCCTGTTGGCCAACTTCTCAAACTCCGTCCTGTACTCCATCACTGTACCCTTCTGTCGTAGCTTCTGTAAAAGCGCCTCAAAGTCTTCAAACTCCAAAGGCCCAAACCGAGCCGTGAAGCCTTCCACAAATTCCTCCCATAGAACATACTCCCGTCCCCGCAAGAACCACTGTGTCCACTGGAACGCGTCATCCTCCAGATGGAAGGACGCTAGCTGCACCCACTGAGCCTCTGGCACCTCCTGATAGCTGAAAAACAACTCCGCTTTTTGTACCCACTCCAAAGCGTCGCCCCCACTGTACCGAGGGAAATTCATCCGAGTCAACTTGGGAGCCATGTATGGCCTTTGGCCGCATTCCCCGCCATTGGGGCCCCATGATGGAAAGCCCCCTTCTCCCCACTGCACCCCTCTTCCAAAGCCTGGTGGTTGCCCTCTTCCTGCCGGTGGGGGTAACAACCCATCCCGACCTTGCCTCCAAGGAGCGTGCTCGGTAAAAGTCCCAGCCCTTCCGTCAACACCAGTTGCGAAGCCGCCACCCCTGCCGGCCATTTCCAGGCCTGCCGGCACAAATCTGGCCCTCCCCGTGCTTGCCACGGGGGGTCCAGCCACTCTGAAGCCACCCCCAGCCATGCCGAAGCCACCCGGCCCAAAACCGCCCCCCTGATGGCTCGTCGGTCCCGATCCAAGCCCCACAGGAGCCGCTGATGCCCAGCCGACCCCGCTGGAGCCGCCTGCGACGTTTCCCGCCACTCCGTAGCCCGTCGGGACAAACCCGACCCCCTGCGTGCTCGCCACCCCGATCCAGCCCAGCCACCGCCAACAACCGTCGATCCGGGCCCATGCGTGTGCGCTGAAGCCGATCCCGACCAGCCGACGCCGCCCCAGGCCGATCCGGCCCCTCCGTGGTTCGCCGCACCAGATCCAGCCCCCGCCTGGCTCGCAGCAGTAGGTCCGAAGCCAGCCGCCCCCGATCCGGCGCTTCCCGCACCCGATCCACCCAATCCGGGCATTTCCGGCCTATTCCCTGTAGATCCGTCCGGTTACTCCTCCGCCGCCGCCTTGCCCTTCAAGTTTTGCGCTAATAGCGTCATGATATCGTTCAAGCGGTCGTCGATTCGCTCTTCCAACCTTTGAGTGGACGTTTTGACATTTTCTTCGATGGCGGCTACCGAATCGGTAAGCCCCATCAAATTCTCCTCTAGGGTTTCCAAGCGGTCATTCTCCTCTTGCGAACGTGTAGTCACCATGATAGAGGAAGGAATCCTCTGATACCAAATGTTAAGCACGAACTAGGGAAGAAGAAGAAAAACTAGAGGAAGAAGATATAGATTAGGGTTGAAATAAGAGGGAAGGGAAATACCTTGGATAATACTTGCATGCCTCCAAAAGAGAGGGGTCCGGGTATATATAACCCAGGACCCAAGGCCGGCCAACCGAGGGGCCGGCCGGCCCCCATGGGGCTGAACCAAATGTGGTTCAGCCCCTTGAGCCGATCTTTGAAGAAGAGGGGGCCGCTCCTACGTCAATCACGTGCCCCACCTTTTGTGCCACATCTGGATGAATAAAATTATGAGTACTCCCACTGTCCACCAGAATGGTCACCCTCTCATGTCGAATCCTCCCCGCCAGCCGCATAGTAAGCGGAGGTGGATTGCACCCTTCCATGGCATGTAGGGACACACCCAACTCCGTCAAGTCGAAGTCCCCCCCCCCAGACTCCAACTCCTCCTCCGGAAACTCGTCCTCCTCAAGCTGCTCCTCCTGATGCAACATAAAGACCTGGACCTTCTGGCACTTGTGTCCTGGCGTAAATTTCTCATCACAATTAAAGCAAAGGCCTTTCTCCTTCCGTGCTTGTAACTCGTTCCAAGACAACCGTGTCACCGTCGGTCGGCCGGCCACTGGAGTCTCTCTCCGGGCCGCGGCCGGTGTAGTAGTATGCCTTGCCATACTGCGGGCTCGTTGCCTATTTAACTTTTCCTCTTGGATGCGCGCCAAGCTGATCGCGTGGTTCAGACTACGGGGCATGTAGGCATGAACCTCATCGCGTAAGTGATCCTTCAGTCCTGATACAAAACAGCTGAGGAGTGTCTTTTCTTCCCACTGAACCCTGTTGGCCAACTTCTCAAACTCCGTCCTGTACTTCATCACTGTACCCTTCTGTCGTAGCTTCTGTAAAAGCGTCTCAAAGTCTTCAAACTCCAAAGGCCCAAACCGAGCCGTGAAGCCTTCCACAAATTCCTCCCACAGAACATACTCCCGTCCCCGCAAGAACCACTGTGTCCACTGGAACGCGTCATCCTCCAGATGGAAGGACGCTAGCTGCACCCACTGAGCCTCTGGCACCTCCTGATAGCTGAAAAACAACTCCGCTTTTTGTACCCACTCCAAAGCGTCGCCCCCACTGTACCGAGGGAAATTCATCCGAGTCAACTTGGGAGTCATGTATGGCCTTTGGCCGCGTTCCCCCGCCATTGGGGCCCCATGATGGAAAGCCCCCCTTCTCCCCACTGCACCCCTCTTCCAAAGCCTGGTGGTTGCCCTCTTCCTGCCGGTGGGGGTAACAACCCATCCCGACCTTGCCTCCAAGGAGCGTGCTCGGTAAAAGTCCCAGCCCTTCCGTCAACACCAGTTACGAAGCCGCCACCCCTGCCGGCCATTTCCAGGCCTGCCGGCACAAATCTGGCCCTCCCCGTGCTTGCCACGGGGGGTCCAGCCACTCTGAAGCCACCCCAGCCATGCCGAAGCCACCCGGCCCAAAACAGCCCCCCTGATGGCTCGCCGGTCCCGATCCAAGCCCCACAGGAGCCGCTGATGCCCAGCCGACCCCGCTGGAGCCGCCTGCGACGTTTCCCGCCACTCCGTAGCCCGTCGGGACAAACCCGACCCCCTGCGTGCTCGCCACCCCCGATCCAGCCCAGCCACCGCCAACAACCGTCGATCCGGGCCCATGCGTGTGCGCTGAAGCCGATCCCGACCAGCCGACGCCGCCCCAGGCCGATCCGGCCCCTCCGTGGTTCGCCGCACCAGATCCAGCCCCCGCCTGGCTCGCAGCAGTAGGTCCGAAGCCAGCCGCCCCCGATCCGGAGCTTCCCGCACCCGATCCACCCAATCCGGGCATTTCCGGCCTATTCCCTGTAGATCCGTCCGGTTACTCCTCCGCCACCGCCTTGCCCTTCAAGTTTTGCGCTAATAGCGTCATGATATCGTTCAAGCGGTCGTCAATTCGCTCTTCCAACCTTTGAGTGGACGTTTTGACATTTTCTTCGATGGCGGCTACCGAATCGGTAAGCCCCATCAAATTCTCCTCTAGGGTTTCCAAGCGGTCATTCTCCTCTTGCGAACGTGTAGTCACCATGATAGAGGAAGGAATCCTCTGATACCAAATGTTAAGCACGAACTAGGGAAGAAGAAGAAAAACTAGAGGAAGAAGATATAGATTAGGGTTGAAATAAGAGGGAAGGGAAATACCTTGGATAATACTTGCATGCCTCCAAAAGAGAGGGGTCCGGGTATATATAACCCGGGACCCAAGGCCGGCCAACCGAGGGGTCGGCCGGCCCCCATGGGGCTGAACCAAATGTGGTTCAGCCCCCTTGAGCCGATCTTTGAAGAAGAGGGGGCTGAACCCATTGGTTCAGCCCCGTTGTTGCCTTGCACGCGCCGTTGCCGCCGCTGGTAATGTTGCCCAAATAGCCTAGCCTCGTCTGGAGGCTTAACAAAAATGTTCAATTGAAACATGAAAACGTAAATAAATTGGTATGCGCTTCGAGGGGGAGTGGAAGGAGGATATTCTTGAATGAATAAAAGGATCCAATTACTTCGAAAGAATTGAATGAGGAGTTGTATGAGGTGAAAAACTCATGTATGATTATACGTAAAGTTGTCGGAGTACAATTAAACTCTGAATTTGAAATCACTGTTTATATACCCGGAATTAATGATGTCGTGTGAATCGCTAGAAACATGTAAAGTGTATGGTTAACCCAATAACGAAAGTTTTGGAAAGGGACTGAAGCAAGCTAGCATGAGACAAAATATCTTCTTTCTAAAAAGATTTGATACTACTATATGTCCATGGTCCATCATTGGAGTAATTTTAGAGAATTTCCCTTCCTTTGTCCATGTCAACAAACAGTTCGAAATACCTCAACTTTTTCAAAACAGGTCCGAGCCCAATAACAATGATTCGAAACACCGTTTTTTCCATTACACTATTTTGGAAACCCAAGGACTAGATCATGTGGATATGTAAAATACAAGATTTCCAATCCTATGAGGAAAAGGAGGGAAGAAGATACTCAACTTAAAGTGAAAGTAAGTAAACGTAATTTCATACTTGATCTCATAGATACATATAGAATTTTGTGGAAAGCCGTATTCGATGAAAGTTGTATGTACGGATTGGAGGGAGATTTTTCATATCTTTTGAGATCCACCCAAAAATATGGGGTCAAAAAGCCAAACTAAGATATTTGTTTTAATGGTAAAAAATTGGATCCCATTGTGGACAGGTGTGTTGATACGTATACGCATTGTGAATGTATCATATGCATGCGCTCGGATGATCGGGCTTACGAGAGTCTTATAGGACGCGTTTACTTTTATATTAATATTGTGTCAATTATGTGATGTTTTGTCCTTCAATGTATTTGTCTTGTAATGTGGGCTCCATATATATAAGGAATCCTTAGGTTAAGAGCATATATCTTTGGATCTTTTAGGTTTTGGGCTCTCTTGGAGAGAAAAGCATTGGACGATCCAGCCTCTAAGTGCTAGGCGGGAACTTGTCTCTCGAGTTTGTATCTGTATTTTCTTCATGCAATGCAATTTCATCTTTGGTATCCGTGATTCTTGATAAGGTATAGCTTGTGTGTATCAACTCATTACTTAACCATGCAAGTTATCAGATGAACAACATTTCACAAGTATTTGGAGCTATATATTGCACTAGCTGCTATTAATATGAGAGTTGGCTTCTTTGGTGGAAGCTACAAAAGAGAACCTTAAAGCACGTGGATAACCATTTTTCTCTATACGACTGAATGACTGATGGTGCAAGGAATTCATATGTATTAGATGAAATACCCAGGCTATTACCTTGCTGGGATAAGTGCGAGATAGGAAACAGCAAATGGAAACAGCTGCAGTAGAGCATGTTCGGCAACCAGTACCAAAGCAAGGCCTTTGCACAATCGAGTAAACCCAGAGAACAAGTTGTTGCCCTGCATCAGGGGATCATTTACTAGATATTCATTTGTAAATCCTGAGTGTATTAGGCATCAACAAACTAAAAAAGAGAGTTTGAAGATTAGAGGAAATTATAAATTATGAAAAAAATGAACTTCATGAACATAACTAGAGCTCAGATTGCAATGTAATTATAAATTTTGGCAAGAAAAACTTGATTGCAGAATCAGTACATCTTATTTGTTATTAACTTAATTGTTACTTCCATAGTTACCTCCTATTATGCTAATAGCACAATTTTAAACCTCTATGAATGCATGAGAATTGAATACATTTTTGTGACTTCATCGAATACAATGCATTGCAATTTAAGGGATTTTTTTTCCAAACAAAAGATACTACTCATTTATACCTAGCAAAGAAAGGTATATTTTTCAGATATTTGGAAACAAGGTAAGGCTTATTATAAATGGCAACAAAAAATGTCTTCAAAATTAATATACACTGTACTGGAAGTTAATGTGATTATGGCAATGATATGCAAGAGAAGTCACCAAAATGAAAATATATGAATAGCAAAATCCAAGTTGGACTCTTCATTAAATATACAATAGTGCTAGAGTAGAAGTCCTAAGATGTCTCCTTCACTAATACCTGCATAAAATTCTATTTCATCGTATTCCCAAGAGATATTATGTCGTCAAAAGCTTTCCAAGCTTTCCTTTGATCTGGATTTGACGGTGCTTGAGGAGCTTATAGAGCTAAAAAAACAAATTATAAACATGACCATTTATTCGTCTCGAAATCTAACACACCAACAAACTTACTGATCAACTCGTTCATTTCTATACGAGTAGAGTTCACGTAATTCTCTATGGTACAAGATATCAAAAGCTCGTAACAGCAATATCACAGAATTGCCGAAGGAAGCCTCTGGCAACAAAGAACTTGGAGTACAATGAACTATTTTTTTATTTAACTTGATCTTTTCTAAACAACTTTCTTCCTATATTTCTTCCTAGTTGTAACAAATTAAAAAGTAGATTATAAGAAAATATACCATGATTTTTTAATAAAGAAACAAGCTAATGTTTGTGTTCGGTGCGATATATTTTAACATTATTTGTGTTTGATTTGTGTGTTACAGGCTAACCCGTAGAACGTTGGGGAGTCGTTGGAGGATTGCCCGGAAGCAGGGGAGACAAAAGAGGAAGATATTACGGAGCCGAAACCATGGTTGTTATAAGAAAAATGTGCAAAGGCCCAAGGCAAGGCCCATCTAGGGCCCTCTTCCTCCTTATGCTTTAGTCTCACATCATAAATTGGGATTGTTCTCCCTCTCTCTTCATATATTAATATACAAATTCATATATGTAAACCAATTTTTGAAGATATAATAAAATTATATTTTATTTCTCTCAATTTTTTGTATTATTCTACATGGTATCAAAGTAAAACAATCGGTCCTAACTGTTCTTTGGCCTGTCCTGCTCTCTGCTCTGAGCAGTTAGATTTCTCTAACCACACATTTGCTTTGACCTGTCCAGCTCCCTACCTTGGGCGGTTAGATGAAATCTAACCGCCCAAGGTAGAAGTAAAACAATCGGACATAACTGTTCTTTGGCCTGTCCTGCTCTCTGCTCTGAGCAGTTAGATTTCACTAACCACACATTTGCTTTGGCCTGTCCAGCTCCCTACCTTGGGCAAGTTTGTTCCTTTTTTTGACTCCTCTGCTCCCCCCCTCTCATTTTATACAACTTCTCTGGGGCCCACTGGGCTCCCGCTTCTCCCATACAGATCGCCAAGCCACCTACCCTTGCCGCACCAAACCGTTGCTCCCTCAACCACTGCTTCCAACCGCACCTTTTTTTGGTCGTAGCTTGCCACTGCCACAGCAAGCCGCTGTTTCCTTGCCGCAGATTTCTAGCCGCAGCTAGCCCTTGTTTCCTTGCCGCCGATTTTAGTCGCAGCTAGTCGCTGCCTCCTTGTCGCAGATTCAAGTTCCCGCTTTCTTGTCGTTGTTTTCTTGTCGTCGCAAATCACCTCTTGCGCAGCTTGTGCCCAGCTCTTGCTGCAGTGCTTTGAATCTGCTCGCCGAGCTCTGCCTTGCCGTTCCTAGTCATTGCTACTTTGTCTGGCCGTTGTTGCTTCCTGCCTAGCCCCGGTTCCTAGTCATTGCTACTTTGTCTGGCCGTTGTTGCTTCCTGCCTCGCTTAGCCGATGTCGCTTCCTGCCTCGCCGCTGAGTGCAGTTTGACTGCTCTGGTTATTTATCTTGTTCTCCTAGCCGCCTGAAACAAGAGGCTTCA
Organism: Platanthera guangdongensis; assembly: GCA_039583875.1. Lineage (NCBI taxonomy): Eukaryota > Viridiplantae > Streptophyta > Magnoliopsida > Asparagales > Orchidaceae > Platanthera > Platanthera guangdongensis. The sequence continues at coordinate 27,989,194 of CM077152.1, read as the reverse complement.
TGGCGTCGACTGATGCTCTGTCCCTTCCGACTCGTGTTGCGACTCGTCCTCTCGAAGTTCGTGATGAGCTTCGAATCACCATTATTTCTCTTAGTGGGAAGAAAAATTTTGTTGAGTGGGTGCATGATACGAACAAGAACACGCTTGCATTAATTTGAAAAACACGGATATAATCCGGAGCAAACTATGGTCAAGATCAAGGAGACTGGGTCCTCCAATGACCCATCTCTCAAATGAGAGCCCAAAACCCTAATAACCAAAAAGATATCCAAACCTAGACTCCTCCCCCTTATATAGATGAGGGAGGCTACAATGTAAACACATTTAAGTAAATATTTAATTGATTAATACTAAATAATTAATATCAATTAAGTACTAACACAAATTAATTACAAACATTAATCGCGGCGGTTTCTAAATGCGCTCCAGTGGTCACGGCGAGTAGTCGTTCCGACGTAAGCATGAGGGTAACATTCCTTGCCCTTGAAAATCGACCTTGCCCGCAAGGTCGAGCACTAAATGTTTGTCGGGATCTTTAATAATAGGAGGAACATATAATTTATGATTGCGGTTAGGGAAACCTGGGACCGGATGGAGAGGGAAAAAGGGTGAAAAGATGGGTGTGAAAGCAGGTTGTGTTAAATGAAATTGAAGGAGAGGAGAGAGAGTGACAACTAATGAGAGGGAGAGAGATGGGGCACTGTGAGAGAGGACGAAAAAAAGACCTGTGATAAAATTTGTGGTGGCGTGTAGTGGGGGCAGCGGCGGAAGTCAGAGAAAGAGAGCAATAATAATAATAATAAGAGATGTGCAGATATGGAGGACGGACAGGTGCGGGCCTTGAAATTGTCAGGCGGACGGGCTCGCAGTGAAGCTGGGGGACGACGACGCTGCGTCGAAGGGCGGGTGAAGCCGCAACGAGGTTGGTTGTCGCAGTCGGTGGGAGGAGCGACCGAGCGAGACGCGGCGGGGAGCCAGGAGCCATCGTATCGAACCCGCATCGGTCAGCGGAGGACGAAGGCGGAGACGTGGGCTGTGTTCGTTGCTGGGGGGAAACTTCACGGCGGAAGCAGAGGTCGTGAGGCAGTGCTGAAGGAGGCGGGCTGGACGACGACACTGGCGAGGGCGCACAGCCGTCATGGAACAGCAGAAGGTCTCGGCGCTGGGCCAAGGCCTGCACGGCGGAATACAGCACGTTGAGGGCAGCGGATTGTTCGTCCAGGAGACCTTCGACGGCGGCGAGTGTGTTTAGCGTGGCCCGAGCCCCGACGATGTGGAAAGAGCGGGTGGGGGCGGCAGGTCGGACCATTGATACGAGCAAGAGCACACTAGCATTAATTTGAAAACATCAAGAACCAACTCCGGCCAAGATCAAGGAGACTGGATCCTCCAATGAACCCTCTTTCAAATGAGAGCCCAAAACTCTAATAACCAAAACGATATCCAAACCTAGACTCCTCCCCCTTATATAGATGAGGGAGGCTACAATGCAAACACATTTAAGTAAATATTTAATTGATTAATATTAAATAATTAATATCAATCAAGTACTAACATAAATTAATTACAAACATTAATCACGGCGGTTTCCAAATGCGCGCTCCGATGGTCACGGCGAGTAGTCGTTCCGGAGTAAGCATGAGGGTAATAGTGCACTCTGTTCGTCATGTTCTTCAAACCAAGGGACTTTTGCATCATCTAACTAAGGACACCCTTCTTCACTCACTAATGACTGGTTTCGCAATGATGGTCGTGTTCAGACATGGCTCCTCAACTCCCTACATGGTGAACCTTATCGTATGGTCATGTATCATGAGACGGACAAAGCTATGTGGGAGGAGCTGCATTCTCTCTATTCCGTCAAGGACAGCCTTCAACATTTGTTTGACATCACTACAAACCTTCAATCTCTCGACTCAGGAGGTGCTGGCGACTTCACCTTCTTTGTTGCGCGGTCCAAAACCTTAATTGAGGCATGGATTCAGCATCAACCTCCTACTACTGATCTAGCCGTGTAGCGTGCTCAAAAAAAAGTTGTTGGTATTGCGATGATGATGGCTCGTGTTCCGCCTCATCTCCACAGTGTTCAGACTCAGATACTCTCCTCCATGATTCCCTCTCTCTGATGTTTGCTCAATGTTGTTGAAGGTGACAGTGTGACACCGCCCTCAGATGCTCCCGGACCTCCCTCCCTGGCCCTCCTCCAGCACTCATTTGTCTCCCACGCCCCTCCATCCACTCAAGGAGGTCGCTCCGGCTACCAAGGGATTGCAATGGCCTGCCTAGATTCAAGTGTACTCACTGTGGCAGGGATGGACATCTTAAGGCAACTTTTTATCGTAAACATTGTCTGTCTCCTCCGCCTAATGTCTCCGTTGTTGCTGACACATCTTCTGCTACTCATGCCGATATTGACGTCGTGCGCCAATGACCCCGACCAAGATCAAGGAGACTGGGTCCTCCAATGACCAATCTCTCAAATGAGCCCAAAACTCTAAAAACCAAAAAGATATCCAAATATAGACTCCTCCCCTTATATAGATGAGGGAGGCTACAATGCAAACACATTTAAGTAAATATTTAATTGATTAACATTAAATAATTAATATCAATCAAGTACTAACATAAATTAATTACAAACATTAATCGCGGCGGTTTCCAAAAGCGCGCTCCGATGGTCACGGCGAGCAGTCGTTCCGGCGTGAGAATGAGGTTAACAGTGCACTTTGTTCGTCATGTTCTTCAAACCAAGGGACTTTTGCATCATCTAACTAAGGACACCCCTTCTGCACTCACTAATAACTGGTTTCGCGATGATGGTCGTGTTCAGACATGGCTCCTCAACTCCCTGGATGGTAAACCTTATGGTATGGCCATGTATCATAAGACGGACAAAGCTATGTGGAAGGAACTGCATTCCCTCTATTTCGTCAAGGACAGCCTTCAACATTTATTTGACATCAATCCATCATTACAAACCTTCAATCTCTCGACTCAGGAGGTGATGGCGACTTAACCTTCTTTATTGTGCGGTCCAAAACCTTAATTGAGGCATGGATTCAGCATCAACCTCCTACTACTGATCTAGCCGTGTAGCGTGCTCAAAACAAGGTTGTTGGTATTGCGATGATGATGGCTCGTGTTCCGCCTCATCTCCACAGTGTTCAGGCTCATATACTCTCCTCCACGATTCCCTCTCTCTCTGATGTTTGCTCAATGTTGTTGAAGGTGACAGTGTGACACCGCCCTCAGATGCTCCCGGACCTCCCTCCCTGGCCCTCCTCCAGCACTCATTTGTCTCTCACGCCCCTCCATCCACTCAAGGAGGTCGCTCCGGCTACCAAGAGAGAGGTTGCAATGGTCGACCTAGATTCAAGTGTACTCACCGTGGCAGGGATGGGCATCTTAAGGCAAATTGTTATCGTAAACATTGTCTGCCTCATCGGTCTAATGTCTCTGTTGTTGCTGACACATCTTCTGCTACTCATGCCGATATTGACGTCGTGCTCCTCTAGCTCTAGCATCTCCAAGGGTTACTCAATCGTCTGTCTAGCTCTGTTGCCTCTATCTCCAATGAAATTATCGTTTCTCACCCATACTCCGCATTGGATTGTGGACTCTAATGTCACTCATCATATCACTCCGCAGAAACCACCTCAGTACTTGATATCTCCGCATCCCAAGTTTATCACAGTGGTCAATGGTGACACCGCTTCTGTTCCCAGCTCTACTAATATGCCTCTCAGTCCCACTATCTATCTTCGCTCGGTCCTTCGCATCCCGGGTTCTCCTTTCAATCTTCTTTTTGTGAGTCGTTTTACTGAAGATCTTGACTGCTTTGTGACCTTCACGTCTGCTTCTTTTGTGATGCAGGATCGACGGATGCAGAATATCATTGGTAAAGGACGATTGTGCAACGGGCTCTATCTTCTGGACGTTTCTCCCACCATTCTCTCATCGGTCACCTCTGTAGATTGGCATAGGCGTCTTGGGCAAGCTCCTCTACAAATTCCCAAGAAGGCTCTTCCCGATTTACCTCTTTTTGTCTTTACCTGCAAATCATATATATTTGGCAAACAATATCGTTCTTCATTTCCTCCTCATTGTACTCAGAGCAATGCTCTTTTTAATTTAGTGCATTCTGATGTTTGAGGCCCGTATAAAATTGCTAGTATTTTTTGTTATCATCATTTCATTACTTTTCTTGATAATTATTCTCATATGACGTGGTTATATTTACTCTGTGATCGATCGGATCTAACGCATGTGTTTCGGGCATTTATTAATGAGACTCGTACTCAATTTTCCCGAACAACTAAAACTATCAGTACAAACAATGCTCGTGAATACAACAATCATGCGTTTGATGATCTTTGTACTGAGTTAGGGATCATCCATCATACCTCTTATGCTTATACCCTCCAACAGAATGGTGTGGCTGAGCGCAAAAATAAACATTTTCTTGATGTTGTGCGCTCCCTTATGTTTGAAATGTAGGTTCCCAAGGCCTATTGCATTTTGCAGTATCTACGGCATGATATCTCATCAATCGTCTGCCCTCCTCCAATCTCAATTATGTCACTTCGTTTAGTCTTCTCTTTCCCTCCACACCACCTTTCTGTCTGTTGATGTTACATTTCTGGAAAATCAACCTTTTTACTCGCATCAATCCTCTACTCTTCCACCGCCGTTATTGCCACGTCATGTCGTCCCTGTTACTTTTCTCCCACCTTACCTTCCAACACCAGTTCCCATACTGACCAAGCCACCACTTCTTCGTGTATATACTAGTCGTCCTCCACGCTCTGATGCCCCTCAACAGTCGTCTTCTACCTCTAGTACCTCGCGGCCTGATGATCTAGCTCTCATCTCCACGGCTCATCCCTAGCGAATTATGTATCCTTGCATCGCCTCTCCCCGACACTTCTCAAATTTGCAACTTCTTTATCTTATACCTAACTCGGTGCAGGAGGCTCTCCGACATCCGGGGTGGCGTGCGGTCATGGATGAGAAAATGACTGCCCTCTGGGCTAATTAGACCCGAGATCCAATCTCTCTTCCTCTGGGGCTAACTTGTGTTGGATATAAATGGGTCTTCACAATCAAACATGCTCCAGATGGAATCGTTGACCATCTCAAGGCTCGTCTTGTGCCTCGTGGGTTTACTCAGCAACAAGACCTTGATTATGACGATACTTTCTCTTTCGTTGCCAAGTTGAACACTGTTCATGTCATAATTTCATAATTTCCTTGGTTGTGCATCGTCAGTGGCCATTACATCAACTTGACATCAAGAATGTCTTTCTCGATGGCAACCTTCAAAAACTGTCTACATGCACCAACCTCCCGGGTTTGAGCCCACGAGGGATTCACTTGTCTGTCATCTCAAGAATCTATTTATGGTCTCAAAGAGTCTCTGCGAGCATGGTTTGACAAGTTCAGTAAGGTTGTCTGTGATGTTAGATTCACTCGGAGCTCGGCGGACTTCTCTCTCTTTACTTATCATCAAACAGCAAGCACAATGATTCTCTTAGTTTATGTCGATGGCATTCTAATTACAGATGATAATTCTAACGGAATACAAATGATTAAGGCTTCATTTGGTTTAGCGGTGGCGTGTGGATCCGGCGGATGGAAACGGAGAGTTCGAAACGGAGGGGAGAGGTGGCTGCTCCAAACGGAGTTTTTTGGGGCGTTTCTCAAGGTGGGCGGGTGGAAACGGAGCAAACGCCGCCGGACGTTCATTTGTTTACCCTCCTTCCGGCGGCGTTTGCCCAAAACGGAGAAGTGAAACGCCCAAACAAATAGAGCCTAAGCAACACTTGAATTCAGACTTTCAAACTAAAGATTTGGGAAATCTTCGGTTCTTTCTTGACCTAGAGGTTACAAGACGTCTTGATGGTCTTATCCTATCTCAATGGAAGTACTGTCTTGATCTTCTACATGACGCTGGCTATTTTGGATGCAAGTCTGTTGATACTCTTATGGATGTCAATCACAAGCTTTGTACACATGCCTCCGACAGCGACCTACTTCTTCCAAATCCAGAGTATTATCGACGTCTCGTAGGGAAGTTGATTTATCTTACAGTTATAAGACCAGATATCTCATTTGTTGTAGGAGTTGTCAGCCGATTCATGCATTCTCCACGGACGTCTCACTTCCAGTTTGTCGAGTGCATCCTAAGATATCTGAAGTTTGCCCCTGGACAAAGGCTAGTATACAAACCCTCTTCAACTCTGTCGTTAATTGCTTATTTTGATGTTGATTATGTTGGCTCCTTGGATGATCGACGTTCCACAAGTGGATTTTGTACTTACTTCGGTGGGCACCTTATTACCTGGCATGGCAAGAAACAATCTGTGGTTGTTCGCTCTTCGGTCAAATTCGAGTATCGCTCAATGACATGTGGTATTTGAGCTTACGTGGTTAGAAAATCTCATAAATGATTTGGGAGTCGAGCTTTCCTCACCTGTTACTTTATTTTGTGATAGTCACAAAAACATAAACATAAATAAGTCCTAACGTTTGGATTTACATAAAATGCAACATAAAAAACAATCAATAATAAAACATAATAAAGCTGTGACTCGAATGAAAGACAACATAATAAGTGGGTGTGAAGCAGTGAAGCCTCTAACTTTGTGTTCCTCAATTGTTTGTTAATAATGCATTCAATTCCTGAATGTTGTTGTTCAACATGTGTGCTCAATTTGAGAATATCTTGCTAAGTTCAGTAAGTTGTTAATGAGCAGAACTCGACCAGTATTACCAAACAAAATAGAATTAAGTTTAATTAAATGTCCAAATTAACAAAAATATATTAAAATTGTGTATCCAATACAAAAATGAATATAAGAAGAACTAACTTTGCCTATTAACATATATATCTTTATACATTTATATGTTTTGTTAACATGTTAATCAAGAGAATACAAATGAACAGAGCCCTCTTTTTCATATCCCTGCCAAGATACTTTAAGAGAAAAAACAGTCAACTTTCTTCCAAGATGAACCCAGAAGTGAGCATTTCTTTTTCTGCTGGGGAGCAAAAAGAAAAACTTCTGCAGATTCCCACTCCCATTGTTTATAGAAGTAAAGTTGTCATGCCAATAGTTGGATTAGCAAACAAATATTACTAGCACAATGGGCTTTGGAAAGAAGAAAACTTAGAATCAAGTGTTTCTTGAGTTTCAACTTTCAGCGAAGGCCAAATTTCTTGGTTCCTCTTTTTCGTCCACTAAAAATATATTATGCCAAATAGAAGACGGAGGGGAACTGACAAAGTAATATCAGGCTAAGTCAACTGCCAAAGCTGATCGTAGAGAGACAGAAATTGAGAAGAGGCAGGGAAAGATTTGATACCACTGTGTGTAATAGTATGTTACAATCACATGTCCTAAAGAAGAAACTAATGATGAAAGGGACTAGAAGAAAAATTGTCTTAGGCTCTATTTGGTTCGGCGTTTCGCTGCTCCGTTTGGGGCAAACGCCGCCGGAAGGCGGGTAAACAAATGAACCTCCGGCGGCGTTTGCTCTGTTTCCACCCGCCCGCCTTGAGAAACGCCCCAAAAAGCTCCGTTTGGAGCAGCCACCTCCCCCCTCCGTTTCGAACACTCTGTCTCCACCAGCCGGATCGATCCGTCACCACCAAACCAAACGAAGCCTTACTGTGACTAGAAAATGATTGGCAAGGCTATCAAGGATTTCTATAACACAAGCATCTGGTGGGCCGGTTGTATCCAGTTAAAAGAGCTTGTTTTTTATTCAATTGTTTCTAGTGTGCAATGATGAATCCAAGATACAGGACTCTAATGATTGTTTTCTCCTTCAAAAAAAGATGGAAACTTGTCTTGCACTCTTGTTCTTATCTTGTACTCAGCTTTCATGCAATCAGCAATATCATCTAGAAAAAGGTAATGAATTCTAGTGTTCTGGGTATTTTCTAGGAATTTGTTTGAAAGGCAAAAAAAAATATTCAAACAAAGAGCTATTGAATTGGGAAATCTACTACCACTCATAGTTATATTAACAAATGACTATTGCATTGTTTTTTTAATTACAATCGGTAAATTTAGGCAATGTTGTTCCTGTTCAAATCCTATTGTCATTTATGGAAAGAAGAACTTCAAATCACAATTGCTGAAAGTAGCTCATCAAGTGTTGTTGACTGACTAGCTATTTGTTGATATTAATGTATTCTGCATAGACAACTTTAGTTCATGTTACTGACTGCATTAAGCCTTTATAACAAGCTTTCAATGTTGCATGTCGTTCTGGAAAAGAAAAAAAACAAAGCTGTTTATCTCTATTAGGAGTTCAATGTGCTCCTATTTGGCAGGCTATCCCACAATAGTCGGCATGGCAATATGCCACTTCAGTTGCTGCAACTATGATGATACTAATGTTCTCCATTTCAACATAACCAAATATTACATCAAATGTGGAAGCATGGCTATGAATTGCAGTAATGCCAACTGAGGTCGGAAACAATGCTTCTCCAGAGAGCCGGATCCATCATGGAGATTCATGATCCGGGTTTCAATCGAATGATTGATTAGGTTAAATTCGGGTCGCCTGATTTAGAGCCTAGACTGCCAATGAATATAGGAAAGATAGATCGATCGATCAACACACCTGAGAAGGACGAGTAACGGGATCCATCTTGAAGTAAGGATGAGAGACGGATGATAGCGGCGCAGGTCGATTGAAGGAGACGAAGGCGTTGGCGAAAAGTTGGTGAGCGGAGAGGGTATGCGGCGACGTCGATAGTATATGAGGAGCCGTCGCCGGAGCCGGCGAAGCTGCGGGGGGTCAAAGTGGCGGTGACAGTAAGTCAAATAAGGGTACAGCGGCGGTGCTGGGGCAGGATTAAGATCCGTGAGGAGTTGGAATGGGTAGGATCATTAAATTTAGGTGAATGTTAACCGCAACCGTAATTGGTTAGTGGCATCCCAAAATCTCTCAATTTTTCACGTCTTTTCAAAATACGTCTTGTACATGTAATTTCAGGAAATTGTTCAACACGAAAGTTGTAGATATCGACGAGATCTACAACTTTCGTGTTGAACACTTTTCCTGAAATTGCATGTACAAGCCGTATTTCGAAAAAACGCAAAATCTATGCATATTTTCAAAGTACGTCTTGTACATGCATTTTTAGGAAACGGGATCAACACGAAAGTTGTAGATCTCGTCGATATCTACAACTTTCGTGTTGAACACTTTTTCTGTTATTGCATGTACAAGACGTATTTCGAAAATGTGTGAAATATTGAAAGATTTTGAGGTGCGACTAGCAAAATAATGGGTTACTGTTAACAATCACCTAAATTTATCAAAAAAATATGGTTTTATCGTTGAACTTCAAATTTAGGCTTCGTTTGGGAGGATAAGTCCCGGTTCATGCGGTCATGACCGCTTGACCGATGAAAATAAGTCCCCCCAAACGGAGCCTTAGCCAGATCTATGCTAGGCTAATACTAGTACCAGTGGCTACAGCGAAAAATAAGAGTAATTTAAAGTGTAAATTATTTTGACTGTGCGAGCATGATTATATGTGTAGTCTCAAAATATTAAAGGGCAAATGAATTTTTCTAGTGCAGTAAATGAAAATTGTTGATCCTACCTCCTGGGTACCCTAAAAAATATATAGATCTATCAGTGGTCAAAAGGACCGACGGGTCCGATCGAGTCCGAACTTTTTATTAATCGGGCTCGGCCCAGGCCCAATTTGAATCAGGCCGGGCTCGGACCGTCATGAACAAATGAAAGCGGGATTTTAATCCCGCCTAAATAGATGGGATTAAAATCTCACCTATGATTAGGCGGGATTTTTGATCCCGCCTGACGGCATTCTGCTTTGCCCGGTGCCAGGCTCAGGCTAGCCCGGCACCTGGGCTTTGCCCGGGTTGTGCTTTTCCTGGGCGGGCCTCGCCGGGCTTCTGCCGGCCCTTGCGGGCTTCCCGGGCCGGAGCTATTTGCCCACCACTAGATCTAGGGCAAATAAAACCTATATATCTTTATCATATTAAAATGAAAATTTATCTTTGATGAAATATCAAATAGAACAATGTTAAAACTTAAAAGCACATCAAATTAGGCTATTAACATACCACAAAATTGTCTAAAAATACAAAAATTCTAACACCCTGAGCTTTAAGCGCACACCTTAGGAAACATCAGAATTGACGACCCAGCGAGTGATTTTCAAGCGGAGTTAAGAAAGTCCATGATCTTGTGGTGTAATTCTGGGGAAACCTTCTTCGACTTTCAAACTAGGCATTTTTGAAGCAGAAGTTTTCTTTTTTATGTAGGTAGACGGACTTGAACTCTTAATTTCAAAGTATTTCTCCTCAACATCAACATTTTTCTTCCCAAAGCAAGGACTCTTGTAGCCGAAGAAGTATCTCCCTGAGGAAGATTGCTCCTTCTGTTCACCATTTGGAAAGTTCCTAACACTGAAAGAGTAGGCTTTCGGAGTTGCAGGGAATGAGCGGGGCAAAAGCTGCGAGAGAAGCCGTCGAAGGACTCACGTTGTTTAGCTGCCTCATTAAGGCTGTGATTGGCGCGACTTATCGCAGCTTATTTGATCCAATAAGGTTGGACAAAAATGTCATTGTCATAGAATGTATGTTTGGTATCACAAATGTTACAAAAAAGAGACTAGTTCGAGGCATAAGATTTTGGAATTACAATGACATTATTGTCCAATCTCACCGGAACAAATAAGTCGCGATAAGCCGCGCCAAACATAACCTAAGCCTGGCGATGAGCTTTTTTGGGAGGGAATGTTGGCATATAGTGGATCTAGTTCTACGGATTGCCTTATAAATGTCGTATTTTCTGTAATGGTTGAGCTTAGTAAAATAATATCTACGTAACATCATTCCTTTCACTACAAGAAAATTGACATTTAGTGACAAAAATTTTAGTCACAAAATGATGCGGTTTGGTCACTAAAGACATTTTGCAACCAAATTTGATTCGTCACAACGTGGTTGCAAAATGTGCGTCACAAAATGTATTTAGCAACCAAAAAAAAATCGTCACTAAATGTATATTTATAGTGACAATAAAATTTTGTCACTAAATATACTGTTTTAGTGACCATTAACTTTCGTCACTAAATATATATCATTAGTGATTACTTTTTTGTCACTAAATATATTTAGTGACAAAACTTATTATGTCTGCAATGCAATAATAACTTTTTGTTATTTGAATTATTTATTTCATCATTAAATACAATAATAAACAAAATATTCATTTACTAAAAAAAACTAATGAAAGAAAAGAGAATATTTTTTAAAAAAATATATTAATAAAAAAGGTGGGAGATAGCCCAAACCCTTTAGTACAGACTAATAGAGCTTTTAACTCTACTAAACTCAATACATAAACAAATTTTATAGTAGACAAACATTACATAATTCTTTCTTTACATGGAACACAAAATAAATAAATATATTATGATTTCTTCATCCTCTCGAAGCTTCCTCTTCTTCAAGCTTCTCATAGGCGCCATTTCTGCGGGATCCGTCTCGGTCTTTCTTGGAGGTTCAAATTTTAATTACTTGGAGGCGCGTATCACAAATTCACATGATCATTGTCATGAGGGGAGACTTGTCATAAGGGGAGCAAATCTCCTGAGTTTCCTGACTACAAGTTCCTCGTCACCCCTTCCGCGTTGATCTGCACAAAAAACATGGAGAAACAATTCTTGACAAATACGAGAGTTGTTAGTAACACATGCTTTATTATGATGGTGTTTTATCCTAATGTGTTTCGGAAAAACGTTGTTAATAACCACACTTACCCAAAGACTACAAACATTTTTTTTCATAACTATGTTGGCAATCACCCTAAACCCCAAGAACAAATGAAAACAAACCATTTTATAAATACAATTTTGCAAACTTCATATCAAAAAATCGCTATACATCTTCTATATTATAGAAAAAAAAGGTATACCGTGTGCTCCATCATCAATCTCCAGTGCTATATCGGCAAAAAGCTGCTGCAAAAGTTCAAGTCTTTGGGGCGGGGATCTCAATGCAGCCTGCAACACCAGAAACATCAATTCATAAACCCATGATAGCTTGCAGCAATAGAATAAAATAAGACTCGCAAGAATGCATGCATAAATAGCCCAAAATCATTAGAAGAGCACCGCTCAACATATGATTCATGTTCCCTAGGTCTAATTCCCATGCAAGTCATTCTTGACCGAGAAGACATATATTGTACGATTGCAAAAAATTTAGTTCAGGAAAAACAATCTTACCTTTTGTAGCTTCCTCTCAATCTCCAGGGATAGCGTAGTAAGATACGCTGATCTTTGTAATGTCATGGGGTCCATCTTCTCGCAAGTATCTACAAGAACCACGCCAATAATGAAAACCTAAAACATCACAAAAGAGCAAACATGGACTCTGAGCTCGTTGTAAATGGCGGAGACATAAAGTGCAAATTCACGCTCCTCGTAAAAGATAGGCCAAAACCGAGTACCTTCATAGTTTAATATTAGCCATGAACATTAATATTAGCCATGCACATAGTTTTTTACAACTTAAAGTTGGTCAACGATCAATGAATTACCAGAATTAGTTATAGCTGCACAGCCTCCGGAACATAATCCTAGAAGTCCATATATGAATTAAGATGAGATTAGCATGCCAGCATGAGCACAGCATTCACGGCCGCCACCGGCCGCCACCACTACACCAAACGAAGCCATAGTTTTGTCACCTTGATGCACGTACAGAGAAATCACATCAAGAACCAGTAATTAATTGTATATATATGATGTTCAGTTCATAGACTAATTTCACAAAAAAGTTATAATGAGAGATTAATTTCAATATACTCCATCACTAAAACATGCAATATAAGAACAAAAACATGCTATATAAAAAACAGAGCAGTCGCACAAAACTTGCTTTTACCTGGTGTGTTTGTTTTGTCTATATCAGAAGGAAATGAGCATGTCGAACACTTCCTATTCCTTCACACCCATACAATATTGAATTCGGTCAATAAAATAAATAAAAAGTCTACTAAACCATTAAAAAAGATTAACTAAATGCGAGGAAAAGATATTAAGGAAGCTTATATTACTAAGATTAACTATAGAATTTATCATCTCTGCTTCTACTTCAGCACGTATTTGTGCCCGGAGACGTTGTCCACTAGTACTTCGGTCCAAAGGTTTTGACCCTGGCCCCATTCCGGGAATATAACCCGATCGTTTACCAAGTACTACTGTGTAGGCTGCTTTCGTAGTCAATTTGTCTCCTCCTTTGTCTCTTTTTGTTCCTCATGAAGTTCAAAAAGCTTATTGTATACCTCCTCTGCAACTTCATCCGTCCACTGATTTTGTTTTCCCATTTTAGTTTTGTCCTACAATGCACGTATAGACGCAATTGTTGTTCTTCATGTGCAACTTGTCTCTACATTTAGAAATCGATAAGACAATTGAAGTATAATGACAATTTGTAAACATTCTCATAATTATGTAAATCTTTAAAATCTTACTAGTTCATGTACTGTTCGCGCTATAGCATTTGTGCCAACATGAGACAAGAAAACAATTAGCCAATTGTAATGCAAATAAGAGTGAAATCGTGTATGTTTGGAAACATTGAGGTGCTACTCCAATAATATATCAAATGAAAACAACTCAATCTCCCAGCTTAATGCAATTCTCCTGAATCGACTGCAATCTATATGAATTCATAGATAGTGATGGCAAATCAGAAAAAGTTCTACACTGCAAAGCATCAACTGTCAATAGGCTTGCTGCTATTAAGATAGTTTTTAAAATGGCTTGCATTAATTATTAGAAAGCCGTGCGTTTGTATAAAAACCCTAAAAACTATACATGAGAAATATATTGGATGTGAGAGTATTAAGGACATTTAGTTTTATTTTGCGTGTTAAAAAAGTTTGGCTTCAAATTAATTACAAGAGCTCAAATCAAGCATTATCTAAGCCCAACCTAACTCGAAACCAAATTGGTCCTGCTTTTGCTATCAAACTACAACCACAAAGATGATTAACAAAATGGGCATGTTATACTAAATTATCTGTTTACACACCCAATTGCAAATCAATTAGTTGATACCTATCTGCTGTATTCAAAGCACAGTCAGCTAACTCCAGCTTAAAATCAATTATTTTGCAGCATTATGAAAATTAATTAATTTACCCCATGAAAGTGTTGAATTTAAATATCAAGAATTAACTTCATAATAATAACAAAATACATATCAGAAATAGTGAGGTGGGGTCATAGCACCCAATAGCAGAAATCGAATACATAATAGTATGAGAAATTGAAAAATCCAAGCAGAAAATGAAGAGCGAAAGAGGAAATCTATTTACCGAAAAAATCGAAGAGCGAAAGAAAATATCCAAGCAGAAATGGACGATTGAATGGAGGTTGTCGTCGTCAAAAGGGCGGGCGTCGTCAGATCGAGCAGAGGATGCCGTCAAAATGGAGTGGGCTCGTCGTCGAGAGGCTGGAAGGGGGCTGTCGTTGAGGCACCGTCGTCTAGAGGGATCGCAGAAGGATAAATCGTGAAGTTAGGGCTGATCGGGAAATGACCAAATGAAATACACAAGCACGCACGGTTAGGGCTCAGCAAAAAATAAAGCGGGTAAGGGGTTTGCAAAGTAAAATAAGGGTGCTATTATAAGCAAATCCTATTTCTATTCTATCAAATCAAAAATTATTCAAAATATTAATATTTATGTTATTTAAAATGACTTCTAGTAAATCCTATTTCCCTTCGCGCTTTTTCGACCTGCATTTTTATGAGAAGTGTTAAACACGAAAGTAATGTTTGACGTGATTTTTTTCGGGGGCCAAATCGGGTGTCTAAAATGCTTAAAATCAAAAAGTGTTCAACATAAAAGTTGTAGATCTCGTCGAGATCTACATATTTTATGTGGAACACTTTTTAATTTGAAGCCGTTTAGGCCCCTGATTTGGGCCCCGAAAAAAGGCACACCGAACCTAGTTTGCTAATAGTGATGGTTTGCTATCAGCGAAAATCGGTTTGCTAATAACAACACCCTAAAATAATTGTCTATCTCAATTATAATTTGTATTTTATTTTGTGACTGCGATATTTTGTTACTAAATAGTTCTATTTAGTGACAAAATCTAGTTTGGTTATTAAAAAATAATTTTTTGTGACGTAAAATTATTTTGGTCACTAAAAGTATATTTTTAGTGACCGAAAATTTATTTTAGTCACTAATTAATTGGAAATCATTATTTAGTGATCAACTTATATTTTCGTCACAAATAATATAGTTTTTGTGACAAAAAATATTTTGTCACAAATATTTCGTCACTAAAAGCTACTTTTCTTGTAGTGTTTAAGCCTCAATTAGCCAAACATGATACAATCTCCTGCATTTGGGGACATCATCCAGTCATAAAATCAGGACTATTTCTCTGAATTTATAATTTCTTTCTATTTCATACTGGTGTGGAAATTAAAGGGATTTTGGTTGATGGTGAAGTCCCATAAAATATTTTTTTAATTTGGTGTGCTAATAATATGTTGGTGTGAAAATAAATTTTTTTGTGTTAATATATTTTGGCTGTCAATAGCAAAAGTGAGTGTGATTTTAACATTGCTATAATGATCATATCGGCAAATCTAATTCTTAGGGGTAAACACTGATAAGTTGTTTAACATTGCTATAATGATCATATCGGCAAATCTAATTCTTAGGGGCAAAAGTGAGTGTGATTTTAACATTGCTATAATGATTTTATTTTAATCTATTGACATGACATAAGTTGTAATATATTTTTAAAAAAACAAAACACTTTGTCTATTTGAGTAATTACATCATATCGGCAAATCTTCAAATTAAAGATAATGATGTAAATTCAGAAAATCAATAATGGCTTGTTCGGATCACTAGAATTGGAATTGAGAATTGGAATTAGGGCAATAGAATTTCAATTTCAGTGTTCGGATGTTATGAATTTTTTCAGAATTGGAATTGGTCCAATTCCATGAAATTCAATTTTGTAATATGACTAATTCTTAGGGGTAAACACTGATATTTTATGAAATTCAGTTTTTTACTATGGTCGTCGTCGCCCGATCTCGTCGTCGCTTAATCTCGCTGCCGCCGCCCGATCTCGTCGCCGCCCCTGATCTCGTCATCACCGACCGATCTCGCCGCCGCCTGATCTCGCTGCCGCCCGATATCGCTGCCGCCACACGATCTCGTCGCCGCCTAATCTCGCCGCCCCCGCCGCCCGATCTCGCCATCGTCGCAGCCCGATCTCGTCGCCGCCTAATCTCGCCGCCCCCGCCGCCCGATCTCGCCATCGCCGCAGCCCGATCTCGCCGCTGCAACTCGATCTCACCACCGCCGCCCGATCTCCCTGCAAGCGCTCAATCTCGCTGCTACCGTCCGATATCGTCGCAATCGCTTGATCTCGTCGTCACCGCCTGATCTCGCAGTCGTTGTCTGATCATGCCCTCGATCTCGTCGTCGTCTGATCTCACCATAGTTGACTGATCTCTTCCCCGTCGCCGGATCTCGTCATCGCCGCTCAATCTTGTCATCATTGCTCGATCATAATTAATTATTGGAAAACTAGCTGCAGTTGATTTCTCTAAAGTTGTGTTCTTTTTTTTACCAATTTCTACATTTTCTGAGAGATTGTAAAAGAATAATTCTCTCTACCCCGTGGTTTTGTTGTACTAATTTCGTCTCGAGTGACACAAGACTCCAACTTCAAATTATCGTTGTCGCCCGATCGTGCAGCCATGAGAAAAAAAATTAAACCAATTCTAATTCTAATTTTAGAAATTTATCATGCAGCTGAACAACTACTTTGGAATTCAGATCAATTTCAATTCTCATAGGAATTGGAATTGGATGAATTCTAATTCTGCAATTTCAATTCTTGCAATTTGAACGGATCCTAAAGTTTTGGTAGAGCTCTTAGACCTACTATGATAGATCATCATTAGCTAGACATGTCAGAGGTCATTTCGAGAATGACTGACATTATGCATATCAGTGATATTTTTGTGTAGCTATCATTCCTTAATGTATTTTTTGAATATATAACGGGCTCAGAGGCTTAACAAGTTTAGTTCGGATACCTAGATATCTGATACCCATATTGAACCTAGGGTTTGCCTATAAAACTCAAGCTGGAAACAACGGGGATGTAGCTCCACTTTGACCACCACTTAAGATGTTTCGAGCGACATAACATTCTCGAAGTTGCCCTAGTCGTTCGAATCAATCCCGCTCATGTTCTCCTTCTCTCCCGGCGCTCTCGATTTTTGGAATCAATTTTTCATCGCTCGTCATTCTCTCGTGTCGTTGTTTTAGAAGGGAGGTTCGCCGGTTCTTCTCTGGATTTCCCTCCACCCACTCTCAATCTTTGTTCTCCTACGAAAATAAGGAAGTCGATGTGTGATCAGAATAGGAAGCATGGGCCGCATGCATAAAATTCTTCCGTTTAGATCATGTCGTCGACCTCTTGAAGCCCTCGTGATCTCTTTGTGCTCCTGGCACTCGATCGGGATTAGGAAAGGGGCTTTTTTGTTCTCCTCCATCGATCTGGATGCCGATGCGATCCCGATTTTCTGGTCGCCTTTTTTTGTGGTGCTTCGCTTGGAATCATGAAAACCGTCGTCGCCGCTCGACTGGAGAAAATCCTTTCTGCCGCCTCACTGCTACAAAACTGGTAGTAGGAAGTTCTTTTCCTGCCGGTCAAATCGAGGTAGTTCACTTGGTGAATGAGGTTTTTCCTGTGTAATTCAGATCTACATCGTGAGGTTTTTGCTTGTTCTCCTTTTTTCACACCATTCCTGAAGCCGGAATTTCTGATCGGAGAATTCTCTTTCTTTGGAGGTTTGCCATAACTTTGTGCAGTGGAGTCCAGTTCTAATTGTAAAACTGAATTGTATACAGATATACTGTTGATTGGATTCAGGATTTATAGTGTAAAGATTTGTTTTGCTAGTGAAGAAATGACATTAGCTCCTGTATCTGGATCTAGCCGATCTCCCCATTCACAAAGTAAACCTACAATGATGAAGGAGAACATTTTTTGTCTCCTGTTCTGATAATAAAATTGGAAAAATTTACAGCAACGGAATTCAACGACTGGAATCTGAATACTCAATCCGGGATGAAGTACCTGAACGTGTTCTACACCGCCAGTCTGATCGTGTTGATGTTATTGGGACTGGCGATGAGCTACAGTGGATCACTTATGAGGACTTCTGACGAGATTACTTGTTGAACTGCTTATCCTACAGCCTGACAAAGCCTTACATCAAGATGAAGACTACTGAGGAGATCTAGGAGGCACTGAAGGAGCACTTCAAACAGGAGGAGGAGGGCCTGTCCAAAGCTCACACTACGGACAAGTTCCATTCCTTCATGTTCGATGAGGAGAAGATGATTCTCGCCCAAGTATCTGAATTTGAGAAATTTGTTGATTCATTGCGTAGTAAAAATATTTCTCTACTGGATAGCTTTGTTGTTAACACGATAATTTATAAATTACCTTCCATGTGGTATAATTTAAAAACTAAGATGTACCGCAAAAGATGCAGGTTGATCTGAATGACTTCAAGCATTTTATACGCATTGCAAACGAGAATAGGACTATGCATGTGTTAGAAGTTGTTAGAAAACAAAAAACTATTGTTAACATGATTTCCAGCTCAAAACACATGCATAATTCTAAGAAGAACAAACCTTCTCTTAGAGTAATTCCTAGGTTGTAGGCCCAAATAAAAAAAAAGTTTAAGAACAAGTGTTTCAACTACAACAAATCGGGGCACAGTGCATTTAATTACAAGCTTCCTAGGAAGGAAAGGACTAGGGCACCACAAGATAGCAATCATGTCAATATGGTTAGTCTCGTCGAGTCATCCAATTTTGTTGTTATGGTTAGTAATATGAATGTTAGCACTGAGCAGTACCTAGATTCGGGGGCAATGTGTCATGTTTGCAACAACGCTAAACTGCTGACAAGGCTCACTAATGCAAAAGAATCTATGACGGATGCAAATGGTGACACAGCTGACATTCTGAAGGTGGGGAATACAATTTTGATGCTCTCCTTAAAGAAAACTTTAACTTTAAAAAAATGTTAAATTTATTTCTTCACTTACTACTAGTTTAATGTTTATTAGTTTATTATATAATGTTGGTATGTCTTTCAATTTTTGTAGCAGTAGAATAACACTATCAGTTAACTCACATTATTTTAGTTGTACATACATCTAAAATAGAATGTGCCGACTAAGTCTTGCAAACAAAATAGTTCAACAAATTCAATCAAACATAGTTAGCCCTGAGACTCTATATGAGAGACTAGGACATGTGAACTATAAGAAGATGTTCCAAATCACTAGAACTCACCAAATCATTTTAGACACTAAAAACCAACATGAGATATGCGAAGTGTGTGCTCAGACTAAGATAATTGGGAAACCATTTAGTGTGGTTATTAGAAGCACAACACCCATAGAACAAATACATTCTAACAAATGTGTTTTTAAAAGTTTTTTCAGCATAGGGGATATGAACTATATGATCACCTTTATAGATGACTACTCTAGATTATCTCATATTTACCTTCTTAAAACTAAAGATGAAACATTTGAAAAGTTCTAACTTTTCAAAACCAGGATAGAAAACCAACTTGATATGAAAATCAAAAGGTTTAGAAGTGATAGAGGAGGAGAACACTTGTCCAATGAGTTCAAGTGTTTTCTTGTCTCTCAAGGAATCATAGTTGAAACTACTGCTCTCTACTCACCCCAATCGAATGGTATAGCTGAGCGAAAGAATAGAATGTTAACAGAAATATTAAACATCGTACTCTTGACTATTATTGTGCGTACTGCTTACTGGGAAGAAGCAGTCTTAACTGCAAATCACATTCTAAATAAAGTCAGTCATGCTAAGATAGAGGTTACACCGTACGAGCTATAGTTTAAGATACCCCCGAACATAAGTACACTTAATATCTGTAACTTTATAGTATATATTAGGCTTTCTGACCTAAGAAGGTCCAAGATTGGACCTAGTACCAACACGTGTGTCTTCCTAGATTATGCTGAGGATAGTATTGCAGATAGATTCTTAGATATTTCCAATAACATTATTATAGAATATAGGGATGATGTGTTTTTTGAAGATAAATTTCTTAAAGATAAGAATATGTCACTCTCATATATGCAAGTAAAACTATTACTAAGAAAGATCCTGAATCAGTACAGAACACTTTTTATTTAGTTCTAGTAGATAATAATGGCTTAGAGTCTAGGAGGACTTCTGTGAGATAGAGAACTCCCAAAACATTCGGTATTGAGGTTGATCCGTCCACGTATAAGGAAGCGATGAGATCAAAGGATTCACTGTTCTGGAAAAAAGTCATTGATGAAGAGATGTACTCTCTACTTCAGAACAACATTTAAACTTTGGAAATAAGGCAAAAGGAGCTAAAATTATAGTGTAATAAATGAGTTTTGAAAAATAAATTAAATCATGATGCTAGCGTAGCTAAGTGTAAAGCATGCTTGATGGCTAAAGGTTTTACACAAGCTAGTTGAGTAGATTATTTTGATATATACTCACCAGTGTTTCACCTATCAACCATTAGGATCCTCCTTACCATTACATCTATTGAGAACTTTATTGTTCATCAAATGAATGTTAAAACTGCATTCTTGTAGAGATCTGATCAAAAAGATATACATGAGTTAACATGAAACCTTAATTGTAGAAGGTCGTAAAAAATAAGGTCTTTAAGTTTTTAAAATAACTATACGGGCTAAAATAAGTATCTAAATTATGACATGAGAAATTTGACTATAGTGTAAAAAACATTGGATTCATAACGAGTTTCTTTGATAAATGTCTTTATATACGTCATAGATCAAATAAAGTCATTATAATATGTTTGTATGTAGACGATATGCTAATTCTATGATCTGATCAATCCAAAGTGAATGACATAAAGTCGGGTCTAATAAAAGAATATAGCATTAAAAACCAAAGTGTAGTTGAAACTATACTTAACATGCAATTGAGTTTTGAGAAAAATGTCATTGCCTTAAGTCAAAGCCACTATATAAAATCCATGTTCAATACATGAAGATACAGTGAAAGAAAAATAGAAGAGACATCACATGACTACAAAAACCTCTTAAAGCCCAATGAAAGAGTTATGGTTGGACAGTTAAACTATGTTAAAATGATTGGTAGTCTCATGTATGTTATGGTCTGCATCAAACCTGACATAGCCTTTATTGTAGCCAAGTTAAGTATATTCATTAGTAATCATAACCAAGACTATTAGAATGCTCTTGATAGGCTAATGAGATACTTAAATCACTCTCAAAACTATGATTTATATTATAATGGTCATCCTCCAGTACTAAAAGGATATTCCGATGTATCATATGTTCAGAAATAAATGACAGCATGTCTACTAGTGGTTTTATATTCACACTAGCATGAGCAGTTGTAGCCTGGAAGTCCAAGAAGTAATTATGCATTGTTATATCTTCTATGGAATCTGAACTCTACATTCTAACTTCAGCAGAAGAAGTAGAGTGGATAAGAGATTTGGTGAAAGACATTCCACTAGCAAGCTTGAAACTAAGTTCTGTTGCAGTTTACTGCAACAATCAGACAATAAAAATTATTGCTAAGAACACTTTGTTCAATGACAAAAGAAGACAACTAAAAATAAAACAATTTTGGTTGACCTCCCTCACAAGTCAAGGGATTATGATCCTGATCGACGTGAAGTCAAAGGATAATGTTGCAAATGCCTTGACCAAAGGATTAAATATAGTTCTTACAATAAAAGTATCATGCGAGATGGGATTAAAAATTATAGAAAGATGAAATTTTTCTCCTATATTTATATTTTGATGGTAAGAACTTATAGCTGCAAATATTCAAGTATCTAATAACAGACTGAAAATCCTAAATAATCTCTTGATGAAAACCCAAGATAGTTAGATGCTAATCATTCCATATTTTATAACTTAACATCTTTCTCATTTTAAGTTGATTCGTTGATTATTCAACTAGAAATAGAATGTCATTGCAAAGATTAATTTATCATTAATGATCATAACACATTATTCCAAACCTAATAATATTGCAAATGATGTTGTGTCAAATCATTTCACATTGATGTTAAGGTACATAATGAGAATTAATGAGTAAGATAATAATGTTTGATTTCTTAAAATCAAAACTTGATTGCTCTTAGTTATACTGGATAGATATGCTGACAATATTACTATAATACTGTTACAAGTACTAAACTCATTAGTTAGAGCTAGTTTACTTTTAATGTCACTGCAGATATTTTTGAATTTATAGAGTCTAAACTCATGAAACTCTTTGCATACACTGATGAAGATGGAGGAGAGAAAGTAAACTTTGATATGGATGCTTGTGATTTACTCTCTGAACAGAGTTGTTACCTGTTGATCCATTTTTATCTGTTTCAGATTTTTACTCATGTACTGCATTTTATGTTTGGTGTTTTATGCAAAACTCTTATATATGCTATTTTAGTTGTGTTATCTTTTATGGATAACAAAACAAATCTGAAATTGGATATTATCTACTTTATGTACTCTGAAACGTGAACTACAGCTGAGCATATTATTCGAAACTCGAAAGTCGCTCGAAATTCACTCAAAAATTGAGTCGAATCGGAATTGGTTAAAATGGATTCGACTCAATTTGAGTCGATTCAATTTGAGTCGAATCTGATTTCGAGCCAACCCTGAATCGCTCGAAATATGATTCGAATCAACTCGAATTAATTAAATATATTATGTATTTATTGATATATTCTTAATTTTTTTTAAATAATAATAAAATTTAAATCAAAATAAAAAGAATGAAATCTTTAGTGTTTTGTTTGATAAATTTATAAGTTGTCTAATTTAATTTTGAGTCAAATAGGAATAAAGAGAAAATTGCTCAATTTCGAGCCGACTCGATTCGATTTCGAGCCGACTCGGAATCGAGTTGTTCCGAGTTGAGCCGGCTCGACTCGAAATTGATTTCGATTTCGAGCCGAGTTCGAATCGAAAATTTTGATTTCGAGCCGAACCAAAATCACTCGAACTCGAGTCGATATCAGTCTTAACGTAAACGTTATATATCATAAATATATGATGAGATTATTAATGTATATTTGGATATATAACATGCTCGGAGGCTTAACAGGTTTAGTTCAGATACTGGGATATTCGATGCCCGTATATATTGAACCTAGGACTTGCCTATAAAACTCAAGTTGAAGGCAACATGGAGATAGTTCCACTTTGACCATCACCCTGGATGATTCGAGCAACATAGCACCATTAAACACATCAAATTTATTAAAGTTGATTTAATAAGCATGATAATATATGCATTAAGGTGAATTTTTTTAATAAAAACTAAAAAGTGATGTATAACGATTTTTCTCATTAATTAATTGATAATGTGTTTATTTTAGGTTACATTAAATAATTGATATGGGCAGTGCCCCGTACCTGTTAGGGTCCAGATACTGTCATGATTAGCCGTAGGGGCGGAGCCTCATGTCTGTAAATCGTATATATATACAAAAAGATATGTGTTCGCCGCCCCAGAAATCCATGAATGGGCATGTAGGGTTGAAGAGGGCGATGTTGATTCGTGGCAGAATTATGAAAGTCTTAAATTAGAATATACATGTTCAACTCTTGGCTGCTCTGATATTTTTTGACTATTTAGCAGATAAAACGTTAACACCGAGCTCTCTACAGATAAAACGACCACCGCACAAAGATTAAAACTCAAAGCAAGGTGGACAAAGGACATCACCAAAATCTCTAACGAATAAAGCACACCAAACTCTCATGCACATAAGGAACTAAAGGACTGGGTGACTTCGACGTGGCAATTGCGAAATCAATGGAGTGGTGAATTGCATAATCGTGCTTGATTCGCCGTCCAAAGTAGAGGATAGAACGGCGGAGGAGCGTATTGACAATGGATGTGTTTAACTTCTTGGCCAACGGGACTGTTGTTATATATCACCAGTGGAGGAAATGAAGGAGTTGTGCAAATAAACGAGGAACAAGACTGACCAGAGCATCTCAAAAGCTTTGGTAGATGCAACTTTGGTCACCAGAGGGGTTGTTGCTATCGCAAAATCAATGAGAGGAGCGATCCACAGCTTGGGATCCTTTACACCGCATGTTTCACACTTCTAGGAGAATATGACATGAGAGATATCATGGTATGTGTTAGATTGTGACACCTACTCGCGCCCGGACCGTTAGGATTGCGTCATGTCACCAATCCGTGGGATTCCCATTTTCCTAATCCAGGCCAAATCTTTTTTTGGAAGTTCATCAAAGGAGATTATTCTCCTTTCCCCCTTTGTGCTCGCCAAACATGGAATGACCGGTCCTCTCTAAAGCTATAAAAAGGAGGGGAGGCTATGATTCAAATAATCCAACACCAACAACGATCCGAAGGAGTTCTTAGCCACCCACCGTTCTCATTCCAGCGGCATCAGGCGGCGACGGCGGCAGCAGGTGCGCAAGGGGGCGACTCCAGGCGGACGACTTCAGGCGGAGCTATCAGAGCGGCATCCGGTCGAATCCAGTCGGATCGACATCAGGCCGGTCTCCCGCAGTGGTTCCAGGCAGCGGAGGTGATCCCAGGCGGCGCGGCGACATCAGGAGGCCGAATCCAGGCGAGGTCGGCTTCAGGCGTGCAGTCCAGGCGGCGATTCCGCAAAGGAGGTGAACAGTACCACTGTCGCCCGGCGACATCACTATCGCAGACGACAGTCCGGTTTCACCTTTTCGGTTTTTTCTTCACTGCTCGACCTTACGGTCTCTATTGTAATCTGTACCTCCATACCTTATAGTGGATCTTCTCCGGCGCGCTCTCCCCGTGGATGTAGGAGCTTCTCTCCGAACCACGTAAATTTTTTGTGTCGTCTGTGTGCTTGGATATCTCGTTCTGTGGTTTTTTTTATTTTGCGCGATTGTTTTTTGCTCGATTTAATTCCGTTGCGCTACCGCGGTACTCGGTCCGATTGCATAACAATTGGTATCGGAGGGAGGTTCCGCGGGGGTGATCGTCTGGGCGTTCTGGTTCTAGATCTGGGTCAACGGTAGGTGACGACAAGGTCCACTCCCTACCTTCTCAAGATCTGATCCGAGAACATTTTTCTGATCACTCAGTAGCACTGCGAGCAAAACAATGGCGGCAAAATTCGAGATTTTCAAGTACGACGGCAAGTTCGATTTCGGCTTATGGCAGAAGCGGATCAAGGCGGTTCTCGTTCAGCAAGGACTCCACAAGGCGCTACTCGGCAAGGAGAAGTCCGGCGTGAAGAAAGACGAGGAATGGGAGGAACTGGATCTGAAGGCCATCAGCACAATCCAGTTGAGTCTCGCCGACGAGGTCATGTACAACGTGGTCGACGCTGACACCACCGTAGACCTATGGAAGAAGTTGGAGGAGCTGTATATGTCGAAATCTCTCACAAACAAGCTTTATGTGAAGAGACAGTTATACAGCTTAAGAATGTCCGAGAGCAACAAGCTGCTAGAACACATGAATGCGTTCAACAAGTTGATCTCCCAGATGCGGAGCATGGACGTAAAAGTCGAAGAGGAAGACCAGGCGCTTCTACTACTGTCTTCTCTACCGAAGTCCTACGACCATCTGGTCACCACGATCCTCTACGAAAAGGATACACTCAAAATGGAGGAGGTGATGACGACGCTGCTATCGAACGAAACGCGGAGCAAACCCGGCCCCAGCACCAGCGAAGGTTTGTTCGTGAAGAACAAAGAACCGGTTAGAGGGAGATCGAGAGACAGAGGAAAGAAATTCAATCGGGCTAGGTCTAAGTCTCGCGATAAGAAGAACCAGTGCCACTACTGCAAGGAAGAAGGGCACTGGAAAAACAACTATCCTAAGAAAAAGGCGAAAGAAAGGAATCAGGAACAGGCGGCTGTGGCGTCCGACCCCGAGAGCGATGCTGACGTACTCCATGTACACTCCACCCTCGATACCACCGACACATGGATCATGGATACGGGATACTCGTATCACATGTGCCCGAATATAGAATGGTTCACTAGCTTCAGGCAATGTGACGGCGGTCGCGTTCTGATGGGAAACGACTCAGAGTGCAAGACGCTCGGGATCGGCAGTATCAGAATTAAAATGTTCGACGGAACAATCAGGACCCTTACTGATGTAAGATACGTGCCCGATCTGAGAAAGAGTCTAATTTCCCTAGGCACTCTAGAGGCGGCTGGGTGCTCATACACCGGCGAGGGAGGATATCTGAAGGTCAAGAAAGGCGCTCTGGTGGTCATGAAAGGAGAGCGCTCTGGTACTCTCTACAAACTGATCGGCACTACCATCGCCGGCGACGCGGCGGTTTCTGAGACGACAGATGAGGACTCCTCTCTGCTGTGGCACGCTAGACTTGGCCACATGAGCGAGAGAGGACTGCTGGAGCTTCACAAAAAGGGCCTACTGAAAGGAGTCAAGACATGCAAGTTAGACTTCTGCGAGACCTGCGTTCTCGGGAATGTTAGGAAGTAGAGAAAAGAAGCGAAAAATAGAGAACAAGCCGAATAAACTTTTGAATAACTGAAATTTTATTATCCAAAAAAGATATCATTTACAAAGGTATGGCCTCCCTTATATAGAATGGAGGAGATAAGAAAGAGAGTATACAAACAATGTGGGACTAAACATTTACAGTACTGAGCGGCTAGAACAATGGAGACCGCATAGGCCGCGCGGTTAGACAGATGGGCTAACCGCTCGGCAACTCCAGCAGGATAGAACAGGCCGCAGAGGTAGACCGATAGACCGCCCGGTCTCCAGGCACCAGAGAGACCGCCAGACCGCTCGGTCAACAAACCGCTGGAACAGACCGCGAAGCCGCCCGGTCTAATACTTCAACACTCCCCCTCAAGCTGGAGCATAGATATCAATCATGCCCAGCTTGTCACAAATGCGGAAGAAGGAAGTAGAAACCGGCTTGGTGAAGATATCTGCCAACTCCTTGTCAGAGGTGACAAAAGGAGTACAAATCTGTTTCTTCAAAATCTCCTCCCGAATGAAGTGACAGTCAACCTCTATATGCTTCGTTCTCTCATGGAAGACCAGATTCCTGGATATGTGTATAGCGGCCTTGTTGTCACAGAACATAGGGAGAGGACAATCATATACCTCGCCCAGGTCAAGCATGAGAGCCCGCAACCACTTTAACTCACACGTAGTTGACGCCATACTCCGGTATTCTGCTTCGGCACTGGATCTGGAAACAACAGACTGTTTCTTGCTCTTCCAACTCACGAGATTACCTCCAACAAAGGTACAAAAACCTGACGTGGATTTACGATCGCCTTTGTCATCTGCATAACTTGAATCTGAGTAGGCCTCAACCCTCAGATGTCCATTCTTCTGGAAGAGTAACCCTCTGCCCGGTGCTGCTTTGATATACTATAAAATCTTCAGGGCGGACTGAAGATGACACTCCCTGGGAGCTTGCATAAACTGACTGACCTTTCCTACAGCGTAGGCGATGTCGGGTCTAGTCACCGTGAGATAGATGAGTTTGCCCACCAAACGTCTGTACCGTGTGACATCAGATAGAGGAGGCGATTCATCCGTCCACGTTTTGTCTTCTCCAACAGCCATGGGAAGATGAGCTGGTTTGGCACCTGTCAAGCCTGCTTCGCGAAGAAGATCAAGGGCATACTTCCGTTGAGAGAGAACCAAGGAGTCAGGTTTCCGAGAGATTTCTATCCCCAAAAAGTATTTTGGGGAGCCCATATCCTTCGTGACCAAGTGCTGACGGAGGTGCTTCTTCGTCACGTCCACCCCATCTCGGTCATCACCAGTAAGGAGAATATCATCCACATATACGGCCAAAACCACCAGTCCCGAGGCCGTTTTGCGAATGAACAAGGAGTGATCGGCCGAACTCCTTTGAAAGCCGATGGTTGCCACAATACCACTGAATTTTTTGAACCATGCCCGAGGGCTCTGCTTTAGGCCATAAATGGCCTTCTTCAAATGACAGACACGTGTCTCCCCCTGAGCAACATACTCAGGAGGTTGCTCCATATAGACGTCCTCCTGAAGATCGCCATAGAGAAAGGCATTCTTCACATCAAGCTGAGAAATAGCCCAAGCCCGGTTAACAGCCACAGAAAAGAGAACTCGGATGGTGCTGAGGCGAGCAACCGGAGAGAAGGTATCAAAGTAATCAACGCCATAAGTCTGAGTAAAGCCCTTGGCCACCAGCCGGGCTTTGTAGCGATCCACAGTGCCATCGGGGCGAAACTTCACAACAAAGACCCAGCGACAGCCAACCACATCAGTGCCCACAGGAGGAGGAACCAGAGTCCAGGTACCCCGTTCAGTAAGAGTAGCCATCTCCTCATCCATGGCAGACTTCCAATGAGGGAGAGCGGGAGCCTCCTGATAGGTACGGGAGTAGAAGTAGCAGAGATAGCCAAGGCAAAAGACCTGCGAGAAGGAGACAGCTGATCATAAGAAACAACAGCCGTGAGCGGATGTTGAGTACACGCCCGCACCCCTTTGCGAAGGGCAATGAGAACATCCAAATCATCGGGAGCGTCGGCGACAGGAGCGTCAACGACCGGAGCGTCCGTGGCGGAGAAGGCTGGCCCGGGACTAGAGAGAGACGGCAGCGGAGAGGAGGGTGGAGGGGTGGGTTAGGAGACGGACTGGGAAGGAGTGGGTGGAGGAGTAGACGAAGGTGGGAAAACGTGGAGAGGTGTGGAAGGAACAGAGATATCAGAAGGAAGAGAAGGAAGAGAAGAGGAAGGAGAGAAATAGGAAGCATTTTCGAAAAAAGTCACATCTGCGGAGACAAACTGCTTGCGGAGAAGGGGTCAAAGCAGCAATAGCCTTTTTGAGTGGTAGAGTACCCTAAAAAGACACACTTGGTGGAACGGGGGGAAAGCTTGTCGCGGGTAGCGGAGGGAGCGTGAACAAAGGCCGTACAGCCAAATACACGGAGAGGAAGAGGAAAAGGTTCCTGGTGGGGGTAGAGAAGGGAGAAGGGAGTCCGGCCGTGGAGGACCGTGGAGGGAATGCGATTGATGAGATAGCAAGCGAGGAGCACAGCGTAGCCCCAGTAGGAGCGAGGGACGTGCATCTGCGTCATGAGAGTACGCGCAACATCAAGCAGGTGATGGTTTTTACGCTCCGCCACCCCATTCTGTTGGGAGGTGTAAACACAAGTCGTTTGATGAATGAGGCCGTGTTGGTGAAAGAATGCGGAGAACTCATGAGACAGATATTCCTTGGCATTATCAGAGCGTAAGATTTTAATAGAAAGAGCAAATTGAGTCTTAATCATAAAGTAAAAAGATTGCCAAACAGAAAATAGTTCAGAGCGATCCTTTAATAGATACACCCAGGTACATCGAGTAAAATCATCGATAAAAGTGACAAAATAGGAACTGCCCCGACCAACTGTGAGGGTAGGAGCAGGACCCCATACATCAGAATGAACTAGATCAAAAAGGCGAGAGGAGCCACGGCCGTGCTTCGGTGGGAAGGAGGAGCGATGATGTTTGCCAAGCTGACACGCATCACAGTTGAGCAGAGAACTGGTGGGAGGTAAGTGGGGCAGAAGCTGACGAATAAGCCGAGGAGGAGGATGTCCAAGACGAAGATGCCACTGAAGGAGATCGGTGGAGGAGGAGTAGGCAGAAAGAGCTGAAACATCGTCGAGGAAGTAGAGGCCGCCGCTCTCAGTCCCAGTAGCAATCGTCCGCTGGGTACTCGGGTCCTGAAAAGAACAAGTAGTGGGAGTGAATAAAACGGAGCACTGAAGTTGCCGGCATAAAGTAGTAACTGATA
Source organism: Platanthera guangdongensis (assembly GCA_039583875.1). Taxonomy (NCBI): domain Eukaryota; kingdom Viridiplantae; phylum Streptophyta; class Magnoliopsida; order Asparagales; family Orchidaceae; genus Platanthera; species Platanthera guangdongensis. The sequence continues at coordinate 27,959,230 of CM077152.1, read as the reverse complement.
ACAAATTGCACGGGAACTTCGGGACATAGAGGGTATCCTCCAAGCAAAGCGAAGGAGTGAGTTGAACCATGCCCGTCCCATGAACGGAGACGGGGAACCATCCGCCACACGAACTGGGGGTAAGCGGTCATGGGTCTCAAGACGGGAGAAGCAATGAGGGTTGCCCGTCATATGATTGGTGGCACCGGAGTCAATCAGCCATTTACCTTGGGTAACGACGTGGGCACTACCTGATGTCGTGGCCACAGAGGCAGACGGCCTAGAAGAGGCGGAGGCCGAAGGAGCATCACCGGAAGGGCGAAGATGAGGATGTTTCTGCCAGCAGTGGTCAACAGTATGGCCAGTACGACTACAGTGAGAGCAGAAGAACCGGGAGGAACCCCGTCCGCCAGAGGAGCCACGGCCACTCGGGCACTCCCCCCCCCCCCCCCCCCCCCCCCCCCCCCCCCGCTGAGCATGGTGAGCAAGGGAGTCTTGGGAAGGGGGGGAGGCCAACAGAGGCCGCTGGAGGAGCGAAGTAACGGCGGCAATGCGAGCCGCAGTGGCATCCAAAGTAGGAGATTCTGCCTCACCCAAGATCTGCTGGCGGATCATATCATAAGAGTCGGGAAGACGAAGAAGATAACAAACAACCAGGAGTTCCTGGAAGTGTTTGTGCTGGTCGGCCAAGTCCGCGGAGAAGGGGCGATTCTGGAGGATTTCAGCCCCAAGAGCCTGAACCTGCTGATAAGCCGCAGCTGGGGACATGGAAGGGCGGGCGAAGAGGTCCGCATAGAGAGTATAAATGCGGGACGTCTGGCCCCCCTTAGAATAGAGAGCAGCGAGGTGAAGCCAGGCGGCCTTGACCGTCTCATCATGGCGAATGACGGGAAGGCACTCATCAGAAAGGCTGTTGGCCAGCCAGGTGCGAACAAGAGCATCACTCGCATCCCAGTCATCAAACTCGGGAGAGGTGCGAGGAGGAGGGTCATCGGTGAGGTGATGACGCTTGCGTTGAGAACGAAGGAGAAAGGTGAAAGAAACGCTCCAATCGGGATAGTTGGAGCCCACAAGCTTGGAAACGGTGCCAAGGTTGCCCGAAGGAGGAGGAGAAGGAGGAGCAGCAGGAGTAGTGGTGAGACCGGAGGTAGTCATAGAACCCGGCAAGCAGAAGAAGCCGCGCGAACAGAAGCGGTTAGAAAACAGACGAAGCCGCGCGAACAGTAGCGGCTTGAAAGAGGCAAAGGCTCAGTGGGGAAGAGGTCGCGCGGACTGAAAAGGCCGAGCGAACAGCAGAGAGGATAAGAGCAGGTGACCGCGACCAAGATGCGGGTAAGAAAGGAATAACCCGCACGGTCAGGCAGATCACAGCAGCTGCGAGAAGGCGGTCAAAGGCACAGCGGGGAAGAGGTCGCGCGGACTAAAAAGGCCGAGCGAACAGAAGGGAGGAGAAGAGCTGGTGACCGCGACCAAGATGCGGGTGAGAAAGGAACAACCCGCACGGTCAGGCAGATCACAGCAGCAAGCCGCGAGTAGAGAGACAACACACGCGGATAGGGACAGACCGCAACGACTAGGAAGTCGGAGCGGGAGGAAAGAACAAGGAGCGCGGCGACAAGGAAACAGGTCGCTGCGACAAAGAGCAGTAGGAGAAGAGAAGAAGAAGAAACAAGCCGCGCGAACAGGGCAGCGGACAGAAACAAGCCGCGCGGATAGAAACAAGCCGCGCGGACAGAGAGAAGCCAAGTCGCGAAGCAAGTCGCAGAATGCGAAAAACAAGCCGCGAACAACAGAGAGCGCACAGAATCAGAAGGAAATGACCGTGTCCTCTGATACCATGTTAGGAAGTAGAGAAAAGAAGCGAAAAGTAGAGAACAAGCCGAATAAACTTTTGAATAACTGAAATTTTATTATCCAAAAAAGATATCATTTACAAAGGTATGACCTCCCTTATATAGAATGGAGGAGATAAAAAAGAGAGTATACAAACAATGTGGGACTAAACATTTACAGTACTGAGCGGCTAGAACAATGGAGACCGCATAGGCCGCGCGGTTAGACAGATGGGCTAACCGCTCGGCAACTCCAGCAGGATAGAACAGGCCGCAGAGGTAGACCGATAGACCGCCCGGTCTCCAGGCACCAGAGAGACCGCCAGACCGCTCGGTCAACAAACCGCTGGAACAGACCGCGAAGCCGCCCGGTCTAATACTTCAACAGGGAAGCAGCACAGAGTGAAGTTCGTGACATCTACGCAGCGGAGCAAGCAGGCACTGGAATATATACACTCAGACGTTTGGGGGCCTGCCCCAGAGCCGTCTCTTGGTGGGGCCAGATACTTCGTGACTTTCATCGACGATTTTTCGAGAAAAGTCTGGATCTACTTTCTGAAGCACAAGTCCGAAGTATTCGAGAAATTCAAAGTCTGGAAGACGAGAGTGGAAAAGCAGACCGGGAAAAGAGTCAAATATCTGAGATCTGATAACGGTGGCGAGTACACCTCAGCGGAGTTCCAGGAATACTGCAAACAGGAGGGCATCACTCGACACCTCACTATTCCTGGTACACCGCAGCAGAACGGCGTGGCAGAAAGGATGAACCGAACGTTGCTAGAGAGAGCTCGGTGCATGCGGTTATTTGCAGACCTACCAAGGTCCTTCTGGGCCGAGGCCATTAATACGGCATGTTATCTAGTGAATCGATCCCCATCGATGTCACTGAATCTGAAATCGCCACTGGAAGTTTGGTTAGGCAGGCCGGTTGACTACTCTGACATCCACATCTTTGGTTGTCCGGTGTACACCCTTGTACAGGACTCTGAGAAGACGAAGCTGGATGCTAAGTCCAAACGGTGCATCTATCTGGGACGAAAGACCGACACGAAGGGGTTCAAACTGTGGAACCTGAACACAAAGAAGGTGGAGGTCAGGCGCGATGTGATCTTCGATGAGGCTTCTATGCTCAAGAAATCTGAGGCTCAGTCTAAAGAGGTGGAGGAGACTCCAGTCACACCCCTAGAGGTGGAGCTGGAAGGGAGCGACCAAGCTGATGACCACGGTGATTCCTCTGACCCAGAAAATGCTGATGCTGTGCAACCTACGGAAGCAGAGCCGTACTCTATTGCTAGAGAAAGGGCAAGGAGAGAGGTCAGACTGCCTCTCAGGCTACAGGACACGGTAGCGTACGCTTTCCAGGTGATCTCCACAGATCCTGGATCTTATAAAGAAGCTGTAGAGAGTAGAGAGAGTTCTCAGTGGAAAGCAGCTATGGAAGAAAAGATGGAGTCCCTTCGTAAAAACCAGACCTTGGACTTGGTTCGTCTGCCCAAAGGGGCGAAGGCAATCAGTTCCAAATGGATATTCAGGAAGAAGGAATCTACATCCGGCAAAGACCAGTGGAGATACAAGGCCAGATTCGTTGCCAAGGGGTTCGCGCAGAAGAAGAGTGTCGATTTTGATGAAATATTCTCACCCGTGGTAAAACACTGCTCCATACGGGTGCTTCTTGCAATGGTGGCAATGTACGATATGGAGCTAGAGCAGATGGACGTGAAAACGACATTTCTTCATGGCAACTTGGAAGAGGAGATCTATATCTTGCAGCCTGAAGGGTTTGTACAACCCGGTGACGAGAAGAAGGTGTGCAAACTAAGAAGGTCCCTCTACGGTCTGAAGCAGGATCCAAGAATGTGGAACAAGAGATTTGATACGTTCATGGTTTCACAAGGATTCAGCAGGAGCCAGTACGACAGCTGCACCTACTACAAGTTTCTGACAAACGACGACGTTCTGATTTTGATGCTATACGTCGACGACATGCTGATTGCGTGCAAGTCAGCTCAGGAGATCCAGTCTTTGAAGCAGAAACTACAAGCTGAGTTTGAAATGAAGGATCTGGGTCAAGCACAGAAGATCCTTGGCATGGAAATCAAGCGAGATAGGAAGCGGGGCATGCTTTGGCTTTCTCAGACAGAGTACATTCAGAAGGTTCTGGAAAAGTTCAATATGACTGAATCTAAGCCCGTTTCAACCCCTCTCGGGCAACAATTTAGATTATCGTCACAGCAGTGTCCAGACATAGAGGGAGAACGACAAAAGATGCTCGGGGTGCCGTACGCTAGTGCGGTAGGATGCTTGATGTACGCCATGATCTGTACGAGACCAGATATCGCTCAGGTTGTGAGCGTAGTCAGCAGATATATGGGGAATCCGGGGCGACAACACTGGGAAGCAGTCAAGTGGATTCTAAGATATCTGAACGGAACGAAAAACGTCGGTTTGTTGTTTAAGAAGAGCGGAGTTTCTAGAGTCCTAGAGGGCTACGTTGATTCCGACTATGCGGGCGACCTCGACCGAAGAAGATCTACCTCCGGGTACATCTTCCTTTGTGGTGAGGGCCCCATCAGTTGGAAAGCCACTCTGCAGGACATTGTGGCTTTATCTACGACAGAGGCTGAATACATTGCTGCAGTGGAAGCTGCGAAGGAAGCTATCTGGCTCAAAGGTCTCGCCAAAGAACTCAGGATTTCTCAGGAAGCGGTGAAGCTGCACTGTGACAGTCAGAGTGCAATTTGTCTGGCCAAAGACCCGGTCTATCATGCCAGGACAAAACACATTGATGTGCGGTACCATAAGTTGAGAGAGTTCGTTGCTGGCGGAGATATTCAGTTACTAAATGTGCACACTGAGGATAACATTGCAGACATGTTGACCAAGTCGTTGACCGGAGTCAAGTTCAAGCACTGTCTTGACTTGGCTCATATCTGTGCGTGCTGATCGTGGAAACCCCGGGGAGAGGGGGTAGTTTGCCGGAGAGAGGAGATCCAAGTTTCAGGTGGAGTCTGTCGCGTGAGGCGTCAAGGTGGAGATTGTTAGATTGTGACACCTACTCGCGCCCGGACCGTTAGGATTGCGCCATGTCACCAATCCGTGGGATTCCCATTTTCCTAATCCAGGCCAAATCTTTTTTTGGAAGTTCATCAAAGGAGATTATTCTCCTTTCCCCCTTTGTGCTCGTCAAACATGGAATGACCGGTCCTCTCTAAAGCTATAAAAAGGAGGGGAGGCTATGATTCAAATAATCCAACACCAACAACGATCCGAAGGAGTTCTTAGCCACCCACCGTTCTCATTCCAGCGGCATCAGGCGGCGACGGCGGCAGCAGGTGCGCAAGGGGGCGACTCCAGGCGGACGACTTCAGGCGGAGCTATCGGAGCGGCATCCGGTCGAATCCAGTCGGATCGACATCAGGCCGGTCTCCCGCAGTGGTTCCAGGCAGCGGAGGTGATCCCAGGCGGCGCGGCGACATCAGGCGGCCGAATCCAGGCGAGGTCGGCTTCAGGCGTGCAGTCCAGGCGGCGATTCCGCAAAGGAGGTGAACAGTACCACTGTCGCCCGGCGACATCACTATCGCAGGCGACAGTCCGGTTTCACCTTTTCGATTTTTTCTTCACTGCTCGACCTTACGGTCTCTATTGTAATCTGTACATCCATACCTTATAGTGGATCTTCTCCGGCGCGCTCTCCCCGTGGATGTAGGAGCTTCTCTCCGAACCACGTAAATTTTCTGTGTCGTCTGTGTGCTTGGATATCTCGTTCTGTGGTTTTTTATTTTGTGCGATTGTTTTTTGCTCGATTTAATTCCGTTGCGCTACCGCGGTACTCGGTCCGATTGCATAACAGGTATGCACCTATTAGTTTTTTTAGTATAAGCTAATCTTTCCTTTTTTTTCTTTTTTTTTTTGACTTTATTAATTGTTGGGTGTGCACGAAAAATGAGCTCCAATAATATTTCAACGCGGAATTTATTCCGGATAGAAGGAGTTACCTAAATAATTCCCTCTAGTCTAGGCGTTTGGAACATGGAGATATATGTAGAGAAGGGATTTGAAATTCATTAATGGGTAGATAATTTCTCTAAATTGGTTAGAGTAGTAGACCATAGATGCATGTGTAAACGATTGTTATGCCTGAGCATCCTAGCTAGGCATGGACATGCTCATGCTCGGTGTCGTTTGGGTCGACACCAGTTGTGTTGTGGCCCACGATAGAGTGCACCTGTGTACCCTTCATGAGACCCTCTGCACCTACATATAACTACCCAGCCAGTGCGATCTCGTGATCTCGCGTTCTCATGAAAGGGTGCATGGTTGCGCACATCAGTGCATAGAACAGATGGCTTCTCTTGCTTCAATGGGTTGACAATTCCACATTTCCACACATTTAAGTTTTGGCCTTGCTTTACTTGCCTTTCAAGCATCTTGCATAGGCAATAAGTAATATTTAATGAAGGAGATCATCTGGCTTTAGTAAAGAAAAAAAATTATGTTAGTAGTTTTCTATTGAAACTCTTAAAGATAGTTGACCTCTAGGAATGCCTTCCAGAGTAAGGAAACCGAATAGTGTGTCATTTGTGTTGACTTTTGCCTATAGTGTTGACTTGCAGGATGACCACAATAATGCTTCATACAACATACCTACTAAAGATTTTGATCACTGTGGCGGAGTTGCTGCAAAGATTTGACTGCCATGGCCTAATAATTGTCAATGTCAAATATACATTCTATGATAATGACATTTTATCCAAACTCATCTAAGTCAAAATGCCGCCCTAATTTTTTCAACCTTCTAGTCGTCCCAAGCAGACCCCAATCAATTTTTTCTTTGACCCGGACTCAATTAATAACGACTTCCACACCAGAAGGAACATTACAAATTAATGATTGTGCACTGTAGGTTTTAAACAGATCATTACGCGCTGAGCCGCATCCGTTATCACATAGGTTTCAAATATACGCATAATATTGTGCAATCACTTCACATAAGCGCACCTATTATGCTGTTCGAGCATATTATTATACTATATAAAAAAAGTTGAGCCTTGTATAAATTATAGCCCGCACCCATCGGGGGACAAAATGTTCGATGTGCAGACATGCTCGTCTCAAAGTCATTAAGGGTCCGTTTGGCACGATGTAACGCTCGTGAACTCGGTAATTGCGAATCGTGTTGTAAAATCCGATACACAATGATGACAAAACTATAATCAACATAAGTAAACAATAACACAAATAGTAATAACGATCGGCAAACACGCCGACGCACACACAATTTTATCTATATTAATAACAACATAAATAAACAATAACACAAATAGTAATAACGATCGGCAAACACGCCGACGCCCCCACAATTTTATCTATATTAATAAAATGCAAACAAATACAAAAATAGGAGAAAAATGACTATCCAGCGAGTACGTCATGGATGCTCCAGGTACGCACCTTTTGCGTTGAAAATCTGAGATCTGGATTGCAATCCAGCTAGCGGATGCACAAGGTTCACAAAAACCTTCAACATTTGATGTTCCGCGTTCAACCCGCAACCACCATTGGAGATAGCCGCTGGCGATGATGGAGAGTGTAGCAAAGGAGGAGGTGGTGCTGCGGAGAGAGAGAGAGAGAGAGAGAGAGAGAGAGAGAGAGAGAGAGAGAGATGGGGGAGAGAGAGAGATGGTTGGGCGACTCTAACAGAAAGAGCAACTCTTCCTCTTGACGCGAATAGGGATGCGACACCTTCTATCAAGAACAGGTGATCCTCCCTCGCGCGAACTAGAAAAGGATGTGGCTCTCTCGTGAACGGGAAAAAACTTGGGCGGCGGGGTGCTCCCAGGCAGCTCTAATGGCAGGGGGGATTTTTAACCCTAGCATCCATGGCTTTAAATAAAGGCAAAAAAGATCCGAACGAATAAACCTACAAACCATAACTTTGGTTCAGAATCCGGAGCCACCACCTGCACGAAGAACTCATTGCATGAAGCACTAACTGTAATAGGCACTATCTGCACATAGCATCAACTGCGCAAAGTAACATTGTACTATGCACCGTCCACCTGCACGAAGCACTCCTTACATGAAGCACTAACTGTAATAGGCACTATCTGCACATAGCATCAACTGCGCAAAGTAACATTGCACTATGCACCATCTTTAAGACCTGAGGCGCCAGCCGACAAACTCCAGCCAACTCACCATTGCTCGGGCTCAACTTCTGAATGTCGAGACAACTGGATCTCTAAACTTGACTTGCCTAGTCAGACTACCAGAAGGGACGCTTCTCTGCACCGCCTCGACCATCCATATCGTCAGTCGGAAAAATCATGGGAACATCACCTCGCATTATGGTCCCCGCCAGCTGGTATAGACTACCGTACTGCATAGCTCGCATGAGCATTGTGCTCCCTCGTGTCACTGTCAAAACTCTACCTCTCGGCACAGAATTGCATCCTCAGGAGTTCAATCTGCTCAGCGATATCAAATTCTACGCTGCTTGGATACCAGATGTACCCGCTCAACCATACGCAATGCTCCGTCATGCATCCGATGTCTATTGTGTCTTTCCCCTTGACCTTACTTGTTGAGCCGTCACCCAGAAATACTGAAGTAATTGTCAACTCTAGTGAACTAAACATCACCGCATCTGAACAAATGCATTGCAAAGCATTAGAATCTAATACACAACTATCAGAGTCACATGAGCTCTTAGTGAGGATAAGGGACATCACTGTCATTTGTCATGACTACCGCCGCCTTGCCCGCACCCTGAACATCCCCAGAACCATGTGCACACTGCAGACAATGCCTCATGATATGGATACTCTGCCAGAAGTGGTAGGACATCACTACCTTCCTAGAAGCAAATCTAGAATATGCATTCCGAGATCCCTTCCCAAGATGTCTCCATCGTCCATCTACCGTCAATTCCTGCTCACCACAAGAAGTGGGGTCTGACAACATCTGACTAGACGTAATGCATATGTGATTTGCTCCACATCTACTATATTCTTCCCATATAATAGAGTGGTATATATATATGCATGTACGACGTCGGGAGCGAGGTAAGATGCAATATGGCATTGACTTCTTCCTCCACCTTGACCCCAACCACATGCAGTTGCCTGATGTGACGTTCGATATTTTCTCGTAAGTGATTTACACATTATGAAATTGTTCAAATTATTAAATTCCCCTATTGATGATAAAATAAATGAAATCAGTGTGGATTCAGTGCCCCTTGAATTCACATTCTTTTGAAGTTTTGCGGCGCTTGATTCATCTTGGTAGTATGGGTATTTTGTTTTTACATTTTTAATTTTTTGTGTGTTAGTACTTAGTAGATACTATAAGAAACTATAACTGGATCAAATAACTTGGCATAGTCATATGTGTTCTATTTGGGAAGTGACTGGATGGTATTTGGGCCGGTTATCAGGTTGTATATTTGCTAGAAAAAAATGATGAGCATTGTTAATTTTGTATTTAAAATAGAGCATTGTTAAGTGCACTATAGTTTTCGCTATGTGCACTTTTTTGTTAAGAGCACCGCACTACGATAGGTGCACACATAATTGTTATGTGCACCGCATTTTTGTTAATAACAAACTAACAAAATTAATTTGATGTACCAACTGACCACAACATTTTTTTATAAAAATAAATGATAAATATGACAAAACATTGATTATATTCAAATTTGGAAAATCAACGATCAAAAAATAACATGAATTTTTACAAAAACTATTTTCAATTGCTTTGTGATGAGCTGGGAGGCCTTGATGTGGGGAAGCTTATGTGACAGATTGTTCTTACTTTTCTTTATAATAAGAACTGTCCTGCTTTAGTTTCTGTTTCTCCGATGACAGCAAGAGCTTAGTTTCTGGCATTTTGCAGCCCTTCACTTTGAATTATGTGTTGCTTAGCATCTTTCTTAGAAATATTGATATTCCATTATCGGCTGAAATTTTTTCTTATGACAGTAGAAGGGGAAACAAAACAAACAAAAATCTGCTTCATAGAAAGAGTGTTTAGCCAGAATGATGACTTTGATTCAGCTATTTTCTGGAGGTGCCGTGGACGACTCGTTCGAATCGTTGTTGACGTTTGTCTTGGACCCATCGGCGACGGCTATGGCTCCACCGTGAAAATCTACCTTAGATTTCACACCACTTAACTTCCTACTCATCGATCCTTCGTCCATGTTCTTTTGGCTCGCCCACGCCGGAATCTTCGCAAAGAGAGATCGGCCGAAGAAAGACGGCCAACGCTCTGATTTACCAAGCCGAATAGTCTGGCCCCTAAGACTGCTTCCTTCCCCGCCGGCGGATCGCATCTCTTCTTTCCTCTCCTCAACATCATCTACCGAGATAGCACATGATCCGCCGCCGACGGATCGGATATTTCCGCCGCCTGCGACGGAGCATCGGCGACGCTTGCCCCATCGTTCCCCGCCGGAATTTTGGGGGTGAAATCGGCGGATGAAAAATCGGTGTAATTAGTGCGGCAAACGGGGCAGGTGACATGGATGTCAAGCCAGACGTCGATGCACTCCTGATGGAAGACATGATCGCATTTCGTGAGGAGGCGGATGGTCTCGTCGTTCTCAAATTCGTTGAGGCAGATGGCGCACTCGAGCGCCCCCTTGCCGATCTTGTGTTCCTGCACCTCGGCGTACACCAGAGTAGGGATGCTTTCGAGAACCACTCGATCGAGCCCGTTCTGTAAGCGCAGTCGGGCGGCGGAGGCTGTGAAGGCCGATGCGTTGAAGCTGTCCTGCGGAACTCCGCCGCACTGGCGGAAAACGCGGCAGGTGTCGGCGCTGGCGGCGAGGGTTGAAGCGGCGGAGGGCCCGACCAGGCGGAATCGTCTTCACAGGGCTAGGGTTGAGTGCGGTGCACAAATAGTGAGTGCCCTTAGTTATAAATTTAGGAAGGAGTTTGGGTCGTGAATTAAGTGACTTTGTGGTGCACATAGCCAAATATTTATTTGAGGCGGTGGTATAGATAGGCGGTACCGCGGTAGTGCTAATTTAGGCTCTATTTGTTTGGGCGTTTCGCAACTTCGTTTTTGGCAAACGCCGCCGGAAGGAGGGTAAACAAATGAACCTCTGGCGGCGTTTGCTCCGTTTCCATCCGCCCGCCATGAGAAACTCCCCAAAAAGCTCCATTTGGAGCAGCCACCTCCCCCCTCCGGTTCGAACTCTCCGTTTCGGCGGTGGCGGGTGAATTCGGCGGGTGGAAACGGAGGGTTCTAACCGGAGGGGGGAGGTGGCTGCTCCAAACGGAGCTTTTTGGGGCGTTTCTCAAGGTGGGCGGGTGAAAACGGAGCAAACGCCGCCAAAGGTTCATTTGTTTACCCTCCTTCCGACGGCGTTTGCCCAAAACGGAGAAGTGACACACCCAAACAAATAGAGCCTTACTTCCTCATTCCTTATTTCTTCCCTGCCCCTTTCTCTATGGTATTTCACACGGCTTGGAGTTGAGAAGGGTGCTTTTGGCGCAAGGGTTTTTTGGTCCCTCTCTCGATCCCATTCCCGTCTAGAGATAAATGTGCCTTCTTCTTCTACTGTACCTCACATTGGAGTTCCTTCCTATTGCTGAACTCGGAGGTTAACACAAAGTTCCTTGGGTTGGGGATTCTTTTGGCTCGGTTGGTTTTGAGTTGAAGCAGTGCCCAGATCATCTCAATTTCACTGTAAGCACAGGTTTCTCCTTCTTTTCTCTGAGTCCTGGTATTTTATTTGGGCTGGATGAGATGATGAGTCATGTTAAGGTTTTTATTTCTAAGGATAGATGATTGTTAATTGACTGATTTCTGCCCCTTGCATGATTGTGGAACGGTGATCTGTGGATTTCTGCCCCTTGCATGAGTCATGTTAAGGTTTTACGCATATTTGGTGTGTCGACCGCCAGTTTTATACCTGTTTATCGAGGGTTTTGTGATGCTGTCTTGATTTTTCTTTACCGCATACTGGTTTGTGTTATCTGGTAAACAAAAATTACTGGAGTTTTGTTCTAGGCCGGCTGGGCTCCATTGTGAAGTGATATCGTTTTACTTGTTGGTTAGTTATGTCTTACCAATTGAGCCAGACTTTCCAATTCGGTCTGTGTTAGGAGAAAAATCAACGCCTCAGATCTATTCCCGGTTTTAAT